>JACATO010000345.1:1225000-1642500 GCA_018389105.1 Nautilus pompilius | reverse complement strand
TGATGTCTAGTTTCTGGGCCACGGTGAATTAAATATTATGCCATCTGATCCCATTATCATTATCCACGTCGCTAATAATGCCTATGAAGTGTGTCTTTAATGAAGCTTCCCCCTGCTGCTGTTAGGTACACATTTTGCGATATCTCTGATTTCAAACTGATAAAATAAATTAACAACCTTTTCAAGAATGAAAGTGAAGTAGCTCCATGCTGTACAGATCTTCTAATTGCTAGAATTAAAGAGGAGGGTTAGTTAATTAAAAGGGTTAAGCAAATCGCAGAATTTATTAGGCCGCCATTTGAAGTTTCTTCGGTGCAAAACACCTGAAGCAGACAAACCTGGAATCTAGCTGGGTACCTGGATCTGGAAGTTTCCCTTCCAATGTCTATACCCGAAGCCGGAAGCAAAAATTCCAGATATTGAATAACTTTAACATATGCAAAATCCATCCGCTCTGTTCCTGTTTCCGGAAAACGAGATATCCAAACGTAGGATTATCGAGAAACTCAAGCAGACCTAGCGTCTGGGGAATGTATAAAGACACGACCTTAAGCAACAGGGTAAAGAAATACGAATCGACATTTCTTGTTCTTGTTGTTGTGCCTTCACTAGGACGGCTCATAATTCACTCCTGCAAGGTAAAAATTATACGTATGAACCGGAAGCCAAATAAGCTCGTATCCTTTAGCCTAGCCTCCCGGGATTGATTTCACCACAGGTAAGAGGTAATTATCTCAGCGTGGATTGGACACGACTCGCTCGGAAGGTGTTAGGTGAGATTCGTGTTCAGCTGTTAAGCCGGGATTTAAACCGATAGCATCATTTTCTACACGTTTGGCCGTAATCCTCTGGTAAACAATCGTGCAGAGAGACCAGCCAGAACACTGAGGCGTCAACTACCAGTCGATCTGGGAGGCATACTTCCGATGGGAGCAGTTTATAATATGTGTTGAATCTGTATGTGAAGAGTTAAAATAATGTTTGGAATATAGGTTTGGAGAAACGTTACAGTCGGACTTCTAGCGGGCATCTGTAACACCAAAAGAAAAATTTAAGGAGATTTGTAAAGTTAATTAAACGCTTAAATTTAAATATTGTAACTTCTCGGTTTAATTTAGAAATATTGTTCATTAGATTTTACGTTTTTAAATAGGACGAAATACTTAAATTTTCTTTATTTTTTTAGTGTTAAAAGTTAAGACAATCAGATTAAGTGCTTGTTAAAATTTTCAAGTTCTTTACAGTATTACAAAAAGTGGAGAAAAGGGAAGTTATGTCGGTACAGCTGGGATCCCGTAACTCGAGACAGAGAAAGACGTTTCGATAGCTTATAGAAGACGAGAGCGAGCAGCAGTCTACATAAACCTATTCTGGCCGGCTATATGCGAGGACTGCGGCGCGGCTGGCACAGCACTTCCTTCCGGAAGAGGGATTTCTCGCGATCTTGGTGGCAAGCTCGCGCCGATGGCTCGGATACCAATCGGCGCCTGGCGAAGGAAGGACAGATGTTATTAGTTAGTTGGTTTTTCGAGACCGGGGTGAGGGAACAGGGCGCCGGGCAAATATGTTTTTCGGAATTATTCCGGGTTTTAAACCATTTTTTTTTTAACGAAGTCCTAATTAGTTTGTAACGAGTCGTGACGTAACTGATGATTGTGGGTGAGGAGGTCGGCTGGATGATGAGTGAGACGTGTCCGCAACATGGCCGGGGATTCTTCACCAAGGCTCGTCGTAGAGAGAGAAGCTCCATGTCTTCAGGAGCAGCAGCAACCAAGGACGACAACTCTCTCTCTCTCGCTCTCGCCTCTCTCTCTCTCTCCATCTCTCTCTCTCTCCTCACTCTCGCTCGATCCATCTCTCTCTCCATCTCTCGCTCTCTCGCTCTCTCTAGCACCATCTCTCTCTCTCTCCATCTTATCTCTCTCTCTCTCCCCCTCTCTCTCTCTCACCTCTCTCTCTCTCTCTCTCACCATCTCTCTCTCTCCTCTCTCTCTCTCTCCCTCACCATCTCTCTCTCTCTCCATCTCTCTCCTCTCTCTTCACCCTCTCTCTCTCTCACATCTCTCTCTCTCTCTCTCTCTTCTCTCTTCTCTCTCTCTCTTCTCTCGCTCTCTCTCTCTCTCTCTCACCATATCTCTCTCTCCATCTCTCTTCTCTCTCCATCTCTCTCTCTCTCTCTCTCTTCTCTCTCTCTCTCTCTCTCTCTCTCTCTCTCTCTCTCTCACCATCTCTCTCTCTCTCTCTCTCTCTCTCACCATCTCTCTCTCTCTCTCGGCGCGATTTGAAGAACGCGCCCGGGCCTCGAAATATCACGGCCGCAACAGAAGTCAGCGCGAAACTTCAGCTCGCGGTGTCGAAAGACGAAGATGAAAAAACGGTTGTTAGGAAGGCGGGTTGATTTTGCTGCGAGAAGCCGGGAGAAAGCGGATGCCAATGGATACTTTTTTCAAAAGAAGTTTTGTAAACGATGCTTCCCGACAAGGTGGCATTTGTCGCGCTCTTTTAATCCATGTATTAATTACTCAGGAAAATCACTACCAGCTCCACTTTTACCCTATATTTACTTTTAAACATAGTTAAATCTGATAAACGATACTTTAAAGAGGCTTGAAAAGGACCTACAACTTTGCCTGTTAATACAGTAAGCTACCTATACCATTAATTTCAATGAAAACTGGTCAGATGTATTATGGGTAATTTCAAAGCTCTGACGTCAGAAAGACGGTTCGACATGGCTGACTCCCGCTCGTGTGTCGTGAATGTTCATGGTGACGTGCAGAGTTTGTCTATCTTATGACGTCACTCTCTTTCTGTGTTCTTTCATCAGGAGCGCGCGCGCACATACAAGATGGCGGTCTCCAAAGCATCCATATCTCGATATCTAATTATATGTACATGCATTTGGTAATTTGCGATTTGAGATTTTAGTAATAGAAGTAGTTAGTTGTAATGTAAGTTGAAACAGCGTGATCATTCCTGCTTCTTCGTGTAGTCAACTTTAGATTTTTTTTTCGGGGCGTCTTTCCCCAAAATCCGATTCGGTCGGGTTGAAATCTTGATTCGTTGGACATCACCAAATCGCCCATCGTCTTAACGAGGAAACTCGAGATGAAGTTTGGGAAAAACCGAGATTCTCTGTATAAACCGTGACGTCAGCGAATGGAATCGGCTAGAAAAGGGGAATTGCAACTGAAAGGAATATGGTGAATTATTAACAACTTGGTAAAGTAATTTTATATTTTCTTTATTAAAATTAAGTATTTCACGCGCGTTAAAATTGTTACAAATTTTTTGGTTGTTGTTATAAATTTAGCTGTTAGATAAGGCGGAAAGTATCGATATACAGAAATAAAATATTCCAAAGAACGTTTATTGATTAGGCAACAGCAAAAAGTAGATTTTCCAGCTCTCAATCCCATCAATACCTCGCCATCGATTATCTTTCTTTGGCATCATTTCTGATACATTTGCATTACAAATTTAAATCAGCTTTCGAGTGCCAAAACTACTTTTAAGTAACGGCTGTGAAAAAGATAAATTCTGATATTCATTTAAAGAAAACCTCAGCTGTTTGTAAACATTTATCCTTCAATAAATATATTTTTCTTACTAAGTGTCGTATATCATAAACATCAATGGAAGTTAATTAATGTTTTTCAGATATGTGCTCGTGATGCTATACTTCTGTACTGTAAAAGAAAGAAAGACAAAGCTATAGAAAGCTTCATCTGTGTCATATTTGTGCATTCTGCGATATTCCACATTTTTAGCTGTATGGTGCCATATGCACTCTGACATCGAGGCCTTTTCTACTTTTAGAAAAGGTAACTAAACGTCACCAGGGGGGGGCGCGGCGATCTATATAATAGTATGAGAATAAGTAACTATTTTTAGATGTATTCCATAAGTTGTGCATGGTAACCTTATGATTGAAACCAAATCAGAATGATCTGTTTGGGTCAGCATCTGGCAACCTCGTGTATAGTTGTGTGTGTGTGTGCGTGCGTGTTATATATAAAAGAATCTGATGTTTCCAGCAAATAATACTTCTTTAACTCACTCAGGTCGGTCCCGTAGAATTTTAACTTCTACAACCCCCCCTGATTGATTACAAATTGTAATAAACAACATGTTTTGCTGTTTCAGAAGAGGTTCTTACCCTAACATTTTAAATGTTCTTTTTCTTCATTTAACCCATTTCCCCGCTTCTCTCTATTGAAACCAGAACATACACACACACACCACACACACACACACACACACCACACACACACACACACACCCCACCACACACAACACACACACCGGTTACTTGCCGAGCATAAATTGTCTGAATTAACCCTGCAAAATATGATTCTAAAAGCCAACATCAAAAAAAAAAAGATGCATGGCGGCTGTGAAGGACGTGTTTCTGTCCAAGGTGCCGATTTCCGGCGAGTTGCTCCCCTTGCCATATCCCCTGTTTCACCCGACCGTTCACAGGTGCCGCCGTCGCGAAGGGACCCGCTGCGCTCCGACATCGGCTGAACCTAACGAACCCGCAAATAGTCCCTACTAGTAATCCCCAACTTCAGACGTGGGAGGAAACCGGAGCGCCCGCAGAAAATGCCAGTACCGATGGTTGTTAGCTCCCATTAATTTAAATTCTTCTGAACAGTCAACAAACAAACGTTTCTGAGACACGACTGATATTTGTCACCAAAATTACACATTCACGTTTAACTTGTTAAAAAGAAATTTTAAAATCTTTGAATGCGCTTAAGTCAGCAGAAACAAACGCCCACGGACAGGTTGGGATGCGCTGGTGGCGACAGGCAGTCGATTCCCCTGCCCACCGACTTAGCCGCTCGCTCGCCATCTTTGAAAACCAATAGGCTTATTGCTCCTACGGTCGTTAAGGTGACGATCACGTGGGCAAAACTGACGCGAGAGTTTATTGCGACAAATAGAACGACTGCGATGAAGAAGCTAGCGATGATGGTATTGCATTAGTCTTTGCTACGGAAGACGGGTACTTTTCCTGGAGAAAATACTCACTTCTGAAACACCGAGAACACGGTAAGCGCGGTTTCCGTCGGTTCCTTTTGTTCTCTGTGACTGAACTCGTAAGTTAAATAACTTGGGGGGGGAAACGTCCGGTTTTGCATTAGTAGATTTATCTTTACGTTTCGATGCATCCAGCGCAGTTGTATCTGACTGTGACGGTTTGTACACCTGGTCGCTTCTTCTCCGTATCGCCTGTCCATCGAGGAAGTTAGCGGACTGGTGAAAACCCGAAACTTCTGCCGTCTGCCTTAAGGTCAAATGCCGAGAGCTTCCAGCCCCGAATCTGTCACACATCTCTCCGGGAGTCCCGTAAACCCGTGCGGCGGCTGAGGAGGAGGAGGTTTAGGCGGAGAACCGTCTTCCAACCGCATCTTTACGGAACAGTCAATCGGCACCGCTCCAGCTACGCAAGCTGGGAAATGAGCATCTTCTGCAGACTGTTTCGTCGAAGCCACACGAGGTTTTACGCCGTTGTCATAGGAACCCTTCGGCTTCTCGACACGACAGAAACACGTGTAAAAGCGACGAACGGAGAACGGTAGATGGGGCCCAAGAAGGATATTTCTAGCGAGTCCACGACCGACCTCTAACACATTTCAAACAGCGCTCTCCGCGACTAGAATAGCTAGTGTATTCGACTAGCAGTTCTTCAGGCCGTTGGTAGAGACGAAACCAGACGTTTCCACCACTAAGCACGAATAAAGGTGGCTACAGTACAAACGGTGAGAGACAGGCAGAAAGAGAGACTGGTGATAAACTCGCTAAATCTATTTAATAGATAAACTATTTTATGAGTTATCTAAAGTATTGGTTATAATGTAATTTCCAAAAAGTAAAACCTAAATACATTTTAGCCGTTTGTGACAGACACCGTGGTGACTCTTCTGTTGAGAAGACCACAAACCATTTCAAGCGCGTCACAGCTTTGCCAGAGTTACGGTGGCAATCAACTATTTCTTATGCGGTTTGTAATTAATAATGTTCGCGCGGAAATCAAACTATAAAAAGTAGTGATAAAAGTTAAAGCTGCGTGGACTTTAGTTCTAGTGCCGCGGTGAAGAAGTCTCGTCTCATCTCGTCTCGTCTCGTCTCGTAGGCTCCGTGACGGACGTCAAGTGTAGATACCATCCGGCACTAATCCGGCTTTTCCTCGGGTGGGGGTTAAGACAAGTCGCTGCCTTTGCAAATTCCGAATGATCTGAACGTTAGAAATAACAGCCTCTGGTGCTGAGCAGTTTTTGTTGTTGTTGTTGTTGTTTTTTTTTTAAAGTGGTAAAGTGAGAACGGAAATGGAACGGAAAGTCAGAGTTTGCGATGTCAGGTTATTATTATGGCGCGCAACGGATATCTGTGTATCCCTACCTGGGCAAAACAACGGATGGTGGCCAAAATTGGTGATGGTTGTTTGTTTCTTCAGTTGCCAAAACAAAACCCCCGGCCCCTCGCTTCACCCACTCGATAGATTATTCTTAGATTTCATGGGGTCATCTTTTATTTTGTCTGCCTTCCCAACTAACCCCGCGAACAGCCGGTCTGCCGGGGAGCATCTGGGGAAATCAAGATAAGCGCCAGTTCACCGAGGGTCCGACCGTACTGCTGATGTACTCAGAACTAACGTTATCCAAACATGCAACGTCGTCAAAGCAGAACAGACCCTGGATTTATCGTTTTGGTATTATTTATTCCGGCTATTATTCCTGGCTCCTTAGTCGCCATTTTTTGTGTTGTTGTTGTTGTTGTTGTTTTGGAGTTGGGCTTCTAATCGGAAACCGCAGCTAACTAACGTATACCGTGACATAAATAATAATTACTTTCTCTATACTGTTATTAATAAACTCGATATATGTTCTTAGCATTCTTAGAGCTTTATTGTATCTCAGTGAAAGCGTAATATTAATTTTAAAAAGTTAGAGATGCGTGTATGACAAACAACTCTCTCTCTCTCTCGCTGCTCTGTTATCTGTACTCAGCGGGTTTTAGTTAAAATTTTCAGCAGTTATCTCCCTTCGTGTCGCTGAGAATCTATCCAAACCATTTTGGCTGGGTTTCTTTCTATCTCTCGCAGAGGAGTCTGACCATTTAAATATCATTTATACGTCCGACAGACCAGAAAAATAAAAAGGAAAAGAGAGAATCGTTTTGTCCCCCCCCCCACAGCCCGTTCGTTTATCGGAAACTATTTTTTGATCAACCTCCTCATGTCGTAAAAAAGTCATAAGCTTCCATGTCTTTCTGGAGATTTTACTCGCCGGACTGACTGTCTCGTCCCCCCCTCATCTTCTCACTTCAGATACGAGATATTCCACACGGGTGTCTTTCTCATCTTGCTCGATAGTTGCATTGAATTAAGTTTCAAAAACTGATAATAAACCGACAGAACCGTAACACTTAGCCCGTTTTTCTATACTCATGTCCTGGTTCACAGATACCAACTATCAAGGGTTCTCCCTGGGGGTGCCCCTTCTTCCCCCTCTAATATTGCCGGTGCCCAAATATCTGCATTTTAGTTCACTATGTAACAGGAAAAGGAAAATAAAGTAGAAAAACTGGCTGTGAATCTTTAAACTTATAATGATGAATAAATGGAATTATTATCGTTTCGTTATTGACCCTGTGTATACCGTGTCAGGTTTTACCTCCCTTATACCATCAGCCAGGCCTAAAATCACGAGATTGCCTGCAAATTAAGTCAACACCCGCGTAATGCAAATCGCGTAGATGTTACCCCTAAAGCTCAGCCTGTGCCCAGTAACACAGGTATGAAGGGCTCTATCACCTTATAGACAAACTATCAGCAGTAACAACAACACCAACAGCGAGCCGGCCCGATGGGGCAGGTGGTAGCGGGTTAGGTCCGTAAGGGAATGTTGCTTCTGTACCGGGTTCGATCCCTGGCTGGGGTCGGAGGAGAGTTGTCACTGATGATCGCCATAGCGTGAAACAGCTGTACGACATGAGAGAGACCTCCCGGGTCCTTGGGGGGTGGGACCTCGGTGTCGGGTGGACCGGGCCGCTTGTCGGCTCGACGAACATCTCTCAGTAACGAGGAGGACTTGACAGAGAACAGGCCACTTGTCTTTACGGGACGCAATGCCATTGACAGAGCCTCGTTCGGAAGTCCAACTCGCTCAACAACAACAACAGCAGAACACCTCGCAGCCACCTAGCGGCTTGTTTATGAGTAACTAATATTCTGGTAAAGATGGCGTAGAGCGCCCCGAACAACAACGACAAAAGTGATATATTTGAGTTTAAGGTCTGAATGGAGTTACAAAAAAAAAAAAAGGCTAAGGACTACACTGCGTAGACCTGGTGAGCCAGATCCCGACAAAGTCCGTTTGTTTGTTTTTTTTAAATGGAACTTCAAACATCTAAAAAAAAAATCGAGTAAATCTCTCTCAGTATTTCTCACCACTCCTCACCAGAAAAGGAGACGGATCGAGTTGTCAAGAAGCCATTAGCCTCAGTAAACATGGCACGGCAGCGCTTTGACTACACCCAGCGCCTGACCCTTGACTTCCCGGCACGGCCCCTGCCCCGTAATCACCTGAGTCGACAGACGGTTGGTCGTCCTTCCGGCGCGAGGAGACAAAACCACTGAGATATACCGCTACTACAGCAAATATCCCGAACGCTCTCGGAGCCCGGTCCGCTTTGCCGGTGTCAGTAGGATACACCGTGAAATTAACCCTGACTGGACAAGCGAACAAAAACGATGACGTTCCTTGTTTGTCCCTGCGATGTCAGCGGGAGATTCTCTATCGAGCTTCCGTCAAGCTGCATCATATGGTGACGTATGCGTGCGTGGTTACTTCGAAAATGATCAAAGGAACAAGAAGCATTTTAGAAGAGAAAGACGCATTTCTGGGTTTACGTTTTCCAAATGTAAGTGTAGATCAGGCACGAAGACCCGGTAAATAATGGAAGTTTTTCTAAAGGTGAGAAGAAGCTTCGAATTTTACCGATCTCGTCAGGAGATCGGTGAAAACTGGGCTTCTGCTAGAAGGTTCCGTCAATACGGCCATCCTTCTCGTCACCTGTTCCAGATGTTTTCTTGTAAGATTTGGTAGGTTTTAAAAGAAAAAGGGAAATACGTTGTATTTAAAACCTTGCCTTTTAAAATAAAATGTTCGAACTATTGCTTCGTTTTCTTAGAGCAGAGAGAAGTTGAAAGATGTCTGGGAAACGTTGATCTGTTCTGGAATTCCGCCCGTCGTCAGTCGCCTGCCGTCCTATCAGATCGCTGGCTCCGATGTTTCCGTTTACCGATGTCTGTGTTGTACCGAAGCGAATCTGCATCCCGTTTAAAGTATCAAAGAAAGATAACGACTAAAAATTGGGAAGGTCATTGCTGAAAATTGTCACAAACATCGCTCTATCGTTAGTCAGAGCAACCACATCTGAGTTTGAACCCAGGTGTACACGGAAGCTGAAAGAAAACATCAAAACTGCTTGCAGCAACTTATTCTTGTCTTCAGCTCCGAATGTCAGGTCTGCCGACAGACATTGCATATTCACAGTGGCCAGAGACATCCTGTGAGTCATCCGGATGTAAGTTATCATCGTTTACGATGGTCAATCAACAGAAATGTTCATAACGCCTAATGAAATGTGGATATGAAGGCTAGAGGTGTTTTAAACAAGCGATTAGATGATCCTGGAGTGATCAGTTTTATTGTCGTTCTTTTTTACCCGGCGTTCATTTCCAAACAACGCTTGTCAAAAGCTTAGTCTGTGACGTCATATATGGGAGAGGGACGACAAATTGTCCCCAGACCCGAATTCTGTAAAGTACGTAAAAGAACCTGATAAGGGTCGTCTTTTAACACAGATAGGAGAGAGTGGCTTAAATCTAAGATTAAGGGTCGTCTTTTAACACAGACAGGAGAGAGTGGCTTAAATCTAAGATTAAGGGTCGTCTTTTAACACAGACAGGAGAGAGTGACTTAAATCTAAGATTAAGGGTCGTCTTTTAACACAGACAGGAGAGAGTGGCTTATATCTAAGATTAAGGGTCGTCTTTTAACACAGACAGCAGAGTGGCTTAAATCTAAGATTAAGGGTCGTCTTTTAACACAGACCGGAGAGAGTGGCTTAAATCTAAGATTAAGGGTCGTCTTTTAACACAGATAGGAGAGAGTGGCTTAAATCTAAGATTAAGGGTCGTCTTTTAACACAGACAGGAGAGAGTGGCTTAAATCTAAGATTAAGAATCGTCTTTTAACACAGACAGGAGAGAGTGGCTTAAATCTAAGATTAAGGGTCGTCTTTTAACACAGACAGGAGAGAGTGGCTTAAATCTAAGATTAGGGTCGTCTTTTAACACAGACAGCAGAGTGGCTTAAATCTAAGATTAAGGGTCGTCTTTTAACACAGACAGGAGAGAGTGGCTTAAATCTAAGATTAGGGTCGTCTTTTAACACAGACAGCAGAGTGGCTTAAATCTAAGATTAAGGGTCGTCTTTTAACACAGACAGGAGAGAGTGGCTTAAATCTAAGATTAAGGGTCGTCTTTTAACACAGACAGGAGAGAGTGGCTTAAATCTAAGATTAAGAATCGTCTTTTAACACAGACAGGAGAGAGTGGCTTAAGTCTAAGATTCCGTTCTAAGTAGAGCAGGGGTTTGGTTTTTTGCAGGAAAGAGCGGATATCCTGTATCGAAAAGGAAGTTGGTTTACCCTGACTTTTTGCCCTCGCGAAAGATATTATGGCAGAAGTGTTTTAATGTGTGCTAGAAAGCTGCTGCTTCTGTATCAAAGCAACCGAGCGCTGGACGACTAGTCGGGCTTATAGCAGATTTGTACAATTTTTACATAGAATCTTTTTTTCTACTTCCAGACAAAGCATCTTTAAGAAACACATGAAACATGTGCAAGACAATTCTCCGTACAGCTGTTGGTGTGTGTGTGTGTGTCTGTGTGTGTGTGTGTTGTGTGTGTGTGTGTCTGTCTGTGTGTGTTGTGTGTGTGTGTGGTGTGTGTGTGTGTCTGTCTGTGTGTGTGGTGTGTGTGTGTGTGTCTGTGTGTGTGTGTGTCTGTCTGTCTGTGTGTGTGTGTGTGTGTGTGTGTGTGGTGTTGTGTGTGTGTGTGTGTGTTGAGGGAGGGAGTGGTGCTGTAAACTTTTCTGTGCCTTTAATAAAGTCATTTACCAAAGGGAACTTTCTTCCATGATCTCTCTGATTCGGTACCTCTGACCGCGATATGGTTAATAGTGCGGTAACAACGGCGGTAGCCAGAACAAAATGGTCGGTTTTCCTCGAATGCGTACTTTCTTCTAGTGGGCGAGCGTCGCTTCATCTTATCTGTAAGTCCAATCTCAGAGGTTCCACGGAAAGCGGCGCCTCTGGACAATAAACTCCTGTCTGGGGAGACAGAAAATCGGCAGCTTTTATCAACGAAACAATTAGCCAAGCCCAGTGTTTGTCCGACCCGAAGCAGACAGATAGTTCAAAAGAACACAGGACTTTCTGTGTATTTGTCCATCATGATAATCTTTTTTTTCTCTCCTTAAATCTCGAGTTTCTTCAAACAAAAACTTGATGTAATGAACCTTAATCTTTTTATTACAAACCCCCAATTCTCCATTAATGAGATTCCTTTGAAAGTTTTGATTTTGTTATCTTAATATCCAAATTATATTCACGAAAAGCAGACCTTATGTTTAGACTCATTGGAAAGAGTGCAAGCCTCGTACTGAGCAAGCGTCAGGTACACCAAGAGACCAGACAGCAGAAGTCATCATCATCTTCCTAGGGCGCTCAGCAGCCATTTATTATTTGGAACTTAGGCGTATTTTTGAAATTTCAGTTCCTATCCGCCTGCAACAAGAAGAAAAGATTAGTAATTGTGCAAGACATCGCAGAAAATCTAAGGTAAATCGTAGCTTTTATGCTGTTTATCACGATAAATGGCGGGAATCTTACATTGGCAACCTAGTTGTCAGGGAAATTATAAGAAATTATATCGAGTAATATAAATAACATGTCAGGTCATAGCTTTCCCGCGGAAGACGGAAGTGCCGAGCTTTAGTTGGCTCGGGAATGGCAGGGTTTTACGGCGGACAATCGCAGAACCTTGGTTCCGTCACCAGACTGCGATGTTGTAGGCACCGGTGATGGAAAAATGCATACCTATGTATTTCATAGCTTTTATCGTAATCGATATACAAAAGAAATTAAGCAGTTTTTGTGGTCATCTGGGGTGCGTTATGGTCACTAATGGCAAATTCCTTAGTGCCGTGATATTTCGAGTAAAGTATCCGGTATCAGGGTATTTACCATTAGTTATTGTTATAGTTACCGTTCGTGATGGTAAAGATCCATTTCAAACTTCGCAGTAATTGTTCGTCGATATTCCTCGACAGTATAACGATAATGGCAAATAATTAGGCGGCTAAACTATGTTCGTTGTGGCTGATATGGGACGGTGGAAAACGGGAGATTCGTCGAACCGATACGTGCCAGTGTCAGAGCAGACAAAAGGACTGACACACCTGTTCGAGACAATGACAGAAGCAGGTAACTCGAATCTATGAGACCATCGTTCTGTAACGGGACTCAGAAATGCGTTGGTGGGGGGGGGGGGAAACAAGAAATGGAATCTTAGAACAATTAAAGAAAGAGCATATTGCCGATCGCGCCTCTTTAGGCCGGGTGGTAGAACTACCGCCCGGCTCACGAAAAATGCAATAGAATATTTCGTGTTACTCCGCCTGTTTATCCGATCGACAGCCATAAAGGACTTCACCTTCACAGAGGAATAGAGCCGCGTGGCACAAATTGGCTCGCCATCATGGGTATTACGGCATCCCTGCATTTCCGAAAATTTCAGCTAAATTACATTTTACTTGTCCGAAAGCAGTTGCCCACCTTAGATGTCTCCGCGGGAAAGATTCGTTTGGAGACTGGTTTGATTCTGTTAAATCGTCACTCGATGCCGTTTTCCGAAAACAGTTTCGAAAAAAAGCGGATCCCCTGTCGATGGCTGACATCACGATCTCCCGTTACCAGCCAGAAAAGGCTTCGTATCAACCACTGCTAAACTCGTGATCAAGTCAAGCACTTCAAATAGACCGATCTCGGATCCATCTTACATCTGAACACAAAAAGAGCGCCGACAGTGGCGCCGTGTAGCGGCCATAACCTGGAATATTCCAGTTTTGCTCGATGGAGTCGAATTAATAGATCCAATAATGTTAGGGTTTAAGGGTTGGACAGCTTTGTATTTTTTTTCCACAAACGTAATAGGATAAAGACAAAAAACTGAAAGATTTAACCATTTTAAATCTAACAGACACGCACTTTTCTTTGTGAAGAGACCGTATAAATAATGACGACAAATGTTACTTAATTAAAAGTATTTAAGGCAAACATCGGTAGAGTGTCAGCGGGCGGTTAGGATGATTTGCAAATAGATTTTGTTATTGTTATTTATAGGGTGATACAGCGGGTTTGTCATGGCCCTGGTTGGAGCGAAACTCTCGCGTTTTTTCTAACAAAAAATCTAATAGTGATTTGCTTTGAGCCACTTTACCTCAGTTCAGTCTTTACAGGGAATTCCTTTTTGCAAGACACAGACAGCTCTGTAAGAAAGTAAACTGGTTCTTCTTGTATGTGCAATGGTGTACAGAAAACTGCGCGTGTACAAGTGACTTCAAACTTCCTCATCACTGTCAAAGTCTCTGAAGAAATGTTTAATGTACGTACTATATATATGAGAGAGAGAGATGACGTCAGCTCAACGAGAAAGAGAGAGATTGATGACGTCAGCACAGCGAGAGAGATTGATTACGTCAGCTCAACGAGAAAGAGAGAGATTGATGACGTCAGCGCAGCGAGACAGAGAGATGACGTCAGCTCAACGAGAAAGAGAGAGATTGATGACGTCAGCACAGCGAGAGAGAGATGACGTCAGCTCAACGAGAAAGAGAGAGATTGATGACGTCAGCACAGCGAGAGAGAGAGATTGATGACGTCAGCTCAACGAGAAAGAGAGAGATTGATGACGTCAGCGCAGCGAGAGAGATTGATGACGTCAGCGCAGCGAGACAGAGAGATGACGTCAGCTCAACGAGAAAGAGAGAGATTGATGACGTCAGCTCAACGAGAAAGAGAGAGATTGATGACGTCAGCACAGCGAGAGACGGATGACCTCAGCTCAACGAGAAAGAGAGAGATTTATGACGCAGCACAGAGAGAGATTGATGACGTCAGCACGACGAGAGAGAGATGACAGACTGATGACGTCAGCACAGTGAGAGAGAGACAGATGACGTCAGCTCAACGAGAAAGAGAGAGATTGATGACGTCAGCTCGACGAGAGAGAGAGAGTATAATAAATTCTGCAATTAAAGAACCAGACATATTTCAAAATGAAGACGAGCCAATGTAAAATCCATATTGTATTTTAGAATTCAGCAGATGCATTAGCTTAATTTCTTTAGAGATTGCGATATTTGTCTTAGCTGATTTTTTGGAATCCATCACTCGTTTAAAATTCCCTTTATGTGTTGTCTAATTGTTGCTCCTTCGTATGTATCTTTAAATTTGATTAAACTATAGATATCAGTTTGACTAACATATGAATTCCATATAACATTCTAGTTTCTTATAAACATTTTCTGTCTCCTCAGAAGATTTTTTGTCGTATTTTTGAATGTTGTTGTATATTTTAAAGTTGTGCTCATATTATTAGAAATGGGTACATTAACCCTACTAAGTTCAGGTGTTATATTTTTTTATCAAGAACAGACGGATGCACAAGCAGAGAGACGGAGAGACTATAAGAACCTGTGGGGAAAATGAACTTTAATTATTCAAGCCTGTTTTGTATTATAATAGAAGAAATGTTTTATAGACTACGCGTGGGAAATCTTACTTTATTATATATATATATGTGTGTGTGTGTGTGTGGTGTGTGCGCGTGTGTGTGTGTGTGTTAAATTTGTGTGCATTTCTTGACAGATTTCACGACTGAAGTCATCTGTGTTTGATATTTATATTCGTGTGACTCAACATCGGTAATTTTGCAGTTCTTTTTCTTTCTTTCTTTTTTTTTTTTTTTGCCTTTTCGAGATAAAGCTGGAGAGAGACGGAAAGGAAATCGCGTGCAGTCGTCCGGCCACGATATGGGGGCCGCTTGTGTCCGGTATAAGCGATGTCGTGGTACTTCAGAATTTATTACCATAGCAGACTGGTTCAGCCCATCATTAATTTACGGGACACCAGACTGACGATAAAACGTCCCGGTTTCAGTGTGCGATGGTGGGAAGACGACGAACCTTTTCCAAGTCTTTGCATTTCAATAAATAAGTTTCCCAGAGACAATAAAGAATTATAATGATAAGGTTGGATCTTTATTTTAAAAAAAAAAAAAAAAAAAAAAAATGCATGTATTTTTCCATCTGTAAGGTTTTGGATGCTGGAACTTTCCACAAACAAATCCGAACGTTTGATAACTCAGTGAGCTCTGCTGCCTAAACCAGCCTTCCAAATACATAGCTTGTGATCGCCGGTCATTATCTATGATTCGACTAGTTTTACTTCCGAAGAGACAAATACCGTTAATCTGTCTCCGTTAGACTAATTCTCTCTTTTTGCTCCCGGTAAGGATGAGTAAAGACCGTCTTCACGCGACATCTACCGGCATTTTTCTAAATATAAGGATGGACTTTAAGACACGTGGTTGGTTGTTCGTTTTAACTCGCCGAATAATGGGCGGCCGGACCCGGGGGGTGGTGTGTGGTCTCCTGCCTGCTCCGTCGCATCTGGAACGCCATTTTCTTCTGCGACATTTCATAAAACACCGCCTGACGTCATTAAACGGATAGAGTGACGTCCCTTAATCGCTTTGTTAACCCTCTCTCGCGTTTTTCACTGACGACTGTAAGAGCCCGTCTGTCTATTCATCCCTATTTCTTCCGAGGGGGTAACGAAGTGTTAAAACATATAACTCAGGCCGTCGACAGTCCCACTGAATAACCTTTCCATGCTGGTTTCCATTAAAATAACACTTTTGCTTATTTATAGTGGCTGCTACTAACCGCCCTGTATGTGGGGGGGGGCCTTATCTTGGGGGGGGTGGGAACCCTTTTGACTCATCTCCACTGTAATGGCTCAAACCCGCACTCTGCTCTCACCCTACGATGCTCACTCAGCATCATTCATTAATGCAAGGTGCGGAAGCACTCCAGAGCTGATCAGCCAGCCGACCAGGCCCTGAGAGTAAAGAACGCCCCAGAAGCCAAAAAGGGACGGACAGCCAGTTAGTTAATGGTTTACTTCTGTGTCCGCAGACTTCGGGGGCCAGTTATGCACATCTTCGGCCCCCTACTTTCGGAGTTGTCGGGAAACTGACTCCTTTCCGACCGTCTTGGGCCAAATCACCTAGAGCAGTTAACGGTCTCTTAACAGCGTAAATCAAATAGACTTCTAGGGCTATCGCGTCTGACATGAAATATAGGGCCCTAACTAAAACCGTCGCGCATTCGGCTGGATCTCGAAGACCCCTCGTGTGTTGCTGTAAACTTCCCAAGTCTTTCTCGCCGTTAAACTCATATATATTTTCCAAAAATTGTCTTTTGTTGTTGTTGTTTCGGTTCTTTTAAGGTGTACCGCTTGTCGTCTAATAAACACAATCTCAAAATTATACAGGTACCTTAACTAAAAAGGCAGTACAATCGAGAACGGTGCAATACAAGCGTCGGACAATGTCTGGTTGTGTTGGCAGCGGGTTTTGGGTCCTGAAAGAGCAAGAGCTGGATTGGGTTCACGTGACGGACAATGCCGCGCATGCGCAAAACGTCCCATCCTGCTTCAGAAAGTATTTCCATGAATAACAAAAGGTTTGTGTGTGTATGAATTTTTTTTTTTTTGTCTTTTTGGGATAGATAGAGGTTTATTAGTGAATATTCTGTGCAACTATTAATTAGATATTACAACATTGACATTATATGCATTCTACGAGTAATATTTCGTTTTAAAATAGTTCATTACCACAGATATGTTTTGTTGCAGATCGTCAGTCATTTCTCTTTAACATTCAATAACAGATGTACATGAGGACTCGGAAGTAGATCTAGAATAAGAGCCAACTCTTGCCCAAATATCGCCCTCACTGTTTAGTTTCTTTCTCTTTCTTTTTTTCGGTTAGCTGACAGATGGATTATTACGCAATGTGAATTCCATCTTGGCTACGTTCTGAATAGCTTATTTTTTCTCTCCACTTTTTAAATATCTGTGGCACCGCGTCATCTGCTGCAGACGTTCACTTACCAGAGCCTGCTGGCTGTTAAAGCCGAACCAACTACCTTTCATCTCTTGAAGCCGGGTCTCCAAAGAACGGCTAGACAATAGACCTGGTACCGACCGATAAGGCGGCCCGTTCTGATTCCTTGCCTGACATCAGCATCTGATAGTTAGCTGGCGGAACGGCCAAACTTAACTGGAGCCGGTTAGCACCGCTAATAACGTCGTGAGATACTCCTCACGGGAATTCATTCCACAGTGGATAGGGCTACAGAACTATCACCCATTCCTTATGTAGCATCCATGACTCTCTCTCCATCTCTCTCTGTATCTGACGTCATCTCTCTCTCTCTCCTCCATCACCATCATCATCATCATCATCTTCTCTCTCTCCATCTCTCTCTCTCTCCTCCATCATCATCATCTTCTCTCTCTCTCTTCTCCATCATCATCATCATCTCTCTCTCATCATCATCATCGTCATCATCATCATCTCTCTCTCTCCATCTCTCTCTGTATCTGACGTCATCTCTCTCTCTCTCCATCTCTCTCTGTATCTGACGTCATCTCTCTCTTCTCCTCCATCACCATCATCATCATCATCATCTTCTCTCTCATCATCTCTCTCTCTCTGTATCTGACGTCATCTCTCTCTCTCTCTCACGCACCAAAACACAATTTCTAAATAATCTAACCGATGGCGTCCACGCAGTACATTATAAATATTACTAGTATTCATGATTCTGAGATGAATAACTGAATATTAGCATAACATAATTCGGAGACAAACATTTATGTTTTTTTATTTGTTGTTGATTAGTGACGTGAAAACCCACCCATCGCCATAAACTATGCCATTCTCCACAACTATGAAGCACACAAAAACTAAATGTGGTCTTTTTACAGGAAGGCTCTGTGGTTTCTTACACGTGTCCGAAAAGAACTGGAAATTTTTAACCTAGTAATGATACAGATTAGTTTGCATTTTAAAAAAAAGTTGTTTTTTTTTTTAGCTGTAGAGAAAATTAAATCAGCCTTAGCAGAAAGCTTCCTTTAAGAACAATTGAGTTAAATCTGAGTGCGAGCGGTCTGTAGACAAGACATTTGTGTTTTTTTTTACTTCCACCTCAGCCGGAATTTAAACAAGGAAAAATATTTATTATTTCCATTTTCTTTACTTTAGCTGCTGAGTTGTGGTATCTGCTTAAAATAGGCAAATTGGAGACCATTTCCAGACTGAAAGTGTTCGCTGCCACTTGATTTTCAAAATGATTAGATGTAGGTTCAGCTCTTGGTCCTCCGACCGACTGCCTTGTCGGATGTGGCCTCGGATAGCTTGTACAAGAAGAGTAGCAAAGGTCTTCTTAAACGTGTCGCTTTTACAGATATCGGTCAGATAAATAAGAGTCTTATTTCGGTTTAATGTCTTTCTCGTACAGAACGTAGATCGTGTTGTTTAATTACATGATCCGGAATGATGCTAAACCACCAGACCATTCAATTAATTTCCCATTCACCTCAGTCGGTTAATGCTTTTTTTTTTTTTTTTAAATTCAAGGATCTTTGCTTAGTAGTCGTCATCACTTACTCGCCTTTGGAAATCTATGCAACTTTCCGACTGTTATACCATTTCCTTGATCCTAAACTTCCTTTTGAATTATAATTTCTTTTTGTTGTTGTTGTTGTTGTGTTGTTGTTGTTGCTTGTTCCGCTGGTAAGCACGAGGGCTTAGTTTATTTAAGACACAAGTTTTCAATCCTATGACTTATTAAACCTCTCTTATTGCGGAGAAGTTTCTGGCTCTGTCCGTTAGGTTTCGGGCCATAACGTTTGTGTACGACATTAGTGCCGGAAAACGTCCGGTCGGAGTTGTTCATTTCTTGTCACGGGTTCATGACCCTGAACTAGGAAAGGTGGCAGAACATCACAGGGGTCGGGTTCATGACCCTAAACTAGGAAAGGTGGCAGAACATCACAGGGGTCGGGTTCATGACCCTGAACTAGGAAAGGTGGCAGAACATCACAGGGGTCGGGTTCATGACCCTAAACTAGGAAAGGTGGCAGAACATCACAGGGGTCGGGTTCATGACCCTGAACTAGGAAAGGTGGCAGAACATCACAGGGGTCGGGTTCATGACCCTAAACTAGGAAAGGTGGCAGAACATCACAGGGGTCGGGTTCATGACCCTAAACTAGGAAAGGTGGCAGAACATCACAGGGGTCGGGTTCATGACCCTAAACTAGGAAAGGTGGCAGAACATCACAGGGGTCGGGTTCATGACCCTGAACTAGGAAAGATGGCAGAACATCACAGGGATTGGGTTCATGACCCTGAAATAGGAAAGATGGCAGAACATCACAGGGTTTTTTTTTTAGTTCCTGCAACTTCTATGCATGATGGAAATCATTGTCGGGCCAAAGAAGCCCGAGACGTAATAGAAGGGTTAACCTCAAGTTATTCGGTTTTATTATCGTCTACACCGTCATCTTCTTAAATTTAATTTGTACTATTTAGTTTTTATTTGTTTAAATTTTTAAGATAAATAAATAAATAGATTTTTTTGTTGTTTTTTTTTTACCTGTCAGTCGTAGCTAATCCTCAGTGTCCCCTCCCCTAATCCGGTGTTAAACACGTTACACGTTTCGTTAGGGTCTCTTCTCCATCCTCGGAGGAATTAGATTTGCGTCAGTCAGGTTAAAAGATTTTCCAATGGCTTGGAAACCACAAAAAATGAGAAAAGAGATGGAAACTCGTTTCGGGTCGGTTCTCCTTCCTGCCACCCGGACAACGTTCTACACCTTTAGCCATATCTCCTCCTCCTCCTCCTCCTCCTCCGACAAAGGGCAGAGAAGACATGGCGTCGCTTCAAGAAAATAGGAAATCGGGAAAACTTATCAAATAAACAGAAAGGGAAGAACCCAATATCTGCCTAATCGGTGGCTGGAATAAACTCCCATTTAGGAGCTTGTAACGTTGGAAACGCAAGTGTTTATTATCCGGTTGTTTTCGTCTCTCCGATGTAACACAAGTCATCTTGTACCATCTGCTTTTTATATTCCTTCTTCACGCCGCCACTCAATCTCTCCACACATCATCAGCCCACGTCCAGAATAGAGCCGCTTACAGACACCGAAACCAATAGCAACCCCGGCCCCCTTACCGCTCTCGAAAGACAGCCATCCCCAGGGTGGCGGGCGAACGGTACGCTTACGTAAGACCGACATTTCTCCATCTGAACCCGACTCAGTTTCTTCTCTTACACATGGCCGGCTTCAGACATATCCAAGGCTATGATGCTTTCTCTCCGCCGCAAAATTCGATGAGTTCGCTTTGCCCTGGACCGAAAATCCCATCCGCCGGTACAGCGGTGACGATGAGCAGTAATTGCTCCCCTAAGACGTAACTTCCGCCCTCGACGACAAGCGCTGGCAACAAATACCGTCTGTACCGCGGGACTCCTGGAAAGGGGCCGCCTCTGACATTAACAGCCGTGCCGAGGCATTTCTCGGAGAGCCTCCTGCTCTGGGAGCTCCCCCCTCTCTTTTGAAAGAAAATACCAGCAGTGGATGGAGGAACAAGCTAACAAGGACTTCCTCCTCGCTGTGTAAACCAGGCTCGTTTTTTGAAGAAGTCAGAAATTGTTATTAGTGTTTTATTACTATTGTTACCGTTGCCCTTATTATCGCGGGCGCAGTGTTTACAGTCGGTACCGTCCCCACCGAGAGTCACCGAATTTCCTTAGTGTTCCACTTCTGAAAGAAAAAAAATGCCCTCTTTCCATACACGTGACACAGGGAGATATTCCCACCGAAGGCAAAGTCCAAATAGAGAATTCTTCCAATACCCACTTCCATTGGCAAGGTTTACTTCTGTTCGCGCGAGGACCCCCACCCCTTTTTTTAAAAGAAAGATACGAATTAAAAGCTACTTATAACTAGTATATAACTAACCCCCTGTTTTTACTCTGACAGACCGGGGAATGTTTTACCAATAAAATTGGTGCCTGCCGTAAAATCTATCAAAATGGCGTCACCTCTTACGCCTTCTAATGGAACGGAGATTTTTCTTCTTTTTTTTTAAAAGAAGAAGAGTTTAAGGAGAATACATGGAACTAATCTATCCCGCTATAAGTTCCTCTCTCATGACGTCATATCCGTTACCGAACAGGAGGGCAGGCGCCTCAATAGTGAGATGACGGCCGCCACGCACCGGATTCTTGCCGCTCTTACAGCTGCTCTCGTCGTTCATTTAAAGATATTGGGAATTATTTTACCCATCGAGGAAAGCTGCAACACACACTCACGTGTATTGTTATATTTAAGAATTTTAAGTATCGCTCACTGCCGTCTAGGTTGTGAGAAATAATGCTTGGCTACAGCGATTACGTTCGCCGTGGATCGGTCGCTGTTAGCTCTTCAGGAGAGCGACAGGGAATTTTGCTGTGTAAACGACTAATCTTCTGGTTGGAGACGGCGGACAGTTGTACTGTATCTTGTAGCGGGAAAGTATCAGTGATGCATCTACTTCGAGGTACGACCATCGAGCTCCTATACACAAGAATCTGTTCTTTTCATTTAGCGCTTCTACTAGTTTAAAAATTACGTTTTGTAAAGGAAATATGTATCAACTCATGGGATGTGGTAAATTAGTCGAGATGAAGGCCTATATAGTCTGTAAAACACTCGGCTGCCTAGTAGGACTTTGAATCGTACTGCAGATGCTTGCTTCAGCTACTTTCTGGTTAAAGGTGAACAGGTCTCAGTGTCTGTCCACGTCTTTCCTTTTTCATTATCATTATTTCTTAGAAACAAAATTCAAGGCATGGTGTCAGTAATGGCTGACCTACATGCATTGTCATTAGTTCACGCTACTATATTTAATTGTGAATATTTCTAAAACCCAGCGTGAAGTTTACTTTCTTAAAAACATTGCTAATAAAAAAGTACGATTTGGTATCAAAAGGTAATTCGCTCTACTGGCTGTAAATAGAATAACATCGAATCGATTGTCCAAAAAGTACTAATCCTGAATTTTCATATCCTTTACGCAAGACTGGGTTTCTTCATTTCTTTTCTCTAACAGAGACCAGGCAGCCATTCATTTCATAACCAAAATGAGATCAGCAAATTTTAATAATATTTTCTCCCTTCCTTCTTCAAGGCATTTAAAGTACTGCAGATCTGAAGCCACGGCTGCTTACATCTCAACTGGCACATCCGCTTATAGGGTCCGCGCGTGCGCGAAGTTTATTTTCAAATTGACAAGAATTGTGTTAAATTTATCAATCCAGTCTCTTCATCTCCCTCGCTGTGCTGACGTCCTCTCTCTCTGCATCTCTCTCGTTGTGCTGACGTCATCTCTCTCTCCATCTCTCTCTGTGTATCTGACGTCATCTCTCTCTCCATCTCTCTCGTTGTGCTGACGTCATCTCCCTCTCCATCTCTCTCTGTGTATCTGACGTCATCTCTTTCTGCATATCTCTCGTTGTGCTGACGTCATCTCTCTCTCTCCATCTCACTCGTTGTGCTGACATCCTCTCTCTCTCTCCATCTCTCTCGTTGTGCTGACGTCATCTCTCTCTCCATCTCTCTCTGTGTATCTGACGTCATCTCTTTCTGCATCTCTCTCGTTGTGCTGACGTCATCTCTCTCTCCATCTCACTCGTTGTGCTGATATCCTCTCTCTCTCTCCATCTCTCTCGGAGTGCTGACGTCATCTCTCTCTCTCCATCTCTCTCTGTGTATCTGACCATCTCTCTCTCCATCTCTCTCTGTGTATCTGACGTCATCTCTTTCTGCATCTCTCTCGTTGTGCTGACATCCTCTCTCTCTCCATCTCTCTCGTTGTGCTGACGTCATCTCTCTCTCCATTTCTCTCGTTGTGCTGACATCCTCTCTCTCCATCTCTCTCGGAGTGCTGACGTCATCTCTCTCTCTCCATCTCTCTCTGTGTATCTGACGTCATCTCTCTCTCTCCATCTCTCTCTGTATCTGACGTCATATCTCTCTCTCTCTCTCTACCTACACAAAAAAGAAATCAAAGAGAGTTCTGTTCTGTTACCGCTGGTTATTTCTCACTCACTCATGCTGTGAAGGCCAGACAACAACCAGCAGAGCTGAGAACCTTTCCCGTGTCAGAACTCATTCACTACGAGGCGAAAGACGACGATCTGAGCTGGAAGATTCTTCCTCTTTCCTGCGTCAGTCAGCGAAACTTTGGGTACTGGACAAACGACCCATTCACAAACTCAGACGTTGTGTTCCGTAAAGACGTCTAAGAAAGACAATTAGAAGAACAATTACATGCGAAAGATTTACTGCAGTACGGCAGAAACTTTACAGAAATTACTAACGGCATCGCGGTAGCCACTACATTCTAGTGACGAATTGCATCGCTTCGTATACGCTGTATCAGAACGTCGATGCAGCTCAGCGCAACAAACAGTTACGACAATTTATTGAGCACACAGTAAGCAATTAAGATGATGTACAGCACCACTTCACAATAAACGAATGTTTTAAAGAACTGTAAACGCGGATGGCGTAAGAAAACACTAGTGCGGCGCAGCTTATTATACCATTAGCCTGGAATTCAGAATTTGTGGTTAATCATGGTCACTAAATCTTTTAATGTAAATCGTTTCTTTACGTTAACACTTCGTCCAATCCATTTATCATAGATGGTCAACTAAAGTAGATACTGTGCTGCTGCCCCATTTAGGAACCAACCACACGAGTATCGTACGGATTTTTGCATCAGAAAGTAACAATATACAGGTAAAAAAAAAACCTTTTGACATTTGTTACACCTGAAGTGTTTTTTTAAATATAATTAACAATGACCTTTTTCGGCTTTTTAAAGTCAAAAGTATTTTCTTTTTTCCATTGAGGTTTCAGCCGGCAGACAAAGGGTTATTCGGGTGAGTTGGAGGCGAGGAAACAATAGCTATACGTCATCAGTTGTACTGGAGATGGGAATCTTCACGGACGGACGCCCTTAACAGCCCAGTGGTTATCGATCCGTAAACTAAGCCTATTAAAATATGTTAAGGTTTTACCTTTCTGTTAGACGTAAACGCTGAGTGTCTATCAGAACCACAGTTAAAGGTTCGGAATTAAATCGTTCTGATTTCCCTTTATGTCGCTTGCGCCCGCAAATACCGAAATATGTAGTGAGAGGCCAGCTACTTAATACCTGATGGTGCCATTCAGAATATGGTCTGCAGTACGGTTCCATAATGAAAATTAATTTCGAACACGTGTAACTGATCTATGAAAAAAATATTTTATTATGAGTTATAGACATCTTCTGTATTTTAAGAAAAAAACGTTGTAACTTATCATGCTTGGATTTTGGACAATGTTATAAGGCTTACTGAAAAACACACATTAAGTTAAAACGTATCAGTAGTTCGGCAACCCTGTTAAACAGTGGTCTGGGTTAGGGACTAAGTCACTACAAGGGTGCATAGTGTACTTTAAGCTTATAACTCTGTATCTTCATCTTCGAAAACATAGATATATGACACAAGATGGTGTTCTTGCATGAGGAGCGCTTTTGTATAAACCGTGTAACTTCTAAATTTAGAGTTTCTGTGAGCGCTGTATCCAAACCGTAAAGATATGTAACGAAGACGGCAGCATTAAGAGCAGAAGATGTAGAAGAGAGAAGAAAACGTTTATGGTAAAGTGATAGATAGCTCCTACGACTATTATCTTGGAAGGATAGAAGAAAATCTAGCAGGGATCGGTATGCCAGTAAGAAGGCACGAATACAAAGATAAGCCCCACACTCGTTAGATTACACCTTGGCGAATGTAGGCTAAGGGCTTGAAATTCTTCCCACAAGTCTTTTCTCTGGAAAGGTAATAAAACCAAAAGGTATAAATAGGTAGCAAAATTAAAGTTGTGGACCTCTAATCGTTGGTCTAAGATGCTGCCTACAGACGAGTTGAAATTATATATGTGGAGCAAAAGGCGACGGTTTGTGCGCCGTTGGATTAGAATTCAAGATATTTGTACATCGCAATGCTACGAGCAGATTCTTCTGAGGCATCCTTTGCTCAATGGAACCAGTTTGATTGGCAGGAAGTTATTTTTACAGCGAGACGAGGGCGATCTTAAACAAACAAGTAAAATGGTTCTGTCATACCTGCAAAGGGAACAAGAGCAAAGAGAGGCGTGAACTCGAATGGAAATGATGAGAATGTATAGATCATAACTGAGTGACAAAGAATATCACAAATCAGAACAATTATTGAAAAACTCTGCCACAAGGGTTGGCTAGCAGCGGCTCAGAGATTCGTCAACGAGCTTTATGAAAACACAGAATGCAGAATCGAAGATTTCTGCACCTACCACGCGATACCTGTAGATACTTTAAGTTTATTGTTTACCGTAAATTATTTATTATAATTATTTTGAAAAAAAACATGTAAACACGTAGTTTTGTTACATACTTTATTATGTTAATGTACTTGCTGACTAAACATTACCAGTGTTTCAATTACTGCAAACACAATTAAATTAATGACGTTTTCAAAAAAAAAAAGAACAACAACACGAAACACAAGGAAAATATGTCGAGGTCACCTGACCGGTAAACGAAATGAGATCACTCTTTGTTTTCTTACAAAGAACAAATTCCTTTTCATATTTAACCTTTTCCTTTGAGTACCTTTTCGGAATGTTGTACCTACAGCCGGGGGAGCGGGAAATTACGATCAATATTTATATTTCGTGGAAGGAGATAGGTATAAATTAGCAACAGAACCAACAGCTAAGCAGCTCTGATCCTGTATCAGAGGTCGGGCGCGGTCTATTTGTCAACTCGCAGTGGCGGGGGAGGGATTCTCACAAAATCTGGCCCCTTTCTGCTCGCCTACGTATCATCAGGAAAAGGGAAAGAATTCTGGGCGTAGTGCACATATAAACAATAGCTGCTATAATAACGTACCTTCAATTTGGCAATTACGATCTAATTGCCCCCCTACCCTGATTCCAAGAAATGGTCTTTGACCGTTCTGTGGACTACTCTTGGTTTTAAAGGTACCCTATACTTTTGCACACCATTATCTTTATAAAAATTGATCTGCTCACATACAAACCTCTCCGAATGGCTACAAACGTACAAACTCACGTTTGCTGATTTCATTTGGTATGTAATGAAGACCCCCCCGATACGTCTTCAAAAGAGGTTTTTGTGTAACCACCCCACCCAACCAGTAAATAATGTGAATTGTGCTTATTCCCGGCTACATCAGATATTCGATATTTAGCTTCATGAATAAAACGAACCCGACTCCTCTGGGAAATAAGAAAAGCGCATATTATTTTAGCCGTACGTCCGGGGGCGGACGAAAAGACCGAGTGGGCACAGTGTACGCTGCACCGGTCAGTGACGGAAGAGGCCCTGGCGTCCTCGCTCTGAACCTTACGGCCAAAGCGCAGCTCGAGCCATCGCTGCATCGACCAGCCGGCTTCATCTACGAAGGGACTCGCGCATCGGCTATTTAAACGCGAACGGAACTTTTCATCTCGTAGTATCTTGTCGTGTGAACACAAAATCCCTGATCTAAAGATCGATGCGCCAAACTATAATTTAAGAAATACTTCCAATTATATTTAGAAAAGTTCTGCACATTAGGCTTCGGATCATTATCTTGTTTGCAATATGAGCCGATAACTTGTCAACCTATGGCCGGAAATATTGTGATGTCTCTCCTTTGTGAGAATCCCATCAGCACGTATCGTGTCACTAGCCGAATAAACAGGAGAACAAACCTCCCTTAGCTCCACATTTCCTCATTCTCCTATATACCTTTCGTCCAACATACTTAAAACCAGCAGTCAACCGCTACCTGTCAAGAAAGGACTTTCACTAGCGACCTGTCTTCCTGTTTACTAGTTTCCTATTTCTTCCTCGGCCCGTTAAGCTCATATTCAAGTTTAGTAAATGGATGTTCGAACATCAACCGCAAAGTCCTGACAACTGTTCCTCTGTTCTGGGGAGTAACCAGTTTTATAAAGACCGATCACCAATAGCCTTGTTTCGTAGGAATTATCGTTGTGTGTTGCTATTTTCTTCTGCCAAGCAAAGTAGTAGCTGTCATTTATAATGAGGTCCTTTAACATCTCTTCACATGAAACGATAACTGGATGTATAACATCATGCTTTCGGTATGAACTAAATTATATATCCATAGAAATAAATTGGTGAGTCCATAATTATGTCAAAAAAGATATTGAAGTAATAACTTCACAATTTGTTCTTGTCTTGATTGGGTCATCTAACTTTTTTCTTAAATGCTGAAATAATAAATTTTAATTATAAATAAAGTATTGAAACTGCAGATACAAAAGGGATGTTTTCTCATGGTAGGCTTAAAATAACTCATCGACACACGGAGTCGTAACACCAGCATGTTTACGGTATCTGATACACAAACCTCTCCTCACGTCTTGCGTCATCAAAAAGGTTTTTCCTAAAAATGGGAAACTTCTGACTGGTCGCTAATTGCTATAGAAATATAACTCGAAGGAAGGGAGAGTGGCATCAAGTCACCAATGTTACCCCGCCCCTGGAATCAATCTTAAATAGTTGCAATAGTTATCGATAGAGTGATATATACGAACCATCTAGATTTAAATGGCTTTTTATTAAAGATCTAAAGAATGATAATTCGGCTGCATGTACATGTATGTTTTTTACTAAAATATTCACACGCACTACATCTTTAGAATTTTTTAAATATAATTTATTTATTAAAATAAAACATTGATCCATCTTAGCTTTCTTTCCGCTTAATACCGTGAGATGCTTGTTACTTGCAACAACAACAACAACAACAAAAATACTGTTGCTGTACACTTATTTTAATTCACAACCCGCTAGTGACGGCCACTGGGTTCAGGGGTTAGTTCCGTTACTACTGCCGCCTAAAAGATGGGAAATACCGGTGTGGCCAAAAGACGACGACGCACGCACGTCCAGGCTGTTCCACGGGCACCTAGGTCTAGCGCGACGTTTCGATGAAGTATGATAACGAATGCCAAAGCACGCAGGGCGAGAATTTTCAGTCTTCCTTTTTTTTTTTTTTTATTGCTGAGCTTCGGCTACAAATGCTCGCAGCCAATCGTCGGTGACTTTTCTCTGGAGACGGCGCCAGTTTGCCCAGCTCTTGTCAGCGGTGTCAGTCACCCCGTCCCACGAGAAGCAACGTTCCTCTCATTTCTGTACCTGTCCTCTGCGACTTCCAGCTTCCAGTGGTGTTTCGAAGCTCCGTCACGGCGGAAGACGGACGGAAGTGTGTGGCACCCCCTCTACGCGTATTCATTGGAGTACTAATTCAAAAAGTAACGTCCCCTTTTATGGGGCAGGGTTGTTAATTCTAATGTCCGTCATATCGAGTTTCGTTGCTGTAGCGCTGTCGCGTCGTCGCGTTTCCGGTAGGGGATTTTCCGGGTGGACGTGGGGCGGGTAACTTTGGAAAATGGCTGTCACCTCGACCAGCCCCTCCTCCTCCTCTCCAGACGTACCCCGGTGACTGGCTCGGTCAGTAAGTACAGGTCTGTTCTTCTCGCTCTTCTGCGAGACACCCTCAGGACGACAGGAGCGCCCCCTTGAAACGACACCGCCACCTACAAAAGTCGATGAAGTCGCCGCGTGAGCAGCAGTGAACCTGTCTCTCGATATTCGGAGAAATCATCGATCTGTCATTATCACTAGACGCGCCTCAGGCTGCTCTAACACATTCACGAAGTTCTTGCCATTACAAGAACGGACAGACAAAGAACATCGGCGGACAAGTCAGAAACATGCAAGCCGAGAAATTGTGTTCATAAGGTGCAATGATTCAGAGGCATAACGAGATACTGGTGTTTCATTTTGCCTCATTAACGAGCCTACTTTATCGTGTTTATCTTGTGGAAACACGGAAGACATCTTTATACTTAGGGAGCATACATTATTTTGTTATAATTCAATAATAAATCTAAATCAAATTGATTAACATAGTCATCTTAAGGTATTGCTACCGTGCATTCGTGTAACTGTTATGTTTAAGAAATAACTGTGCTTTCCATGCTTGCATAAAGTTAAACAGATAAAATTTTATATTATTCATAACATTAAACATTTAAAATTTTATATTATTTCAGGTAAGTTTCGAGCACATGCGTAAAGCAGTCTAGGTCTTCTCGGAGACATTCTTTCTCCAGCTGCTTTACAAGGCAGTTTGACTGAGAATGGCAGATGAGCTTTCAGCCTACATTTCGTTATTGAAAGAGAGGTTACTCGGATTAACTGCTCGTGATGCTAGTCTTTGCCACTTTACCTAGCCGAAAGAAGCAACGCACGTCATCATTTTAACAAAGAGAAGGAACCGCGGGCTATCCATCAGTGGCTAAAATAGTTTCTATGTCATCATAGCAACATTTCGATAAGACAAACCAGAGACTACATATTCTGCAAGAGCCAAAACGAGGAGAACGTTAGTGCATTCTCCACAGTCCTGGAACGAGACTGTAGTACGTCTGATTACCGGGATTATTAAATTTACCGCGATGGCAAAACTGGCATCATCATCACCGTTGCGAATTCTCTACCGATTTTTGCACGAAAAGGCCAGGAAACCAACAAACTTCGGCGTGGACGCAACGGTCCGCTAGAATGAAGCAAGATGTAATGGATGCTTCCAAGTGGGTGGATGCAAGCGGAGATATTCATACGACGCTTCGAGAGTTTCCCTTATGATATAAAACTATTGGCTAAACAGCACGTTATGCTTGTGCTCCAAATAAGAACATCAACATGTTGGCTCTGGCAAGAGAATAGTAAGTAAGGTTAATGTTTACCACTTCACTGCCCTGACTGCATGCATCCGCAACATTCATCAAGCCTGGGAGTTTTTATATATATAATAAAACTACAGGTTTTTAAAGTGATTTATTTTCACTGCTTGGTTCTATTTCCTGATTATTGTTTATGGTTTGGAAGAATTTAAAATATCGTAGGCCAACAGTTGGTTTTTTACTTGGTTTTATTTTACCCAAGGTGGCATCTCATTCTTCCTGATGCATTTTTGGGGGAAAATGAGATCCAGGGCAAAATTATGTATCACAAATTTACCAAAGTGTAAAAGTTGTGTTTACCATCATGTGTGCAGAGGACAGTGTCTCCTGATAGCCAATAACACTGTCAGTATTGCACCGTGTTATTTAAAAAAAATCTTTCTCGTGTTGAATATTTTTTTCTCATATTTCTAAAATGAAGCTTCCTTCTCTTTTTGCCAGCTGGTGAATATGGTGATTTGCAGAGTTTTTGGACGCTAAAACTCACTATGTAAAGTGAGCAAAAATCCAACCTTCCTCCAGAGCCTCTCTATTCTCTGACTGATCATGCACGTTTTTGTGTTACCTGTATTTCTTCATCCGTAGACTTGTTAGTGACAATGTAGTCGATATTTTATAAATTTAAAAGAAAAAAAAACCAGTGTTCTACTGTTACGGAGGCTTTTAATATTTATTAGAAACCGCATCAACAAAGACTTTCGCGAAGGATATTCTATTGTAAGGAAACATAGTAGACTGGACGTAGCTAGTTTTGATTTTTTTTTACTTTTTCAGATTATGGCCTAGAATAAACTTTCTGAAACAATCTCTGAAAGCATTAATTTTTTTAAGTTATATATGAGTATGAGAGGGAAGTAACCGTTACAAAATTTGCTGTATATCAACAGCCATTCACCATACATTTTTACCTGTATTCTTTTGAAAACCACGTTATAGGTGCGTGCCACACAGAAACTGCTTCTTTCTACGCCATGGCTTTATTGAAATAAAAATACGTATGAAATTCAACTCGCTGTGGGAAAACAATCTTTAGGGAAATATTATTTCTGTAGGTTTCTGACCCACTAGGTGGCGCAGTGTAGTTCCCAGAAGAAAAAAAAAACTCAATAAGGAGACCGAGTTTGTTCATCCTTATTTAGGGTAATTTAATGGCAAAGAAAAAATGGCTGAGAATGGTGAACTAGCGTTTAGATCATTCTCAAGTTCACTGCGACCCTCTTTCTACCTGAATTTTACCAAGCAATTTGATTTGGGTCTGAGGCTTCCTTCTAGCTTTTAGACGAGAGGAGAGAGAGAGAGAGAGAGAGAGAGAGAGAGAGAGAGAGGAGAGAGAGAGAGATGATGAGAGAGACAGAGAGAGAGAGAGAGAGAGAGAGAGAAGAGAGCGAGAGATGACGTCAGTATAGACAGAGAGAGAGAGACAGAGGAGAGAGAGAGAGGAGAGAGGTAGAGAGAGAGAGAGAAGAGAGGAGAGAGAGGAGAGAGAGAGAGAGCTGGAGAGAGAGAGAGAGAGAGAGAGAGAGAGAGATGGAGAGAGAGAGAGAGAGAGAGACGAGAGAGAGCGAGAGAGAGAGATGGAGAGCCAGAGAGAGAGAGAGAGAGAGAGAGAGATGACGTCAGTATAGACAGAGAGAGAGAGAGAGAGAGAGGAGAGAGAGGAGAGAGAGGAGAGAAGAGAGAGAGAGAGAGAGAGAGAGATCATTAAAACTTACAAAAAAGGCTTGTGGATAATACTCGGGTATCGTGTAGGCTTGTCACAATACCCCATTTAAGCGAATAGCCTATAGGAATCACAGACTTTCGGACAATATTTTATTATTCTTTTAAGTTTATCAGTATGTTTCTAAAAGAAATTGCGCTCCAATATGGTAAGTAAATGCTTCCAGACATTATTCGCGTATCCTGTAAATTTGTCAGTTTCTTCGTTACGTGGATATCGTTTTGACATCAGAGGAAACCTTTGAGCGATACTCGAGTATGGCTTAGGTCTATCAACATGATTTTAAAAAAAAGAACAAACCCGCGGGCATAAATGCGGTTAGATTTTACAAAAGAACCTTCTATCGACACTCAAGTGTTCTCTAGGCCCGTCTGAATACTCCTGTTAATTAAACACATTGCTTAAGCTTTAGACAACTTGGATTTGTGTAGCTTCTAGATCCGACAACATTTTCCTGAACGACCTAAGTTCAATTCTCGTTTAGGTGCTTCAGATGGCTTCCAGATGGAAAGAAGTTCCATTTATTCGTTGTTTTTGTTTTTTCTTCTTGCTTCTGCCAGATGGTTTCTCTTTACTTTAAAAAAAAAAAAAAAAAAACACAGCTTGTATTCTTAACGCCGAAGTTACTGCAGTAAGAGTTTCTGACACCGTGTGTTATTCGATGCTTACGCCGGTGGTGGTTAGGGTTCGATAACGAGTTAGGGTCTTGCCCAGTTTTTGTGGAATCTTGCAAGAAAGTTGCCCGGAAACCAAAATAACGCTAAAAGACAACGAAACCAGCAGGACGCCGAGATGGCTGCCATGCACGGCCATTTTAAAATATCGCTGAAACAATCAGGATTACATTCGTTGGATTTCCTGTGATTTAAAAGAACCGTTCTCTCGTGTCCATCCATCAGAACATCTGTGGGAAAGGAATTAGGTGCCTAATATCGAGAGTAGGTCTTTGCCATGCTATGTGGAAAATCAAAACCCTCACATCAAACGAAAGTACTCTTTATATCGCCAGTAAATGGATTAAAGCGGTAAAATAGCGGCTTACACGGATTTTACTACCTTCCATATTTAATACCATTTAAATACCATGTATAATTGGTTCTTTATAACAGTCGCTGCTAAAGGTGAGGTGAAATTACATCTTTTTACCGCTATAATGTACTTTCAGTGTAGACATTGAAACAAAAGAAAGACATTGTATAAAGAATAACTCCATTCAGCTAATTAAATTCTTTTTTAAAAAGTGATTTTTGAATATATTATACTGCTTCTATGATTAATTCTGTAAAAAAAAGTGACCACTGTATAATCAAAATAAAGACAGTTTTAAAACTAGATGTTATTGGGCCGCAGTCAGGAGCCGGGCGCTTTGACTACCATAAATGAAAATTGAAAATTAGTTCTGCAGACATTTATTCTCGATACTACGGTCGTTTGCTGTCTACAAGGAGAAAGCCCCAGCCGAAGGATCATAATGCCACGTATCCACTAGGAAACGTTGCCAATTTATGAGGGGCTCAGAACTTCCGTCTTCGGAAGGGGGGGAAACCTTCCATAACTATTCTTTTTTTTCAGATGTGGAAAGACACAGGAGTCTGGGAAAAAATAGCGAAGAATCGAGTTGCTGTCGACCGAGATTCGAACTCGGGTTCTCCTCCGTGTGCAGTCGAGCAATCTACCCGATAATGCTTCTCCTTAGAGGGCAAATTCTGAAAGACTAGTAAGATCTGTTAGCGAACTAGTCGACCATTCTTTCTGAATGCAAGCGTGTTAAGCTACGTAGTTGTATGTCATGGCTTTTCCAGACTAATTCATGCTTATTATCGGCATAAGCCAGTAAGTGAAAACTGCAGGTTAATTCAAGGACGTGGATCTTCCCATGTGACCATTGAAAGTCATATAAAAATATAACCTTCCAAACATACAATCACACTCACATGCACACTACTCACATCTGACATTCTTTTACAATGGGATAATTGCATGTACAATGAAACTACCTAAATAATTACGTAAAAATATATGCTGCATCTAAAAAGTGTGCTAACACCTACAGAGTCTTAATGTGTCACTGTTTATTGTTCGTTTATATTGTGAAAATGTTCATTTATAGATTATCAAGTAGATTTAAGAAATAATTAATTATTCTTATTATAGTGATACTTTGGACCACCATTTCGTGTCAATTGAAAGTAGAAAAAGTGATGACGTCAGAACACGTGTAAACATTATACAATATCACGCTACACGTTTATAACACTCAACCCAACGTCATACAGCGCTTGGTTCTCGTGTCGCGCATGCGTCTCCAGCTTGGATTTCTTTTGAAATTAATGATATTGTTCTTATAAAAAAAAGAGCACGTTTTCGTTATGAAGTAAATCAACCCTGTTTATTACCGAACCCTTGGCGTCCCTTTAAGGGCGCCATGTTGCAGCGGGTAAACCAGACGGAGCAGCATTCTAGTGCATAATGTTATATTACGGCATAACTTCAGTCCCTTTCTAAATAAATCGCAATGTTTCTTTAAGCAAAACCCGTCGACGCCTTTGATCTCGCTAAACAGAATTTTTTTTTTCTTCCTTTACTTGTTTTTGCAGACTGAGACGTGTTCTAAGACCTTATCGGCGGTGGGGGGAGCATCCTTTATCTGAAAGAGTCTTTATTAACTGCCATTTTCTCTTTCCATTCATTCTTGCAAAAGGTGGCTCCTAGCCGAAATGGGTTCCCTTCTTTTGAACGAGACTCTTGTTTAACGAAAAACAAAAACAAATACGGGGGGAGGAATTTAATAAATGTTTCCGTTACCAGTTATTGGTCAAAAGGTTGTGTTTACTGACGTCTGAGAGTTTCGTCGTCGTGGGTTGTACACCCCCGCAGTTGGTCAACAGTTTCGCTCTTCAAGTCGCTACCGTGCTATTCCGTCCTGCCTATCGTGGCGCCTACTTAGCCTCCTTTCTCTCCGACAGGGGGAGGCACTTGTCTGTTAAACGTTCGACGATCTGGGAATAAAGATATTCAGGAAAGAAAATTGGCAGGGGAAGAAATGCATCCGAACGATAGAACCGCAGAGGATAAATCCTAACTTTTCCGTGTCAATTGCTTTTGTTTGATAAATATATGCTCATTTTATTAAATAATAAGAATTCACCAAGAAAATTGAAAAAAAAAAACATTTAAAGAATAAACCATTTTTTTGGGGGGTAAAAAATAACATCACCTTGCAATATAATTGTTCATGAAGAAATAATAATTAATTATTATGCTCGAATTTCAAAATATAGCTTATTAAACTTGAAAAGTAAATCCAGATTATTATTTTTTTTTTAAAAAAAAAGTCTATTTCAAAGACGCCAAGGAATTTACCAGCGAGAAGACGACTCGCCAATGTCCCGAGATGCGAACGATCTTTGTTTCTGATATCTGCCGATGAACGGGAAATATTTTCAGTCAACAATCAAGCGAAGTTCTGCGCTGCCTCGGTAAGGTCAACGAAACCCAGCCCGTAATATCCAAATGAACAACATCGGAAACCGAACCCAGTGCACGGGGGAAGTAGTACGGTTTGTTACCCGGCTTTACGTCTATGGAGATGTCCAGAGCGGTCCGATGAGTTGCCAATTGCTGACAGTACAACAGTTATTCGTATTGTTTTACTTGAATCAAGACATCGAGGCGTGATGGTTGTACACTGAAGCCATCTGCCCGCTCTTCCTCCAGGGTAGATAGAAGAGTGAAATTGTTGGGAATCTGAAGAAATAAATGGTTTTATAGTAGTGAAGTAAAAGATGGCTCCTAAACGTTTGAAACAAAAACTTGAAAGATCATAGAAATCCTTACATCCTCGTGGTTTCAGAAATAATAAAAGATAATTGTTTTCTTCTTATGAAAGTAAACATCCAAACAACAACAACAACTACTACGAAACAATTAGAATTTGGACAGATTTTGAAGAATGGATGGCAGTGACAAGTAATTTCTCTGGCTGCGACGTTGTGCACCGCGTTGAATTCACAGAGTACGACGAAGCCTCGAAGGCGAGATCATGTTTCATCGGTGGTGCATTTGTGTGTTGAGTCCGACGAAACTTCGAAGGCGAGATCATGTTTCATCGGTGGTGCATTTGTGTGTTGAGTCCGACGAAGCTTCGAAGGCGAGATCATGTTTCATCGGTGGTGCATTTGTGTGTTGAGTCCGACGAAGCTTCGAAGGCGAGATCATGTTACATCGGTGGTGTATTTGTGTGTTGAGTCCGACGAAGCCTCGAAGGCGAGATCATGTTTCATCGGTGATGTATTTGTGTGTTGAGTCCGACGAAGCTTCGAAGGCGAGATCATGTTTCATCGGTGGTGCATTTGTGTGTTGAGTCCGACGAAGCTTCGAAGGCGAGATCATGTTACATCGGTGGTGTATTTGTGTGTTGAGTCCGACGAAGCCTCGAAGGCGAGATCATGTTTCATCGGTGGTGCATTTGTGTGTTGAGTCCGACGAAGCTTCGAAGGCGAGATCATGTTTCATCGGTGGTGCATTTGTGTGTTGAGTCCGACGAAGCCTCGAAAGCGAGATCATGTTCAATCGATGATGTATTTGTGTGTTTCGTAAGCGGAAGATAGCTTTTAAATTACAAAAAAAAAAAAAAAAAGTTTATTGTTATTTCCGTCAAATTATACACGGTTATATCCAGAACTGGACAAAGAAATCTCATGGCATCATTCGAAGAAGAAAATACTTAAAAATAAAAATCCCTCTAAATCGCCATTTAGAAGGATCTGTAGACAGCAGACCAGAGAACTCGTAAACAAGACATCCTGGTCCCTGTCGAATTCGGAAGTACCGGGTCTCACGTGCTGCAGGGCTGGAAAAGCTTCTTAGCAGGTATCTGCAGCAATGGGCTTTCTTACCGGGATTAGTCCCTTAGGCATCGGTGTAGAAAAACATTAAGAGGAACAAAACAAAAAAGGTAAACACTTCACGACAGATAACGCCTTCTGGAAACATTCGTAAGGGCCCTTAAGGTCCGATTTTAATTGGTGGCTCTAAACTAAACTTTTCTTGGTCAAATGACGGGGTTGAGTTTGACAAAAAATTACCTACGGCGATGACTGATGACGGTGGTTCAGATGCATTGTCTCGTGATTGTTAGTCTTCCACTCCACCGACTTATTAACCCGTGTCAAAGGTAAACCAGAGCCCGTCAAACTGTGTACCTGACTCTGGTATGGCGCGCACCTTCATTTGCCAAGTATTTTTTTTAAAAAGGAGGAAAAGAGAGAAATTTTACGATGATCTTGTAAGAGGAAGGGTTTCTTTCATTCGAGTTTTCCTGCAATCACTTTTTAAGATTACCCTATATCGGGGACACAAACAATACGTTCGTTTATTGTTCCGACACACTGTTTCGTAACTTATTGAAACAAACTTTCCTACCTACCGGAAGTAAAGCAAAAGTGTTCCAACAATGCAACGCGAGCAGATATCATCGAACTATTTCAGAGTAAGATTCTGCCTCTGCATTCTGATTCTGATATACACGTGAAGTTGCTTTTCTTCTTGCTTTGCGGCTCTCTTATTGATATTGTTAAGTTATTATTTATTTTGTCATCCTCTGATTTGGCTGGTAGCTTCAGAGTATAAACAGTTGACCGAAAAAGAATGTGTACTTAAACGAATTGAAGTACCTAAGAGACAGAGAAAGTTATAAAACGGAGTCCAGAAACACATCCTTATCATATACAGTCTTGTTTTTATTGTGTGTCTTTGTGTTTTTTTTTAAAAAAGCCCAACAATTTTCTTAGCAAACCTCTTTATTGCTCAACATCACCTGATATTACTCTCACTTTAGCTTGTTCACAAACACCAAGTTACCAATCCTTAGACATACGGTGGAATAATGAAGCAACAGAAAAGAAGAATGAAGAGAGCGTCTAAATTAAAAACAAACGAGACATCTTTGCAATAACTTAGAAATAAAACTAAACAACGACTTCATGCTGGAAATGACTAATTATGAGCGAAAAATGACGTTTCGATTACTCTTATTTTTGCATAATGGAGCAGAAAGGCATCATTACGGTTTATATTAAAAATACCCAAAATAATAAAAAAAAACAAAAGTGCACAAAATATTTGGAAGGGTTTGGACAAAGAGTTAACAAACAGAGGTTAAATATTCTATTTTACTACGGAAGCGAAAACAGATTCAAGTTTAATCTTCCAATCTAGAGAGCAGGTAGCAGCCATCACAACCACGGACATTGTGATGGTGCTTCATCCGTTTGGCAAACTGCTGGGTTAGCAGCAACTAGAAGCAAAAGTATGAATAATTGATCTAATCACGATGCGGTATCTTTTGGTAAACATGTAGAAAATGAAAAGATAGAAATGGCATAAAAAATTGGTAACGATACATATTATGCCTTCGCTAGCAATGAATTCTAAAGGTTTGCTTTTTGTCATGTTTTTTTGACTAACCCTTAATACCTTCGGCCCGCATTTGTGAGGGCTCCAGAAAGAGTTTTAATTTAAATATGCAATAACAACTAAATTATATATATATACACGTTTTTTGTGAGAAATCATTGATAAATAGCAATATTCTATTTCCATTGTAATGTTTTGCGCTCTGTTTCTAGCTTCAGGGTCCCTCCCTCGAATTTTTGTTTGCTAAAGAATAGGCAGACGTCTAGACCGCTTACAGTCGGTTTGATTCATTATCCTATAAAAGATTTGAGTTTTTGGAATATACACTACCGATCAAAAGTTTTTTTGTTGTTGAAAAAAACCCCCACAAATATGGGGGAGTATTATTTAAAACAAAATAGTGTGACTAATTTATTTATCACTATGACGTAATGAATGATTGTAAGATTCAAGGCGCAAATTTTTAAAAAATACAATAATACGCAAATATAATACAATTTACTCCCTTTGCTCGGATAAAAGCTCTGCAAATTTTGGGGATCCTGCCAAGTAACTTTAATAAATATTTTTGGTTTTATTGAGATCGATGTTTTCTGGAGGTATTTCATAGTTGCGTTGCGTTATGTAGCATTATTTTCTTGACTTCTGTTAACTTTATCCCGTAAGAGTTAGGTGGTGATAAATCAGATGGCTGTGGGGGCCAAACCATATTCTGAAGGACACCACCCCTTTCTTCGTTCCCTACATACTGTTGACATAATTTAGAAGTGTACTTACGGTCCTTATCTCGTTGCAGAATGAACCCTGCCCCTGTTGTTCGACTGTCAGAATGATTTGCGTGTATTTGCATAATACTGGGTTAATGCTCCTTTTTCAATGTTCCATCAAAAATACAAAGATCATCAACTGCAGCAGCTTCAGAACACTCCCCCATTATGCTAGCCTCTAGGAGAAAGGCACTGTTCTGACAAGGGTTCTGCAAACTTGGACTCTTCAATCCATAATACCTTATTCCAGTCTTCTATAGCTTAATACAGGCATAATAGCTCCTTTTTTAACGCCGCTTCCTTATAACGCTCTTTATTCTGGAGGAAAATCCATACATTTTATAATGACCCTATAGCGCTGTTTCGGTTTGCCAAGAACGCATCCCGAGCGCTATAAGAGGTTTGCCTGAATTGGTTAGTGTGATTGTGCCTACTGTAACCTTTCGTTGTATTAAAAGGCCTACGTGTTTTTTTTTTTGTTTTTCTCACAGACACACAACTATTTAAACCATTAGCTTCACGATGTCTCTTGATAAATATTTTTTTTTGCTGTGCTCTCATTTTTGAAAAATTTTTTTTCCTTAATTTAATATATTTGTCATCTTCTTTAGATGTATTTTTTGTACTTAATTTAATATATTTGTCATCATCTTTCTTTTTGTGCGTTTTTTTATCTGTATTATTACCATTTTTTGGGGTGTCATTGCAATGTATAGCGAACGCCTTTGTTAGAAATTCCAAGTTTCGTGGCAATCTTTCTGTCAGGCTTTCCTTTCTCAAAGTAAAAATAATAGATCACGTTTCAAGATCAATTTGCTTTCTTTATGCCATCTTGACAACAAGAAATTTAAATAATTGTAGCCTTCAACAGCTGACATCTTTGAGGTTTAGAAACATCTCCCTTTCAATATAATGCTCTGTGACAGGTAGCATCATCTTACTGGTTCATTTATCATCCAATGAAATTATGTCATATTGATAAACGTTTGTTGGAAACCTCCGGGGTACATTTAATATATCAGTGTTCTGGGAGTATTTTGAATAAATAAAAGTTTAAATCAAAGTTTATTAAATATATGTAATTTTGTTGTTCATTCACCATGTTATGACGAGAAATAAATTAGTTATACCATTCTTTTTTAATAATTGTCTGTATATTTGCGTTTCTTCCAAACTTTTGGCAGGATAACACGCAATATTAGAAATAACCATGGAAAGACACAAACGGAGGATATGCATAAATATTAAGTACAGTAATTGCAACTGACAGACGTATGCAATGCATGCACGGCATTATTACAGAAAATATACAAAAACAAAATGAATACATATAACAGTGCATTATTATTATTTAATCTGTGCTTGATTCATACAGACCATGACACCTTGTTTCCATGCTCCCGTCCAGGTTATCATTGTATGACTGGAATAGTGTTTCAAATATCCTGTAGCACCTTTCACAATTCATCCAAGGGTTTGGTTGCCGTTTGACTTACTCAGTAGCCATATAACCCCACATAGCCTCACTCTTGTTCACATCAAGACTTTGGCCACGCCAAGATATTTTTATTAGTGTTCCATCAGCCTCTTTACATTCCAGATAATTTTGCACCACAATGTATATACATTTGGGGCCATCGTCACGCTGGAAGGGAATCTGCTTGTACTGTCGTCAGTCAGTATACCTTTGATTTTATGCAAATCTTCGACAACTTCAGGTAATATGCAGTTCCATACTTGCATTGAACCACTGTCATGTTTTACCGTATCTGTCTTACACTCACTGTTATACCGCTCACCGAACCGCTTTCGAAAAAAACTACCACCACTGATGATGCCAAACAGCTCAAACTTGTGCTCACCTTGCAGGTTTGATCATCCATCCACTGTTTAATTCCCCCCCAGTATTGTCATTTGGATGCTTTTAGTCGGCAAAGGTTTTCTACTGAGCCCAGGCTAATATGTGTCTTACTGTTCTTGATGAAACGTCAACACCGGTGCCTGCAGCTGTGTCGTTCACCAGATCTCTCTACTGGCTCGTAATCTATCGCCTACAGGACTTACCTTGAGGTACTCCGTTTCTGGAGAGTTTGGTCTCTATTCCTCTATCATGTTTATTGTCAACGGCCAATAGTTTTGCGAATTCTCCCCAGAGTCTTGCATACAGCTCCTTCTGAAACTTGAAGTCGGGCTGCAATCTGCCACATGGAGTAACCTTCACTGGTCGAGACTTTGATTTCTCTACACTCATCAGGTGTATTTCCTCCCCAAGGGACGCAGAATTTACCGCAGTACAATGATATCACTGCCTATTCTTTTATAGTCGTGTCGTTTCTGACTGCTTCCATGGCAACCAATCACAGAAAGGGCATTTTTATGGGTCTTGAAAGCTCTTTAGAGCCCTTAATTTTTAGCTTGCTTTTGTTTCACGAGTCATTTCGTTTTCTTTATTATTATTATTATCATTGTTGTTGTTGCTGTTAGTATTGAAAAAACGCTGCAGTTTAGGTGAGTTCAAGAAAAACGGGCAGCTGGCCAGAAATCGAGAGGAGAAACGAACAGAGATCAATGGCAGCACGAGGCAGAAAGAGAAAAATAAAGAAGATTGCACGAATCCTTCCTATTTCCATAAATTCCAAGCCCTTCCACCTCCTCTTTCATCGATGACCAGAGGCAAAACAACAAAAAAATACCTGTAAGCGCCGAGTGATGAAGGGTATCGTCACGTCGACCCGCACACCAGGAAGTCTGTACCTGCGCGGACTTATTCCGTGCGTTCTCTATGTCAGATCGTTAGGCAGTTCGCTTGACACCCGGTCTCATCCACGCGACACACCCACCCGCAACCCCACACACCCCGCAGGCCCCCTACTACTAGCGGGCAGAAGAAGTGTCTCCTAGCCCGTCCGGTCACTTGTCTTATCTACGCGGTTACGGGCGCCTTTGATCGCCGATCGGAGTGAGCAGGTACGTAACTGAAGTATCTCGGAATGAGAGAAAACACGGTCGGTTGGCACGTAGCTCGGCTTAGCCTCGCTCTCGATGCGGTAGCCCAGCCAAGAGAGAGAGAGAGAGAGGTGTGTGAACTGAATATTCATGTTTACTAACCCGTCCCAGTGTTTCTAACTTGGAAAGAAAAAAAAAAAATTAACAACAGGTGTAAGGGGGGGGAGGGGAATGCGAGTTAGTTGTGAATATAGCAAAGTGGATGGCCGGTGGTGGAGAGTAAGTAGCATCTTCCAGTAAGGTAAGTGAATTAGTGGCCCGTGTCCCAGCGCAACTTTATTTATCCTCCGCATCTGTTCTGAAGAGAGATTCCTCTCACCAGTTTACTATGAAGTCTGACAGGTGGGCTGGGTTTACCTGGATGGTCGTGCCTTGGCGTCTCCCGTCTTGGACCGTGCTGCTGCCGCGGTAACTAGATGATAGAGTACGCACCTGAAAAAAAATATTAGCTACCTTTGCGGATGGTCTCGGAGAATATGACCGCGTGCACGTACGCGTAGGCTCGGAGAAAAGGTACACACCTATTTCAGGTGTCGGTATTTAAATATGTATGCACTTTCTCGCCTTTTAAGAAAGCTAAACATAAGAGATCGGATTCGCCGACCCTTGTGCTTGCACGTGGCTAGTTAGCTTCTCTATCGGCCGGGTCAGTAGATCAATAAATCTCGCGCAACACAGGGACAGGTAATAATTAGGCGATGCAAAAGGTGGGGTGGGGTGGGGTTGGGGGGGGTGTGTGTGTGAGAGAGAAAAACGTCTAGAAGATTTATCGAGCGATTCTAATCAGTCTGATTTTAATCTCCGTCTTGAACGCCCGGCGACGGCGCTGAGGATGGACTGACGACTGGCTCATTCATTGCTGGTCGCTCTGTCATGGGAAAATGAACCTGGGGAAGAAGGAGAAAAAAACAAAACAAACAACAGCAACAAAGCAAAGCGAAACAGATCAGTGACTGTATCGGGCTGGACGAAAACCGGTCTCGCGGCACACCTGAGAGCCGCCGCAGGTGTGGCCAGACCAGGTCGTTGGATTGCTAACTATTCTCTCTGTCTTTTACAAAAAAATGAAGCACTTTTTATTGGTTTGTCGGGATTTTAAAAGAATTCACTAAATGAATACAAACGAAACTCTTTAATTTTATCGGAAACCACTTAATTCGTTTATTATTATAAAACTAATTTTAATAATAATAATAATAATATTTTTTTTGTCTGTTTGCGTGTGTGTGAACTACGTGAGCTGGAGAGATGGAGGGAGATACGATATATTCGTAAGAAACCTTTCTCCAAGATGTTAAATAAGGGAAGCGCCATTAATACATCTGCACGATACTACACTTGAAGCAGCGCATTGATTAGCATACAACTGAGCTAGGGAGATTTAATACAGTTATAAGTCCGTTTATCCGAAATGGTTTGGAGTTAACTGATTTCGGATAACCGGAAAATCCGTTTGTCTGGATATAATCCCCTCGGATGAGCAGATTTCTTCGCTCTTTGCTTGTATTATCATTTATTTGTTTCAATATCAGCATGAACCTTTAGCAGTTTCTTTTTCTGAGCCAGAGTATGATGTCCCAGAAGATGGGCCAATACTGAATCCAATGATGATGAGTTTGCGAGACCCACCTGGCTCTAATCCTTGAACAATATCTACCTTTGGTTGTACATTACGAACAACACGCTTACGTTTCTTAGCTCTGGAACCTACAGACGCCGTGGTAACAAGATATTTTCTGTACTTAAATAGGGTAAATGTAAAAAAAAAAAAATTAAGGGCAGGCAATAGCTTTGCACCCGCACGCTCTGGAAACAGCACTGGAAATAAATACACCACCAAGGCCGCCAGAGGGCGACAGCTGTAAGCAATCGAAGTGACAGTTCGAAAAAAATTAACAAAAGACAAATTTTGTGGCAGGAAATATAAACGTTAGAAAGGAAGATCTGAAAAATTTTGGTTCATTTGTATTTTTGGGCTAAGAACCGATTAGGAAGTGTACATGAACAAATTCGAATAATCGAAATTTTTGGATGTTTAGTGTTCAGAAAAATAGACTTCTACTGTACTGTTATGCCATTTTTATCAATTATTCATTTATTTTCTCATTCTAACTTGTAATCATTCTTTTTCCATATGATATTTTTGATAATTTATTTAACAAAATGATTAAAATGTTTCATTTAAATCAAACACGCCATATGTATATATATATTCCCGTGATCTTACTCATGGTAACGCGATGTGTTAATCTGTTTGTTCGATTAATTTTGGATTCATTTCTTAAAGAAGATTTTCAAACAGCTCCGCGAATCTACTAACTTTGCTTAATTACAAAGAAATGCTTCAGGAAATCAGGCATTTGGAAGAAGCTACAACTGGCAGATAATAAGCTCCGCGTTCCATTTATTCTGGTGCTTCTCGCTGGCAGCCTGGAGAACCCCGACTGGCTGAATCCTATCGTCTTTTTTTTCCTCCCCCTCAGGCAAAGACTTCTTGGGGGAATTTATACGGTCGCCATTGATGGAGATTACGTTCCTAAACAGCCCCGTCTGTGCATGTTTCTCCTTTTGCTTGCTGCTGCTGTCTTGGAGGAGCGGTGTTCTCCAAGAACGGTCGCACTCAATCGAGAAACAAGGCTCCGTGCGGTGGACAGTTCTGGCGAATACCGGCTGCCGGAAACAGGAAGAACCTTCCCAAGGCTGTTGTTTGCTTTGGCGTTGTGCTTCTTTCTCTGTCTCTTTTTTTTAAATTCACCATTTATTACGGCTCAACACCACCATGTTAAAGCCAAAACGCGTAGTAATACATGGACGAAGATACGGGGGCGACCCGCTCTAGGTCAGGGCGGGGGTCAAAGGCGACCCGGTGTCGCGCTATCGGGGAGGGGCAGGCAGCCCCCTGTGCGTAAGAAACCAACCGCCAAACTGCAGCCCGGCCACTGACGCTGTAGCAGGGGGCGACAACGCTGCTTGTGCTCTTGTCCGGAACCACAAAACCCCACCTTCAAAAGGGGCCGCGCCCCTCCATTCACCGTTCATGGAAACTCATTGCGAGCAAATCTCGCTCTTCTTCCAGTCCCAGTGACGTCATCGAGGCGGCGCCTTACCTTCAGGTGTAGAAAGAGTTGTCGAAGATGCCAAGTTCCTCGCTGAGGTGGTGATGGAGACCCCACCAGACGGTTTAGACTTCTCTAGAAGGTAGACAATGAGTAATTTTTTTCCTTATGGCAACGTAATAATAATAATAACTATTATATATATTCGTATTGGTAAATTATAGGATTAAACATCTGAAGTAGATAGAAATCATTTAAATTGTGACAAAAGATTTGGAATTTCTTGTCTGCTATAACTAACTTAGCTCTCTGTCTTGCAGCTAATCCGTCTTTTTTATTAAGATAATTTTAAGATCTTTTGTACTAATTGTCTAACAAAGGAACAATAACTATATTTGCCAAGCGCTTTACCAGTAGAAATTTCCGCAAAGCAAGCGAACAATTTTTTTTAATATTCAATTCTGTAGGCGTAACAAGTCTTTGAGCTATTTCCAGATAAATGAGAACTAAACTAAGACGTCTACAATAAAACAATATTTCTGTTTTTCGACGTTTATATTCCTAAATTTTGTATTGTTTTTTTTTTATACACGGAAACTAGTGACCCCTTTAAGTAGTACCAGCCATCGATAATGTCAAGTAATCGCTGACAATGTGATGATATCTTATCACACCACTAATCGGTCATGTAAGATAATCGTTAACAATATGATGGTGTAGAATCAACAATTTCAGGTAATCTTAAGCACTATGCCGATATCATTCGAGCTATAGGCAAGTAGTGTCTTTTGTGGTTATCGGCAACACTATGACCTCCAACAGAATGTTAATTTAAAGCCTTCCTTTATCAGTTACCCCAACCATAAATGAGGTGTATTAGAACTGTCATCATAAACTGTAAACGAAGATCCTAATAACGAAAAGCGAAATACCAAGATGGCGAGGTCGTTTCCTGTAATAACGACGTCACATGATTGGCATCAGACGGCAGCTCTCTTGATTTTGATGAAACTGCACAGCAAACATGATGTCGGTGAATACAGTAACTATGAGTTGAGAGACACACGTGGGACTGTATACGCCAAGTGGCTGATTATTGATGCTAGGTAATTGACAAGCGACAGGAGAGCAGCAGGAACTAAGTTGATGTCTCGACAAAGACACTTCTGGATCTCTTCGTTTTTAGATGTGGGAGGAAGCCGGAGAGCACACACGCGACTAGCCGGTGTTTGAGGCGACAAGAAGAAACCGTACCAAGGAAAGTAAGCCAAGCCAGCGGGCCCCGACCTGGAGTCGAACAATGGGAGTCGGGCTGGGACACCACTAGTTTCCCTCTCTGGAGATTTTTATTGCGACACGGGATCTCTCCCGTAGAAAAGACGAGAAACAGCTTCACGTAGACTTCATAAACGCGAGGGAAAAAGTCGTGTCGGACAAATATAAAGACGACGAGAAGGAGTATACGGTGTAACAGGGTGCGCCGATAGGTGGAGAGATTGCGCTTTGATGGGCGTTAACGTCGCTACTTTTCTACTCTCACTTCAAAAGAGTTCAAAAGCACAGGGAACCGGATATTACTGTGAGAATATTTAAGTATTCGAGCGCCGACAAGCGACCACCTCGATTAAGCGACCTCTGCTCTCAAAACGGTTCTTATCTCGATGTATTTTTCCATACTAAAAGCACTACAGACGGTGACCACCCGCCCATCGTGGCCAGCAACCAGGGATCTCCATCTCCCGAGCAGTCGTCGCGCGGAAGGTCACTTATCCAGAGTGGCGCAGTCTGTCCGTCTTCCTCTCTTCTATTCCTTCCTGATCTGGATTTAAAATCATTTAAAGAAAGATTTTAAGCTTAATTATTCGCCGCTACGGCTGCAGTAATGAAAGTAAAGATCAGTACTTAGAAAACTATTGGGGGGTGGTGCGACTATGTAATTAGGAAGGCAGATAGACGGCCGGACTATTTCTTACTCGTTGTTAGTATTTCATTTTTCTTCTGACGTTGTGCTCTTATTTCTTGACCTAATCACGTGGTACATGACTAGCCCCGCCCCCCCCACACACACATACTCCAAAAAATCGACCGTCGAGTTCGTTATAGCCCGCGATTAAATAAACATACGAGAGCCTTGTGACGAATACGCTGGAGGGCGAGTTGTTTCGAGTGAAGTATTGGTGTCGATGAAAGAGACGGGATCGAATCTTGTCAGTTCGAGAAGAACGACCCGTCTGATGATAAACGCCGCTGTGCAGAGTCCGAGTTTATCTCGCCAGGTCCGACAACCGATCGTCAAAGATCCCGCTCTCGATCTCCATTACTCCTATTTAAAGAAAGGTTTAAATTATATTAAGAAATAATAATAATAATAATAAAAATAAAAAAACGGTTTGATTTATTGATGAACTGTGGGCAACGATAAATAACGAGATAATTAATGCTTATGAAAAACTATTAAGGTTAGAAATAGTTTTAAGAATCGGCTCCGAACAAGTTCCTAGGACCATGGCAACATCGTTTGACTACTGAAAAATTCGTGCTACAAATGGCATTTATTCTATTCTTTTTCTCTTTTTTTTTTCGTTGTTGTTGAGAATTATCAAGAAAGACAGTAATAAAAGTGTGATTTTTGTAAACGGATGCTTCGCATTTATTTCACTTCGGGAAGGAAACCGGATATGACATTTTGGATGGACACCCGTCAGCAAACAGTTAACTCACGCTGCTTAACTGAAATCTAGCCTAAGGCATACATGCTCTATGTTTTACCTGTTAACGTTACGTATAATCACTTATGTTTCTATTTACTTTATATTTACCTCTCTCTCTCCCTGTTATGACGTCCTCTCTATCTGTACTGACGTCCTCTCTCTCTCTCTCCTCTCTCTCCCTCTGTATGACGTCCTCTCTCTGTGTACTGACGTCATCTCTCTCTCTCCCTCTCCTCCCTGTGATGACGTCCTCTCTCTCTGTACTGACTCTCTCTCTCTCTCTCTATCTGTACTGACGTCTCTCTCTCTCTCTCTCTCTCTCTCCTCTCCGCCCGTGTTATGACGTCCTCTCTCTCTCTCTTCTCTCTCTCTCTCTCTACTCTCTATCTGTATGACGTCATCTCTCTCTCTCTCTCTTTCTCTCTCTCCCTCCCTCCCTGTTATGACGTCCTCTCTCTCTGTACGGACGTCATCTCTCTCCCTCCCTCCCTGTTATGACGTCCTCTCTCTCTGTACTGACGTGTCTCTCTCTCTCTCTCTCCTCTCTCTCTCTCTCTCTCTCTCTCTCTCTCTCTCTCTATCTGTACTGACGTCATCTCTCTCTCTCTCTCTCTCCCTCCCCTCCTCCCTGTTATGACGTCCTCTCTCTCTGTACTGACGTCATCTCTCTCCCTCCCTCCCTGTTATGACTCTCTCTCTGTACTGACGTCATCTCTCTCTCTCTCTCTTTCTCTCTCCCCCCTCCCTGTTGGACGTCCTCTCTCTCTCTGTATGACGTCTCTCTCTCTCTCTCCCCGTTATGACGTCCTCTCTCTCTGTACTGACGTCTCTCTCCCCCTGTTATGACGTCCTCTCTCTCTATTCCCCTGTTATGACGTCCTCTCTCTCTCCCCCTGTTATGAAGTCCTCTCTCTCTCTCTCTCTCTCTGTTTACGCGTGTGAAGCAGATGAAAACAAACAATTCTTTATAATTGCAGTTCAAAGCTAACAAAATATATCGGATACATCATATAAAACAATAATAACGTGCAGCTATCGAAGACTGGCTTTCATCGGATTCAGATTAAACGCAACAAATTGAAAATCCTTTTAATTCCGATCTTTATGTTCAGAGAAGGATGTTCCGAGACTCTTGCATGAAGAAATGATTTAATAGCTGAATGTCAAAACTTTGGACAATATTTTAGATGTCACTCTTTCCCAGTACTAGGTACATTTTTGGTTTGGATGAAATAGTGCTGAAAATGTGAATGATTCCGAGACATTCTAGAAATAACTAATAAAATTCCGAACCGATCATACAGTCTGATGAAGCTACGTGGCTCGGCAGAATAAAAGAAATGCCAAACTAGTTTTTGTATCACTGCATGAAGACTCGCAACAAAGTAGGCCATGACATTCGCTTTGCTTTGCAGCATATACGTCTACACCTCTCATACAGTACGTGTGGTCTGCGAAGCTTCTACTATAAGAGGACAGTCGTGAATTGAAAGAATTATACCCAGGTCGCTAAATACACTGAAGTTAGAAAGAAAATCAAAGACAAGGGTTTTCTTTGACACACTGAATAATGGTTTTGTCCATCCATCGGCGTAGAGACAAAACTTTAGAGATAGGAATGAGATTTTTTTGCTTTATTAAAAACATTGAAAACGTTTTGTATTTTTTTTAAAAAAAGGTGTCGTTTATATGTAAAGTTATGCCACCGACAGCTGAGGGACAGCGAGGGCTGCATCTACCACAGCATTGCGATAGTGGGACTAACTAACAGAAACCCTATCTGCGGAAAAGTATGACCAGGAGCCATGATACAATTATTGCGGACTGTGGTCCAAATGTTCATTTTACAAATTTTCTTTAAATATTAAAAGATATGTGATGCTCGGGATCTACCAGTTAAGTCATCGTTTCCAATGTTTCTGGACTGAGCATTCATACGACTACAGAAAACAACACACGCAAAATTCATACCCATAGCAACAGGGTTCTACTGTCGTAAAAGGCCGAAATGCGTGCAGTGGACTGTCGTGCTCATTTTGGCACGCATTTTATAATATTTGCATCTGTAGCCAAGTACTCTGGACCTGTGTAGTATGCCTAGGACAAACCAGAAATTGGTTAGGACCTTTCTAGTGGTGGTTGACGGGTGAGCAAGCCGCCATAGTTTTACGACACATTCCTATAATCTCCTTGTAGATTCACAAACTGTTGTTTCGTATGTATTTCCACGCACGGTAGAAATTATCATTACACAAAACTACTGTATTGTTTAATTTGCAATGAGTTGTTTTCTGCTGCTTTGTTTTTTACGTTTACCTTTAGCACTTAAATGAATTTACTGTATCTATAAGCGACAACTCCGCAAATGTTAATCCAAATAAATCAGGTTTGTATGACAACCGAACACTTCCGCTTTTATATTAAAAATGATTAAATTGAAATTAAATGACATTTTTGGCTTCTTGTGTCTTTTCTAAATGTTAATTCATTGTACAGTCCTGAGTAAATTAATGCGAAAACATCCTAATATTTTTTGCTGGAACAGTATGTATTCAATTACACTTATACCAAAAATGTCCGCCTTTTGCATTAATAAGTTCGGTAACGCGTTTTGGCCTGAGGTCGACCGAAGTTTCGCATATACTTTTAATTTCAGGGTGCCAAAGCCAGACTTGACTGATGACGCAAACTATTTTTTTTTTCTTTTGCACTACAAACTAATTTTCTCGGCCTTATTTGTAGATTACTTACAGATTCTCTATTAGGTTGAGATCAGGGAAGTTTCCAGATCAGGTCAAACATTCCATGCTATTTTGTCTGAAAAACTTAATAGTTCTTGATGTGTGGCAGGCTGCAAGATCCTAGTGGAACACACCCCTACTAGATAGATAGATAGATAGATAGAGAGAGAGAGAGAGAGAGAGAGAGAGAGAGAGAGAGAGAGAGATTCCTCAATTCAAAAACCATTCTTCCTCTCTCCGTCTCGTGTCAAGAGAAACCCCTCCCGACATCATCTTATCTAGATGTTTTACACCCTGACCGATATAAGCAGCAGCGGGTGTTATCTCTCGCTGGCCAGACGGACATACTGGCTTAGTTGACCATTCTCCCGATATTTCTCCGTTCATGATATATCGTTTAGCCCTTGCCGGCCATTCCTGTTCTTTTATTTTTAGTGATAAATGGCTGCTTCTTCAAAGGCTTTCTGGACTTTCGTCCACCTTCTAGAAGTCTTTGTCCTAGAGCCAATGAAATCACCTCAATGGCAGCACCATCCAATTCTTTCTTCAAACTCGCCATTGGCTTTCCGAAGATCCAGTAGTAGAGTATTTTTTTTAATACTGTTTCCCTTTTCATTAAACTCTCAGGATTTTTACGAGTTAACTTATTCACAGCGTCCAAGTAAATCCGTATCCCTCCGCCACAGCTCTCCGGGACACCGACCTGTGCTATAATTTTCCTTCTTTTTGATTGGCGTTAGATCCATATTCAAAATAACGAGCTAACATTTTCAAAGAAAAACAGGAAGAGTTCAAAAGCAATGATGCAGTAGTAGCACCACATTACGATGCACGGGGGTTATTCAAAATGGAAGCCAAATATTGGGAAAAGGTTTTAAAGAATTCGGACCTATGTACTGATTTACACGAGAGTGCTGACTTAGACTTATATATTTGACATTCTGAGATGCTAAAAAAAAGAGAATGGGGAATGCAAGGGTAATAAAATATCTATGGCAAATAAAAATAGAAACTAAAAAAGGTTATTTACTGCTAAAAGTTCGCTGAAGGTTCTTTTTTGAAAATGTCTTTATTAGTATTTCGGATGAAAATGTAACCACACTGATGTTACACGTTACTTTACCGAAGGTTCTCAAATGTTTCTGTTAAGTGTGTATCCATTGAGCGAACAAGTTAGTATCATACCTGTATATGTTTATCTCTAGAGCTCCTTTTTTGGTTGAAATAGCACAGAATTAAAGACACGAAATATGTGCACACACTAACTTCTATGACGTCGATGTGAAGAGGTGGTTGGCCACAATATTGGTATAACCGGTAAAAAAAAACCAGATGACGATGACAGCACGAAAAGCAACGAATTATGTTTTGTATATATTATCTTGAGACAGCAACAAAAAAAGAGAGAGAGAAGCAAATGTAAAAATAGTCTGCAAACGAAAGTACTTAAGAAACCTTGCACGTTCGTTCCATCATCATCACCATCTGACATCGACGGTAGACAATGCTGTCAGATAACAACATTTCGTAAATATGTCTTTACAGCACATTCTGATCGGATTGTACATTTTCAATATCAGTTTGATATTTGAATTTCATTAAAACAAGTGTTCCAAAATATTTATATAGAACGGAATCACTGAATAGAATTGAGTAAATAAAGAAATGAATTAAATATTTAAAAATAAAATTGTCCGCTATTGTTATTATATTCATTAGAGGCTAGGCGAGAATGTATTTGTAAAGAAATAAAGTGTTCAGGCACCAGGTAATTAATATAACTATAATTAAATAAGCTTTCCAATTATATACATTTATGCTAGACCAGCTTCTCACCAAAACATCGTTTATTCGCTAATTCAGAGGTTCAAAAATAAGGAAAACCAGTATGAATGTACGCCACTCTTGAAGAACAGTAATTAAAAAAATGTCAATACATCTCAACTCTGATAAGTACTGACTGTCATAATGTGTAATAATGGCGATAAAAATGTAATATCTTATCAATATATATATATTTTTTTAGAAAATAGAACATTCAGAAACAGATAACCCTAAGGTCAGTTTTAACAGAAGATTAAGTAAATGCTCAGTATGGAATGTAATTCTAAGTTCTAAAAAAAATTTTAAGTAGTTCCATACGCATTTATTGTTGTTGTTGTTTTTTTTAATATTGATGTTGAAAATGCATTTAAAAACTATGTCAGTGGCATAGTTTATTACCCAGTGTTGAGTAACGCATTTATCATATCCACACATCTAATTCTAGTTGAAACTAAAATGACGTTGAACAGGAAAGTTTGGGCTACCCAACGATTCTCTTTAGTTAGGGGGAGGAACTCCCGAACATTAATCCCAAACCCCGGCTTTAGTGCTGAGGCTGGCCGGCTTATCTGGACCTGCCAATTTATTTGAATGCGGGTCTAATAAAGGCTGCAATATAGCGAGGAAATCTAATGCGAAACTCAACCTAGCAAATAGGGATGGTCGGCCCAGACTTGATGTCCACCCTAAATATTCATTATAAGGTGTTATATAAACGTGTGTATCAAACTTGACATTGCAAACCCGGGACCGCCTAATTAGCTACAGATGTTGCAGTTTATAAACGCTATTTCTGCCGCAGGTAAAAAGTTTGAAGTAAGCGGAAACTTTCCTTTAACTGAGAGCGAAATTGGTACGGGTCCAATGTTCAGCTTAGTTTTCACAAGGAGGCAGGAACCCATCATGGGTAATACATGGCCCCTAGGGGAAAACACAAAACGGGGTTCATTGTCGGTGTTTTTATTAGCATGCCAATTAAAAAGAATATATATATATATATATAACTGTTTATTTATTTATATATTTTAACCAGGCGGTTCGCGTGTGCTAGGTGCAGTATCAGCTCCACCAGACAGATTTATTGTCTCTCATTTTCCTATTGCATTATCGGTCTACTACTGTGTCTCTGTGTGTGGAACCGATTTAAACCTGGTACTTACGTTAAAGAAGCACCGATTGGCTGGTTCCTCAGCCTCGTTTTGAAAACATTGCAAAAAAAAAAAAAAAAAATGGCGAATTTTGAGAAAAGAGAGGGGAGAGGGAGAAAGATAAGTTGTATTTCGATGTTAGAGAATAAATACAAATTGAAAATTACAACGCGTTTAGAGAGGGACGAAAACGAAGATTTAGTGGACTTTGATAACGCTGATGGTAAGTTGAGAAAAAAGACCGTTTCTAACGACAACAGACAAAGATGAAAAATACAAAATCTACGCAAGTAGATAACGTATCATGGAACTATACTTTATTAAGTTAAAAATACCAGACACTTATTATTATTATTATTACTTTTTAAATGTAAAGCTACATTTAGACCTCATTTTGAACATGCGTACGACTTAGCAAATGGTTTTTTTTGGCTGCAGTTCATAATAATTCATTCTATGTGAAAAAAAACAACACAGCTGTACATCGTCATCTCATCTGTGGGGTGGGCAGCTTCTTTTGAAGATGGACGTGGCTAACTCATAACAGATTATAGGAACAACTATTTGCTGCATTTACTGTATGATGCATTACGATAAAGTTTAATTTAAAGGTAACTAGTGTACTGAGAAAAACTCAGAAATTGGTTACAGGTAATATTGCTTTATTCCAATATGTATGTTTGATGTGTGACCTAATACACGTGCTGATGGACGTTTTGACAGTATTCTTAGCATTGGAACTTCATTGTACCTCATGATTGTCTAGCATCAGAAGTAAATTCAGTGCGGGTGTAGTCACCTGCAGTTTAGATAGGGTTTTTAAGTGAGGCTTCGCAGAGCTGGAATAGTCTAAATGAGTTAAATGCATCCATCCTTCAGCAGCTGGAAATGGAGCAACATGTTTAAAAAAACAACAACAAAAGTGCTGTGATTCAAATACTACAGTAGAGCTGATAGATATAACTGAATTTCTAGAGTAGCAATTTATGGATTTTACTGACCCCTCTACTGCATGCATGTAATTGTATTTTGATGAGAAAGCCGGTATCAAGGTAGTTCCAATAATTTTTGTATTTGTTTCTTTACAAATTTGTACAGTTTTATGTTGAAATTTAAAAAAAAAAAAAAAATCTTCATTTTTAAATTAAAATTTTTGGTGGCTTTGCTAGATAGAGTCTAACTATTTTCAATTTAGTACTGGTGCATAGAAATCCGGGTTTTTTAATCTGTAAGAAATTACCTCCCTTTAAACTCCCAGGCTGTAATAACCAATTTTAAAAATAAATAAATAACTTTTTCATCTGAAATAATAATAAAAACATTCAAGCAGGTGTTTTTATCATTTGTGAATATACTTGGTGATGTGAGCAATATAATAACTAGATCTTACTTCATTTAAAAAAAAAATAATGTTAAAAAACTTTTAAATGAGGTTACTTTTATTTAGTAATTGATATCAAAGTATATAATTATTTAATATTCTAAATAGCTTGAGTTACCCGTGAACAAAAAGAGATATTAGAAATGAATACCATCAGTTTTCCAACATTTATTATACCTGTAAGATAAAACAGCACTGTTAATTGAATTAAGTATGTTTGTAGAAGTATTTATTTATAATTAGCAGTTAGCTGAAAAAATGTAGCAGCAGAAGCACCTTTCTGTTGTGCAGATTCCTCTGTTTATCTGGATTCTGAACTTCTATTTTCTAAAGCCTAAGGACTCTCAACTTTTCAGTTTGTCTTAAAGACCCAAAGACCACTTTTACACGACATTTACTAGCTTCAATATGCAAATATCAAGCAAAGGTAGCCATTTGGTTCTCTAAGCCAGTTGGAGAAGGTGAGGTTTTAGTCCATTACCTGTTTTGTTTGTCTTGTGTCCAGAAAAGAAGATATCCTAATAAATCAGTTTAGGAGGATCTTTATTCAAGCTGTCTACAGCAGGTCTATTGGATTTGCTGAGCTATGGTTTAGAGCCCTAATACAAGCATACAACACCTGGAGAACAATGCTATACATGATTTATAATGTTTCCAATACCTTGTTCTTACAGAACTACTCGCAGTCAGAGCAAAAAGAATGCAGTGAATGAGTGATTGATCTCCTAACTGGACCAAGAGTTTTTATTTATTTAATCAATTAACCCTAACACTAACCCCTTTTTTTTTCATTGGGTCTCTGAAAGTCTGAATTTTTGTCATTTTTATTTTATTTAACCCTCATTTATGAATTTTGTCATCGTCAGGATGTATCTTGGTTATTCTACGAGCAGTAAATTAAAAACCATTGAGCTGAAACTATGCCATCGCTGCTTGATAAACCATGCTAAAGTCCCATGTAACTGAAGCTGGGAATCATAGCAAGTTCATCGTCATTGATCAGTAGGATGTTGTTATCTTGTTAATGTTTAAATGACATAATTCTTTCTGTCAGTACAAACATTTTTTTTTTTTGATATATATATAAATAAGATCATCTGTATGTATTTATTGTTTTCTAATATTGTCTCTGTGCGTAGAAGAAGTTTAGTGATGGTTAAGAGAAAGATATCTATCCAACTCTGAAAGCTGGCAGAATTTATAAAAAGAAAAAAAAGTGCACATGATTGAAATCACACACTTTAGTTGAAGTATGCTACTTGATGGTAGCATTGGAAATTCCTTACTATGTAGATGCCATCACAAAAATTTGTCATTCTTGAGAGCTGCCAAAAAGCCTGCATTTCTGTTAATTTTTAGGATGCTACCAGGTTTTATGGATGAATTCTTTCTTTTTCATCAGCTTGTTTCATTTTTTAGATTTGAACTACTGACAGCGACCTTTGCCAAACCAGGTGTCTAAATTGAGTGACAGTAGTTCTGACAGTATCCATCAATTTCTTCTGGACAAAGATGACGTAGACACTGCTAAAAAAAAAAATAGCATCTGTGGTTATTTGAACTGGTTTCCAGGATAGGATGGCTGGCAGAGGCTTTAAAAGGAAACATTATGCGGCAGATACTTGCTTGATAGAATCTATCTTGATCTGAAGGACTGGTACAGAAATGTATTTTTTGATGAAGTGGGATCAGACGCCTATTTCGTTATAATTCTTTTAAAATTATTTTTTTCTTGCTGCTGCTGCCTCATCGGAAGTTAGGCTGCTTTCAACATTTTTATAAAAGGTTTTATATAAGAAAAGAAATGGTCATCGTCGCCATGATGCCAAATCAATCGGAATAATTTTTCAGCTGGTATCTGATAAGACAAACGGTAAGCACCAGCTGAAGGGTTGGAATCAGCTGTAAGATACCAAGCTAAACATAACTATGTTAAAATTTTACACACACACACACACACACACACACACACACACACACACACACACACATACACGCGCACACACTTTAGATATTGTTTTTTTTTTGCGAATGCCTAATTAGCAGTTTAATTATTAATTGTTAGCCTCAGTTTTTGCTAAAGCTAGATGCTAATTGTCACAGCTTAAAAATACTACTTCTTTCTTGAATAAACTTTTATTTTGTTAGATTTGTACTCCAACTTTGCATCTGCATTTTTAATTGTTCTGAGCATAGTTTTGGTCATGGTGTCATTTAAAAAAAGGTGTATATTCCACTATAGTCAGTTATTTGTGTTGGTCACATTGTCGGTGTCTACTTAAGGGAGAAAAACACATTTTCAATAAACGTTGACTTTAGCTAGAGTATTAGGAATAGTTTATACACACTCTGTTGAGGGGGAGCCAGTTGCCCCATCAACATCAAACCAAAGTTAGTGTGTCAAAATATGTCTCTCTCTCTCTCTCCAGGTATGTCAGGTAAACCCCAATTAAATGCACTCAGTTGAGAAAACAAGGTTATGTTTATACCAGAGATAATCTGCTTGATAATTTAAACTATGTGGCTGTATCACTTGATACAGCCACAGAGTTTTATTTTTCATGGCGATCTGCCTTTAAATTGGAAATGTAACTGCCTCTGGTCAAATGTACCCCCTTTTAATTCAACAGATATGCTAAGTTTTTATTGCTTTTTTTTTTCTTTATTAAAAGAAAATATTTGGTTTGTTAGGTGTTTTCAGCAATTCACCTTTGAGATACACAAAAGGCTCTGCCCATACATTGTTTTATGGCCTCTATTAGATTGTTAGGTGTGGCTCGCTCAGTTTAAATGCCTCCTACTGTGAGTTAGGTGGATCTGTGAAACCGCAGACACTTTAAGTACTCGAGTATTGTGAGAGCTTTAAAAGATAGAATGTCAGCTGTAATGATTTTTTTTAAATGTCAAATTCATTTTTCATGAACTGCTCAGTGACAGTAGTTAAAAAGTTTTGCATTTAATTGTTTATTAAATTTTTGTTTTGTAACTTGGACTGGGTAAAATCGGGTTAAAATTCCTAGAGAAAACCTGGGTTATCTGATAATAGTTGGCCCCTTGGATCAATGAGAATAGAATAAACTAAAGATTTTCAAGTGCCTTAATGTGATAGCAGCAGTCTTATCTTCCTTGTGTATAGGTAGCTATAGAAACTTGTAGGAAATAGTATGTAGGTCCCATGTATTTTATGAAGCTTCATTATGAACCTTTAATGCCATCTTTTTTTTGTCTTGCAGAATCTGAATACCTTTTGTTAGTTTCCTCTTGGTTTGCAACAATACTGAATCACATTTTTTTCTACCTGTCTTCATGCCCTAAAAGTTTTGGTATAATTTGTTCAATGGAAATGGTTTTCATGGTTGAATGCAGTAATTACTATTATTATTATTGGTTTGTATACATTTTCAGACTAGTTATGTGAAGTATTATCTTTAACAGTCCATGCTTAAAAAAATACATTTTTGGGTTTCTAAAACTATTTTTTTTTTAAATGCTTGGCTAATCATTCATTATCAGAAGAGTTGACTTGTACTTCAAGCATCAGTTAACACTACAAATGCTGCTCTATTCCATCAAGCTACTGTAGGACAGTAGACCAAAGATGTCTGTAAATCAAGGTAGTCATGACCATAAGTGTTAACCACACCGTGAACTACTCACATGTCATGATGATCAGTTGAGGTACATTCCAGCGCTGTGTATATGATGACATGTATTGACAGAGGTCATGGTCACTACTTTATCCATGGAGGAGCACTGAGACAGCATCTAGGATTAGGTAAGATAACACAAGATGGCACGCTTTAGGATACCTTGGTCTTCTATGGGTCGGTGGAAGTACTTGTGATACATGTTCTTGTTTTTAAATCTAATCTGGTGGATATCACTGACATTCTAATGTTAGAGAAATTTAAGCCAGTCATGATGAGTCAGCACTTGGTTTGTTCAGTGACTGTTGGAAGCATTATTCTGCCCCACAACAATGTTGAGCGGCCATATAGTTTTTTTTGTTTTTGAAATATATTTTTGGACTAGTTGTACTGAAGTGACTGAAGCTTGTGCAGAGAGGCAGAGCATGTTCTGCTGCTAATTCCATCCTTGTCTAGAGATGGCGAATTGGACTGCAAGTAGGTTTTTCCCTCATCACCATACCAAAATAAAAAGCTATTTTAGAAAGATGGTGTCTATTTACCTTTTATATTGTTGTTAGTTTAGTTATCCTGTGCTTTATGCTCATGTTGTCCTGCCTAGGTCTAAATCTGTTCACAAGAAAATAGCCAATGGAAACTAACTGGGTAAAAATTATGTGGGTTACAAGAAAAAAATCTAATTGCCTGAACTTCATATTTGAAAATGTTTGAATTTTGATATTATAATTAAAATTCTTAAAGTATATGTAAAGATATTTTAAACTTCATATTTATTAGTGCTTATTTTTTGTTGATAGTTGAAATGTTAGTTGTTTCATGCAACCACAAACTCATATATCTATTACATTTTTTTTTTAAAAAAAATATTACTCTCTGGGCTTAAACATTTTAAATTAATTTGTGTTTAAATAACAGATTGTCAATAAACTGCCTACATTAAGTTGGGCTAGAAAATGTCCACTTTGTTTCACTCTCTTATTACCTCTGATTTAAATGTCATATTGTGAGAGCTGCACCTCTGATTTTATGGCCAATGGTCATGTCAAGGAACTTTGGGAAAATTCCTGTTTGGATCTTCAGCTTGCCTCATGATGTTATCAGGTATATGAAGAAATGGATGACAGCAGGCTTCAGCTGCTGCTGCTACAGCTGAAAGAGAAATACCACAGATGGGTTTAGTGATAGTTTAATTTGTTAGTAATCCCATTTGAAAGGATTAAGCATAGTGATTTTTCAAAATTATTTTCTTTGTCTTTGTAAATAGAAGAAAGCGTTGGCTGGCTTCACTCAGAAATTTTATTTCTATGGTGAATTTTGGTGATTCGTTTTATTTAAATGTTGAAATTAAAGGAAAAAATAAACAAGGTGCATGAAACAAAAATAGAATTGCTGGCAGCCATGAATCATGGGCTTATTTAATGATTTCTAAACAGAAACAACATGACTCATTTTGATCAGAAGAGAAGCCCAAGTAGCTTGAACAATAAAGACAATCAGAGAAGTTATTGTATGTTTTGACATAAAAGTCAGTCTCAGAACTGAAAACCAGTCTTATAAAAATCACTTCAGAACTTAGGGTACTCATCAAGGTTTGGAATTTTAAATTGTTTTATATTTTCTGAAATTTTGGGTAGGACCTTAATATTAAAAAAAAAATAGATATCTGTCACGTAGTAGAATAAGAATTTTTGCCATTTTTAAAATATACTTTGTGGCCATATTGCACACACTATCTTATTTCATGTGAACCTGATGCTGCCACAAAGATACATTTCAGATGATATGTTAAAGGATTCATATTTGAGGCGGAAAATATAATGGAAAAATTAGTAAGTTTTAGGCTATTTAGATACAACTAATGTATATACAAGAAGTCTACTGAATTTAAAGAGGCTCTTGATTCACAGTAAGGTATTCCTTTGTGCCCCTACCTCATGCCAGAAGTAGAAGACCAAAACATTCAGCCTTGCTCTGCACTTCCATATTCTGGCAGTTTTAATGCCACCTTAGAGAAATAGGCAGCACAGTAAGGTATTCCTTTGTGCCCCTACCTCATGCCAGAAGTAGAAGACCAAAACATTCAGCCTTGCTCTGCACTCCCATATTCTGGCAGTTTTAACGCCACTTTAGAGAAATAGGCAGAAAATGGCAAGAGCCATTTGCCACCTAATACAACTTTTAAAATAAGGTAAATTAATTTCTGATGAATGTATTAAAAAAAAATAAAATGTAATTTAACTGCATGAACTTAGAAACATCATTTTTTATTTTGATTTCAGACTATTTCTTTAAAGGCCTACAATTTTGGATTGAATTTCACAGAAGACAATGTTGTCATTACTTTATAGGTTGAAATGCCTCAGTTTTATCCAATCTGAAGTGAGCTGTTAAAGCGTTTTAAAGAAATTTTGCTCTGTCATAAAATTGCTTTCCTAGTCTAGGATTATTTTGGAATTGTAGCTTAAAACCAGTCTTTGAGTTATTCACTAATAACCGTTTAAAATTTTTGTTTTCTCTCTTTCAAAGCTTTTAGTAAGAGAATTATTAAGAACCACCTCTTCTGTTACAAACTCCATATAATTTAATAAAGGGCCTATTTTCTTTCTTTCTACACACCCTTATGTAGCTAAAACAATCTGCACAAATAGGAAATGATTTTCTGTGCCTGTTGCCATGGTTAAGTGACTTAAGTTGCTTTATGGTTTGAGCACCCTATTGCTCCCTATAAAGGCTATCATCAGGCACTAATCAGGACAGCAGATCCCATGACATGCAAGACTTGTTTGGTAGAAAGGATTTCCTGGTTAAAATTAATCTTTAAGGTTTATTTTATTTCCCACACTGCAGTTAGACAAAAGGGCTTTAAAATGATGAATAAAAGATGAGACATTTTTGATAAAGAAAAACGTTTAAGTCAGAGACATTATTATTATTATTATTTTTTTTGTTGTTGTTGTTATTCATTCAAAATAGTTTTTTCCGTCAGTAGCCTTCCTCCACATTGGATATTTTGCATGCCTTTCGTGATCGTTGTCTTTTTGCTATGGCTGTTACATGCTCAATGATGCATCTTGGTCAACCAGGTCTCTCCCCATGAACTTGGAAAGAAGAAAGATGCTTTTAGTTTTGTTTGATTTCGGAAACAGTATCTACCTGTAAAAAAAAAAAAATCGTGTGTTTAAAGAGCATCAGAAGATTAATTTAAAGTTTCTTTTTTTGTTGCAGTAAGGCAAGTTATGTTTAGTTTTAGTTTTATGCCATATTTATTGTTTTTTTAAAATTGTTGGTAGTGATGCTCTTTAACAAAAATGGTGTGGGGGGTGTGTGTCTGATGAGAGAATGTGTATTAGGGACAATAGTAGGAACGCAGTGCTTGAAAAGTCACTTATATGGGTTGTCCCTTTATCTGCTGAGCCAGAATTACATTGCTTTCGCTAAAGGGAATATATTCAGAAAATTAAAAGTTAATCCTATGCATTGATGCAGTTCTTCATATTGATTCTATACTTGGACAGGGTTAACTTGATTTATGCAAAATTTTGTTAGTGCTTTTAGTTTATGACTGGATTCTTGTCAGCAAGATCGACTTAGGTTATAAAATATACTCTGGTGACAAAGTTTATTTAAGAATTAATGATAACTGCAAGCATGGCTTCAAAAAATCTGGTAGCCAGCTGAAACAAGGTCACAACTTGGGGGGGGGGTCAAGTGAATATTTTGGCTTTCTAAGCAGCCCAAAGCTTGGCTAATTAAACGATTATTTGAAAATTGCTTTCTGTTGCTTGTGCTGGTGTTTACGGCACATTTTTTGTGGAAGTGAAGCCTTAGGCATCTTCTGAAAATGATTTTGACTGGAGTTGATTTGATGTCCTCTAAAGCCCTGTGGCTACTCCATGCTACCTGCTGAGTACTGGCCAGGAAGCTTGAAAGACAATTTCTCTTTTGTTGCAGAGTACAGATTGAGTTTATGTAGGTGACTTTAACTATTTGTATCAAAAGTTGGAAAAGGTTCCCTTACTCACAGGTCTTTATGCTGCAAGGGTCACTGCCTTCCTCTAATGGTAAACTCTTCATTTCCTTCCTTTGCTTCACTCTTGCATCCTTTTTCCATATTCTTGAACTTTTCGTGGTGTGTGCACATCACTTCTGCTCATCATTTATTGCTTCTTGTTTCTTGAAGCTAGACAATATGGTTCATGAATTCAGTTTTTTTTTTTTTTTGAGATCATAAATCAAAAGTATATTGACCTTAATTCCCATGATGATGATTTGTGTAGGTTTTAGTAGGACCCTCATGTTAGCCTGGTTGTGGCTTTTACTATTGATGGCTATCAGGTGAAGTACTGTAAAATGGTTCTCCACATCTGCAGAATGGACCTCTGAATCTGCAGACAAAACTGTTGCGTGTGGCAATTTTATCAAGTTTCTGGATTTTATATAGTTCTCCACTAATTAGTTTGTAGCCACTAGTTTTGATACTATGGGTTTGTGACAATGACAAGTTGTTTGACTGCATAGTTTTCCACTCTGCCATCAGTGTCAGGTAGCTGGATACAGATAGCTGTTATTTGCCATGTTCGTTTGGAGAATGGTTGCCACACAGTTGGTAAGGATAACCATGATACCAAAATCTTATCAGGTACATTCTACAGTAGGATTGCTGGTCAGAAAATGTTCCTCCAGATCTTTCTTATAGATATATATAATTCTTAAATACATATTTTACAAAGCATCACTTTGTAAATTGTTGAAGGTATTCATTACAGAGCCATTTCTTTCCTATTCTTACAAGATAAGTCACAAAAAATACAGGAAAATAGAAATGGATGTCCCATTTGGAGGGCTAGGTTTTAATTTTAGGAAATTTTTAAATTGTAAATGGGGACTTTAGGAAATAAATCAGATAACTGAGACAGAAAACAAACAGAAGGATTGCTGATACAGTATGCGCCCTAAAACGTTTGTATAATAATTTTTTTTTTGGTATTTGGTAGACGTCTGGAGAAAAACGATCCTGGCAGCTGTCCGGATCCCTTGCCTTTAGCTAAGCTCATGTAGATTGTGTAAACTGCTGAATCCCACCACAGCAGTCACTCCTGTAGTTGGGCAGAATGTGTGATGTAACAAAAGCCCCCCCCTGCTGGAACTCTTCCACTTAGCAAGTTGGCGAAGTACAAGAAACTGCCCTAGATCTTTAAAACTCTGACAGCTACCAGAAATAAAAAGAGAAAACAACAACACCCCTCCCAAGATTGATTATAGATTTATTATGGCTATCTCCAAAAAAATGCTTCTGTGTTATAAATTCTAGTTGTAGAACTGTTGGTGGCAACAAACGGTCAGCGTCAAACTCCTTGTTTTTATTATTATTATCATAGCAAGAATAACCCATCTCTGTCCTAAAACCATTGGTTAAATGTGCTCATATTTTGCATTTTTAATTAGACAATGGAAGAAAAAAATGGTCTGTTATAACTTTGTGTGGCCACTGTTTTTCAATTTTTAAATGTCTTTACTGAGATTTAAAGTTTTACTAACAGCTACTTAGTGGATGAGAAATCATAGTGTACTGTGGGCACTGGCATGGTTCTGGTATTTGTTAACTATTGATGGATATTTTACCTTAATAACAGCGTGATCCCCATCTGAGATTGATTTAATCTACCACATACTTGGGTGTATTTCATTAAGTTATTATTAGTTTCTGTATTATTTGGTGGATACTTCTGTACAATTAATTTTAGATTTAAAATATATTGAAGTTAGAAATATTTTCTATAGTAAGAAAACGTGAAGCACTATGTATACTAGCAAGCAAATCATTACATAGAAACCACAAGCACACAAGCTGGCTGGCTGGCTGAAGCCCTTTAGATATATTGCCAGTATAGCATTGCTCTGTAGCCTTATACTGATGCTTGCAGGTCAACTGCGCAGCCTCATAAATCTTGCCTTTGTATTGATGAGCTGCTTACAGGCTTCTGTATCAATGGGTACAATGTGGCCTATGTATGTTCCCTTATCCTTTTCGCTGAAATTAACCAGACCTGAAAAATGATTACAGCTAGACTTATCTGTGTATCCATCAGGGATTACTACTATAGTGGCAAAAGTTTTTCTTCATTTTTGTGGTCCTCCTCCCAGTGTTAGTTGATAACTCAGAAAATACATAATAAATCTTTGCAGATTACAGAGATGCTGCTGATTAAAAAAACCAAAACCCAACTAAAAAATACTCCCAAGAACTCGTAGGTAAACACATCGGAGAAATAAAAGTGGGTATGTCACTTATTAAAGCCATATTAGATTAACCACCATTAAAAATTTCTTTTGCCTCAGCTCATGCTTCTGTCAGGAAGTTGGTTTCCTCTCAAGATGTTTTCTTTTATAAAGAATGAATCCAAGACTTTAATCTTTAAATTCATCCTGTTAGTGTATGCATGTTTTACATCAACGAAAGTAATCAAGTTCCTTTATCAGAATAAGATGGCAACCTGAAAAAAGTTTTAGGGAGGGATTTTGTATTGAACAAAAGAAGCCTGGGTGTTTGATAGTTAAGTCATTTTTAATTTTAGTTATTTAAGCTTGGAAAAGAAGTCCAACTCAATTATATAAGTAACCAAACAGTGGGAAGAGGCTAAATGTTATCAGGAGCCTTAGAATTTCACTTACACCCTCAGGTTTTCATTTTCAGGTTAAGCTGATCTTTGTGAAATTTATTTATTTGATTCTTTACAGACTGGGGAATCCTTGAAGATCTAGAGTCATGATAAATTATCTTCATTGGAACTATTTAGAAACTATCATAGATTCTAAGTTCACAAAAGTTCTTTCTGCACAATACTAATAGAAAATGTAATCAGACTGTGTTTGATTGAATTCTAGTTCTTGTCCCAGGTGTATTTGTCAAAAGCTTTTTCTAATACTCGGAAAAATTTAATGCATGCAAGCTCTCAAATTTTTTCATGTGCCTCAGCAGTTTTGTGGTTTTCTCTTAGAATAACATATCTACAAAAACACAAGTACATAGGAATCATCATCATGTTTTAGAAATTCCAGAATCTCTCTGATGTGAATAAGTGACAACTGTCAGTAGAATCGCATTTGTTTAGAGCTACAGGGGTGGCTGTTATTTTTATTCGTAGCTTGTATTTTGTATGTAGAGTATAGCATTAGAGTTCACATTTTTTCTAAAAATAGAAATTTTAAAATAAGTGCACATGCCCCTAGATAGTTGGCCATTATTTTAAATTCAGACTAATTTTTTTGTTGTTGTTAATTTGTTAGTCTAATAGTATTTTGTGATGGCATTTTCCTATTTTAAAACTGCTTGAAATATGGGATGCTTGCCACTCCAAAATTGTATCACGTTTATTAAAACAAAACAAAACAGGTTGTTTAATTTACTTGGGAAAATACTTGATAAACATTGGTGTGATTCAAGTGTCAGAGTTTTCATTATAAAATTTCATTAATAATGTAAAATTGTTGAAATGTATTTTTTAAAGGATTATTTAGAAAACTTTAAGAGAAATAATGATGGATGGTGGATGGATGTTAAATAGGAGGTATTTCCTAAGAACACCATTTTAATTAGCAAAAGCCATGTCCATTAGTGAACAATGATATGCCATTGCCTAGTGGGGCTGTTGGATGCTGAGGTTATAATGTATGGTGAGTTGGAGGGATGAGAAAGGCTGCATCAGGTATTGTTGGAGATGAAAATGAAGACCCAGAAGTCTTAATGGATAACCTTACAAGATTTTCTAGAATATCTGTCTGCAAATGGATCTGTCAGTATTCAATAGATTTGCTGCAGTTTGAGTGATCATTCTGATAGATATTCATTATGGTTGGTATTAACTAGGACAACAACTTTGTAAGGGCAAGATATCTTGTAAACTTTTGTATAGTTTGTTATTTTATTGGGGCTTCAGTGAAAAATGGAGGCTAGGGGCTGAAGCATGGTCATGGCATGCTGTTTCATAATCTTCCCCCCAAAAAACCAAACAAGCATTTGTTTAAATTTTAGCTAGAAGAATTAAATTGTTATAAATTTCTTTAATCAGAAAATCTTTTTATATCAATTAAACAATAATGACATTTATTATTAATCAACTATAATTAGAAAAATTATTAACGTGTAATCATTAAATTAAGAATATGAAAAGAAATAAAAAATCATTGCAGAATGTCAAACTTTTTTGTGGTCATCTGTAAAGGATCAGTAGTAGTCTGATAGGTAAGAAAGTCTTAGAGGCATACAGATATGTTCCTCTGTTTTGATGTAAACTGTAATATCATCATTAAAATAATATGTTAGATATTTAACATGACGTAGAATGTAACAAATGTGCTACCATCAGTTTATTAGAATTATACAAGCTCAGTAATAAGTGTGAATACCTAGCAGGAATGTATACTGACAGCATCTAATGGATCCCTGGCTTAAGGAAGTGGCATTCTAATGCCTGTTTGAGTTCTTTCAACAAAAGCAATGTTCCAGCTTATCTCTCTCACACTCATCTGCTGAAATTGCTGGTCATAGGAAGATTTGAATATTTTGTTGCATAAATTCTTGAATGTCCCTAACTGTGAGAATCTTGCATTGTTATGCTGCTTAATGTTGCCTGGATTCTGTTGTTTAAGGGTCTGTAAGTATTATCATTATACCTCATAGCTATCAAATTCCCAGCCATAATGAAAAGTAAGGTTCTGTGCATTGTTGTGATGCCTCCCTAAATTATGAAATTGTCTCTATGAAATGGATTTCTTTCTAAGATACCAAGATGGGTATACCAATTGTTTCAATGTTGGTATATCTACCTGTGGCCATTGTTCTTTTAAGTGCAAAACTTGGCTCACTGGTGAACAGTACAGTCTTCCAATTAATACCTCAGCATCTTAATTATTGCTGATCTCAAGATAGTATTGCATAAGAATGGGATGCATTGTGGGTTGATGGGGGTATAGTCCATATTCATGCAAGTGATTTCAAACCATTTTTCCTTTGTTAGTTTGTAGTCTGGGGATAATCCTTGCTGTCATTGTTGCAAGAAGGAATTGGTTGCAGTTGTGGATATTTTTGGCACAGCAGCCTTAATGAGGCATTGGTCTCCCAAAGGTACCTTATGACATTCCTGTGAACTTCAAAACATCTTGCAACATTTGCTTGGCTTACTCCTAACTCCAAAAAAACATTCTTATAACTCTGAAATGCTTTTCTCTGATGAACACAGTATGGCTACATCTTTAGCAATTTCAAGGCATCAATGGCTTTTTTGAGAGACCTCTCCTGAGAACCTTATTAAGCTACAATCATGCTTTTGTGACTGCATGCCTGTTGCACAAGAGATTTAACACATAGTATGTTCCTGTAGCTGCAACAATTTTTGCATTTGGGAGTTAACCTCTTAATCGGCACACTTTTACCCTTATTGTCAGCCTGTAACAAATATGCTATTTTATCTTTGTGTGTGTGTGTGATTCTTTAATTTCTTGATAACTATGAACCACCTGCAGTTTAAAGATTCATACTTGGTGCACTATGCAGATAAAACTATGAAATAAATTTCTTAGTGAGTTAGAGATCTTTTAGTAAGTTGTAAATCTCTTGTATTCTTGCCTGGGTGCTTTTGTTTAGTATGGCTTTTCTTTATGAAACAGTCACATCTAAGTTAATTAAAATATCTTATTATTACTAGTTTTTTTTAAATTTTTTAAAGTGGTTGAATAGTTTTTTTTTATTTATTTAACTTTTCCCAACTAACTATTTATTTAATCCACCTACAATTAATTAATTAATTTTTTTAACTTGTTGAATAGCTTTTATTCATTCAAATTTTGAAGCTTGTTCTATTGGATTACAATTCAAATCATTCTGTAGAGTATCATTGTGTTCCTTGTACTGATTATAATCTAAAATGGCAATAAAAATAAACTACCAGTTTTAATTCACAACATAAAAGAACATGTCATTTTAAGACGTTTTAATTGTTTGGTTTCTCTTTACAGGTACGTGGATTACGAGAGAGGTTTTGTTTAAACTCACCTCAGACCATACAGGGGAATATTTTAATGTGCTTTTCATGTACGCAACAGGTAAGCAGCATTCACAGTTGTTTTTCAAAGTGTAATATTTATCAGCGGAATAGATTTAATTCTTTTCTTGCTTAGAGATCTGGATTTGAGAAGAATTTCTTTATATAGAACCTTATTAATATATTGATGAGAGACTAAGAAGCCCTACTTTTAAAACAGGTACATCCCTTCAAAATTGATAGACTTCACGGGGCCTAATTATTGAATAGAAGTAATTTAAAAATTACAACTGAAAAATTTTCAATTTAAATGCTTAATATTGAACAAATCATATAAAATACTATTAATTTACTTAATTGAACAGCTGACATTAGGTCTTTGGCTGTCATAACTTCATTGGAAAATGAAATATATTCTGGACACTAAAACAATATGATTGATTTCTCTCATCAAGACAAATTATCAAGAATAATTTGAATCTCTGCTTCATCTTTGTTTTACATGAAAGGAAGAAAATTACGCATTTAAGTGAACAAGGACTACTTTTAATTTCAGCCATTTTGTTTTTATTATTTATCGGTATTTAGTGGCATTTATAATAGAGAAAGTACTGTTATTGTTGAATGGATGGCAAAATTTTACTTATTTATTTTATTACTTTTTTTATAACTAAGTATTTGAAATAAAATAAAACAAACTTTGCCTAAGGCAGAAAATATGAACATGTAGTAGCTAATTTGTTTTCAATGTTGGTTTTTATAATATTAAATTAATAATATTTGTCAAAAATATTACTTTGTTAAGCATCCATGAAAGGGTTACTTTGAGCTCAAATGTGTGCTTATACAATGTTCTTAACAAGGTATAAGTAATAAAAAAAGAAGAAAGAAGTTGTTTGACAGGAAGAGTGTTGTTAGGGAATGCTGGTCTGCATCGGGGAATATAGTCAGTATCAAACTTAGTCACTTTTCATCTTCCTTAGCTTTATGCTGCGCTGACTGAAATCTGGCATCCAACCATGGATCGAACCCACAATTTTCTGCTTTAAGGATGAGTACCACTTTGGTCACCTAGTCACCAAGATTCCTTCGTTTGGGTATTCTAATAATAGTCCATGAAAATAGGTGTTCAGGAATGAATTACGTTAAAGTACTTATTTTGCATATACACACGCACGCACGCACACACACAGAGAGAGCAGTGATAATCATAGTATCGGAGCATAACAAGTGGGCAGATAAATCTGGTCAAGCTTTTGCATTTACTGAATTTCCTCCTTGGGGTTTAAGCTGTGACGGAAATATTCTTTGGAAATTTGCTAAAAAATTAAATAATTAGCCAAATCATTTTTGGTTTAGTCTGAATGAATTAAGAGAAATTATATGAATGATGATCTAGATTTTTTATTTTCAGAATTCCAGTGTAGCATGTCATTCATATAATTATATAACAGTGTTGTTTAAAGTTATTCCCATTACTGTACAAGTAAAATTTAGAAAATATTCTAAAAAATTATTATAGAAACATCTTGCAGTCTCACGTGTGCAGAGTGAAGGAAACATTTTTTTTTTTGTACCTGCAAAACCTAACCAATTTCCCATCATCTATAGCACTGAAGTCAACTGACACAAATTTATGAGTGATACTGTTGAGCATGGTGGATGGAAAATGACAACTAGCAGTGGGTTATGGGTAGTGTATTAATACGCAACATTTGTTCATGTTCAAAATACATATAGCTGAAATCCTAAGAATCTTTTAAAATTTACTTTTAGTCTGTCTTTAACAAAATTGTTTTTGCATTTTTGTAATTAGTCTAGTGTTATTAGCTTAAAACATTCCACCTTTTGTTGTCAAGCTTTCCTATATAGTTAACAAAACCAGGTGTTCCATCATAGTTTCATTGAAATCTGCTCTCATTTTGCGGCCCATGACCACATCTGGGCTTCAGCCACTGGCACAACTGTTGTTCAAAGAGAGTATCACCACCACTGCTATCAAGATGGGTCTTGCAGTAATAAGTGGTTAAAAGATGATTCGGATGCGATGCTTAAAGTCAGTTAACCTTAAGCAGGTAACTCAACAGATTTTCATACATAGCAGACTAGATTTTTTTTTCAAACTACTTACATAGTCTAATTTTTATATACTATACAGAAAAATACACTTAGATACATATTAGACATAATAATACATAAGAGTGAAAATATTTAAGTTATTTTTAAAAAAGATGAACTTGATTTTTCATTTTTATTGACTATTAAAATTAATGCTAAATTTAGTTTTTAGGGTTTGTGTTAGCAGTGAAAAAAAAAGAGCATTCCTTAACTTCTTGCTAACACAACCATGTCCCTGCTACTGCAGCTGCGACTTTATTTGTTAGAATAACCATTGTTATGGTAATTAAAATATAGTTTCAGTATATCAGTTTTTTATGGCAATGACATTTAAAGATTTGAACTGTGATTTAATATGTCTAAAGAAATAAACAATTTTAAGTGACGCTGCACAGCTTCAGAAAAATGTTTTATTGGAAATATGTATTCTTCAAAATATACCAGAGAAGAGCTGCATGCTGGAAGACAACTTTCAAGTATTAAGGTGATCAAACCACTTAACAGAAAAGGCACACAATGTACGCTTTTCACACACTTTAAGTTACAAATAAGTATTCTTAACTTTTATGTAACAGATCAAACACATTAGGTGCTGATTTTTTAAACCTACCCCAGCCCGTTACAAAGCCAGAAAAGTTTGAATTGGATGAATGGGGCAAGAGACTTAATTTTGTTTTTGTTTAATCTATAGTTTTACCAATAATGTTACTCCAAAAAAACAAACAAACATTTTTTGTTGAATGCTTAACACACAAAGAAATCAAATTCGCAGTAGGATTTGATACCCAAAACACTAGTGTAATTTGGCTTGATTTTAAAAATTATAAAAATTTATTAATATGGAAAAATACAAAGTACATAAAATAATTGCTCCAGAAATGTCTACGTCTGAACCAATATATGGAGACAGCCCTAATTATACAAGAGCTATTTCATGAAAAAAACAGTGGTAAAGAGACATTTATATCACCAGTTTTAGACATACTGTTCTAAACATCAGTGGTTCTATCTATTTGGACACGGCATAATCTCACTTGTTTAGGAGGTGAAATCAAAGTGATGAGATTTTTTTAAAGTGTACCAAATTTTATCTCAAATATGTGGCAAAAAGAAACAGTTCCTTTGGAGTTATGTATCACCTTAATCTCAACATCTTCAATAATTTTTTGGGTAAGATCATTGTCATAGGAAGCGATGCATCATATTCCTGAGAGTTTATCATTTACATCTTCCACCATACATAGTGTATTTTTTGTTTTGTACCTTTAGTAGATCTCTTGGACTGATAACTTCCTTCAGCTGAAGACTTGGCTTTCTGCGTGTACCAAAGCATGAACAAACTCCTGACCTGTTACAGAATCAACTTAGAACTTTTCACTGTATTTTCCCATGACAGGTGCTTCCAATTATTTAGTTTAAAAGTATCATGAACTGTAGGGGGCTCTTTTGGTAGAACAACCTACTTTCTTGATGTCTTTCTCTGTGACATCAAAAAGCATAACAACAGTAGGAGGAAGCAGAGCATCATAAAGAGCTCTTTCATTTTGGATATCTAATTCTTTTTATCACAGGAATTTGCTGTTCTTTTAATTACAAAATCACCACCATTTTGCAGCAGCTTTTCCATGGTTCAGTCTCTAGGAAATTCCAGTTTGCAGAAGCAAATTCTTTTTGAGAGAGTTGAGTGCAAAGGAAAAAAGATTTATCTTTCCACAGTATTGTATTATTGGTCTATCAGTTTGTAGATGTCTGGATAGTTTTCCTGTATGAACTTAAGCTCAGGTTTAAGTTGGGCACATAGATCATGTCTCAGTGATCGCACTATGGTGTAAAAATTCTGAACACACTGAGTGGTGTACAAAACACCATCATGAAATGTACAGTATTAGAAATAATTATGGAAACAGACAAAAACCTGGTATAAAATGGAAATAACACATGACAAAATTACATCTAGCATAACAATGAAATGTTCCATAGTGTAGTTATGTGCTGATTGGTTGTCATACAAGCAGTCAGAAAGTGTCACACATCCAGATGGACTCTATAAGTGTAGGCAGCAATATCATTCTATGTCTCCATGGAAGGAAACATCACATGACAAGGATATAGAAATTAAAGTCTTGGATAGTGAAGGTTACTCCATGTGGCAGATTGCAGCCTGACTTCATGCTTCAGAAGGAGATGTGTACAGGACTCTGAGGAGGATATGCCAAACTTACACTGTTGACAATAGACGTGGTCAAGGAAGAAAGCTTGAACTCTCTAAATTTGATGTTAAGTACAGATACTCCTTACTATACACGATTCTGGTTTATAGATTTTTGTTGATACACAATGGATAAAGCAATAAACACATCTCACTGTATACCATGTATTTTAGCTAATACACATCTTTTTCATAACTGTGCAAATTTGAAAACTCCCTGCTGAATTACTCTGGACTGCACAGTTCAGTGTTTTTCTGCCTCTGGTCAGTCAGGTTGTGGGGACATTGCTCTTGTCTTGGCCTCCTCTACACCATTAGATGCTACTAAAATTACTAGGGGAAGAGACCCTATGATGGAGAATATGGAGAGACTCTTAAGTGTTTGGTTAGAGGATTAGACTCAATGCCATGTGCCCTTGAGTTTGACCATGAATCATGTGAAAGCAAAATCATTATGTCAGGATTTAAAAGAGAGAGAAGTGAGGGTATGTCTAGTTTTCAAGAAACATTCAAGGTTATCCATGGTTGGTTTGAATGATTCAAGCAGTGTATGGATTTACATAATATCTGTATAAGTGGTGAGGCAGCAAGTACAGATACTGAAGCAGTGGTAGCTTCCTAGAGGAGGTGAAGAAAATTATCAGTGAAGGTAGCTACTCTCCCAAGTGATGCCTCAATGTAGATAAGACTGGGCTTTACTGAAGAAAAAAAAAATGCTGTCATGTCCATAAATTTCAAAGGAGGAAAAGGTTGTTTCAGGATTCAAAATGGCCAAACATTGCGTGTCCCCTTTACTAGGAGACAATGCTGATGGTAATGTTAAGCTCAAGCCTCTTTTGGTGTACCACAACCAGGATAACAAAACCTTGCTGATTGTTGACAGTACTCTTGGTATTCCACCTAATATCCAGAAATTTACTGACGATATATGTATCCTATTTTTGCTACCTAATATGATGTCATTGTTTTAACCCATGGATCAGAGCTACATAGCAACATTCAAAATATACTCCCTTCATTGGATGATAGTGCATTTAATCATCGAGACAGATGCAGAAGACAAGCTAATGTTAAAAGAGTATTGGTAGGGCTACACGATCAAGAAAGCTGTGGACAATATTGTCACCACCTGGGATGAAGTAACTCAGAATAGTATGAACGATGTGTAGATGAAGCTGTGACCTGAGTGTATCTATGATTTCTGTGGCTTTGTCAGTGTGCCTGAGATGCAGCAGGAGATTGTGAGGCTGGCAAAGGAGGTAGATTTTGACAAAGTGGGCCTTGATTATGTGGTGGAGATGTTGGAGTCTCATGGGGAGGACTTGAGTAACTAGGATCTAATAGGACTGAAACAACAAAGGGCAAGAAGAGTTGGAAATTCCCACATGTCTCCTAATGCACATTAAGACCAAAAGATTGGCAGGAAAGCAAAAGAAATCATGATTGAAGATGACCCTAATATATATAATATATGACCATATCCTGCATGATAGTCATGCACTGGATAATGCGGCGCATTGCTACAAAGAATTGTACAAGAGGAAGAGGAGTGAAGCTGTCCAAACTTCTCTGTGCACCTACTTTAAGTCTCATTCTTCCTGAATCTCCATCAACTAGCAGACAAACTCCAGAAACAAAATCACCAACCACAACAACAGCATCTGAAACTGTTGCCAATCCTAGAAAGCTTGCCACCAACAATGCATTCATCTTCAGACGATGAGGCAGAGATAGTCCTACCTCATTGCTGCAGAAACTCCCCACTCAAATGAATCCAGGCCTCAATGTGCAATCTCTTCTCTTATTATTGGTAAGTACTCATTTTTATTCTATTTTGATGCGTTTATGGTGGATATTTATTTAATTACATGTTTAGCGATGTTCTGTATTGATTTACCAAGTTGTTATATCTTTTGTATTTAGTTGGGCTAGGTTTGGTTGTTTGAGGTGTCTGAAGATCCGCTCTCCAGGAATGCATCTTCGGTTTATAACATTATGTATGTCTATGGGAAAATCTTAATATGCGCATTTTTGCTCTCCGCACTACTTTTGTGGAATGCATGCATCTAGTTTGTATAGTGTGGTGTATCTGTACCTTTGGTTATGTTTTCTATGTGATAGATGACAAGCCAATAGAGATCTTGCAAATGACTTAGCTGGAAGTACAGGTGTTTATGTTTCTTCAAGAACAGTAAGATACACATGCTATGAAGTGATCGCAACAGGATGTGCATCTGTTTGAAAACCCATATTGGGGAGAGGCAGCCAAATGGCAAGGCTGAAATGAAACAGTATAGTGACAAACCCTGGAAAGTGCTTTTTTCTTTTATCTGTCATGCTTTTCCCTTTGGGAGACATTTCATTGTGTAAGGATTCATCTTCCAACAAGATAATGGCCTCAGGTGTATAGATAATGTGGTGAAAATTATCTAGAACACAAAGAACTGTCACAAAGTTTTGGTTCACAGTGCAGAGTTTTGATATAGACATAATTAAGGCTATATTGGATTATATGGCTACTGAGAAGGTCAAACAACAACTTAGCTTGGTTGATAAAGCATCAAGGTATTTGGAATTATGTTCCAAAGTCATACATTGATAACTTGAATGGAAGCGTGAAACAGTATGTCATATTTTATATAAAGCAAAGGGCTAACATACCAAACAAATACTAATATACTGTGCATTATGTATGTATTATATGTCTTTTGGTTATTTATTATTTGTGCATACCCTGATATCCTCTGTTTCCAAGCTTATTTCCAGTATTGCGCCTTGTTGATGCAAAGCCCCAAAATGAACTGCTAGCACTTAGTGGTATACTAGCATTGTTAGTTGTTTGTTTTTTTTTTAATGGTGGTGCATGTGTGTGTGAGTGACTTCTTTAGAAGGGGGTACCAAATCCACATGCAGTTTCAGAGTGCAACATAAACTGAATGTGTGTGCTTTAAGGGAGTCTTATAATCTTTGACTCAAAGCTGAGGACCATGCTGTTGATTGCTCTCTCAGCTAGGGAGCCTGCAATACAAGCCCCCCCCTGATAATCAGTCTCATCAAATCTGCAATGCTGATCCAATGAAACCCTAATCCCTAGTGCAAGAAAGCAAGCCTGGTCATACACCAGAGTGCACCTTGATCTTAGCCGCATAATCAATATGTAGAATGGCTTAATCATACTAGTGTAGCATGTGGTTTTCTCAGCTCTGAATACATAGTAAATGTTGTACATGTATTTGCATACTTTATCTTTTATTTCTGTTTGAACATTTTCAAAAAGTTAATGTGCTATACCTTCTTTTTTTTTTTTTTTAACTGTCTTGCTTACATCAGTTTTTTTTCTTTCAGCCCTCTCTTCTCATGCTCTTCTTCCTGCTGTACCCATCCATACCACACAAATTTGTCTGTAGTGCGGGGAATAAGGAAGTTTAACACGAGGCTGTTTTAAGAGGAATTTCAAATGAGGATTTTTCAGAGAATCTGAAAGGAAATGCTTTATCTTTTTTCTTTTTGTCTTGTGATAGTTTCCTTTCCAGCTAAGGCTCTGCTGGTTACCCTCTTCCAAGAAACCCTTTACCATATTCAGAATATCTGTGGAATATACCTTAACATTCTGTGACCTCTTTCTTTGGAGCTCATGTCTTCTTGGTCGGTTTGGGCTGCCGATGGATTCTTTTGCTTTTGAAATAGGGTGGTATTTTTTAGCAACCTGCTGCTAAGAACCCAAACATCATATCTCTGTCTGTGACATTTTGTTTTGATGTATTTTTTGTTTTCCAATTTAGTTACTAGTGTGTTATGCAGCAAGAGTGTCTTCCTTACATTATCTGGTAGTAGGGGTACTTTTCAGTTCATTTGTTGTTTGTTTTGGATATACAACAGTTTTTGGCTTCACATTCAATTTTTGCCATTGTTTTTTTTTGTAGCTGTCTGCTTTCTGTTTATTAATCTTAATTTCTTTTTCCAACCTTTTAATAGTTTTGTATCTCTTAAGCCTTGTTCTTTTTCATATACTTTCTCTTATGCTGCTGTTACTGTCTCTAGGCATGTTTCGAGGTGTCCACTGAACAAAACTTTTCAATTTCTTGAATCTTTTTGATTGATTTCCTCTGTGCTGTTTTATTAACCCTCCACTTGTGCTGGCTTTGCTGTGCTCAGCCTAACTTTTGTTTTATACTTTTTCAGCTTGCTCTCATTTCTTCTTCTAGCATTTCCTTCCTGTTCCTGTCTGATGTGTTCTCTGTATCTCTCTCTCTCTCTCCATCTCTCTCTCTCTCCATCTCTCCATCTCTCTCTCTCTCTCTCCATCTCACTCTCTCTCTCTCTCTGTGTGTTACTCTAAAAGTGTAAACACAGAAAAGCATTAGACTATACTTTATTGCATGTCTATTCTGTTGAATTTGGTGATGTTGATTTTTGCTGGCAGATACAGCTATTTATACATACACATGCATATGTACATTATTTTTTGGCATAAATTTTGATGAGAAAAAAGGTGTGACTTTCAATAACACACATCAAGAAGATATCTTTCAAAAAATACTTATCAATATTCTTGATGTGACTATATGTTAGTCAGTATTTAAAATAATTTATAAGAACTTCTAAAGTATCACTGCTATAACAGTTTTGTCATTACTAAAAAAGATAAGTTTTTATGGTAACAATTGTTGTGGTAACCTAAAATTTGAGGCATTTTTATGAATTTGTTTAAAAATTGAGACCTGCACATCCTGACCTATTTATTTTTATTGTATAAATTATGAAGTAATTTTAATCTGCACTCGTGTGTTTAACCCTTTGAACCGCATTTGCCCAACCTGATCATTACCCTGACTGTGGGCTTCCGAGGAAAAATGGCTGAAATTTTCAAAACACATTAAGCTGAAAAATGACTTATATCACGTATTTAATGCATGAATAACATGACTAAACTAACACAAATTTGTTCCACATTTAATCATCACCAGTATTCCAACTTTTTGTGCCAGTCAACAGTCGCCATTTTCAAACTTTATTACCTATGGTCCTGCTGTTAGGCAATCAGTAATTGGCTCTCCCCACTTTGAAGACTGCAGAAAAAACATGGCCACATGCTCAGAGCCTGATATGGTGGCCTTATGGGATAAAGTAGTGTAGTGTCAGCTGAAATATCATCAGGCTATTGGGTTCATAGGGTTGCAAAGACATTTAAAGACAGCATTAAAACAATGATGCATAATAAACCTAGCTAATAATTTTCAGACCCTTGAAGTGATTTTTTTAAAGTGTTTGAAAGTTTATCTACTCGCCTTGTTCCTGTCCATGTTACAAAATGACACAACCCCTCTTCATGATGATGCAATCTAAAGTGTATTCTAATGCGTATTTTAACTAGAGAACAACACACTGTCTGTTAACGGTGATGACACTGAAAACTGGGGACAGGAATTCAGTTGTATTGTTTTTATCAAAATAGAAAAAAAAAGTATTTAAAATAATATTTTAACAGTATAAATTATAAAACATTCTTTATTGAAACTATTTTGTCATATTTTAAAGTCACTCAATGAAATGCATTTATTATGACAGGGACATAACAAATATGGAAATGGGGACAAACATTCTAAACAAATGAGTTGTAAATGCTAACATTGCATAAAAATAAATTCATATTTGCACATTTTAAATGAAAATAGCTAAGCAAAGATGTATATTACATCTGAGAAAATATTTTGAGGTAGAGACTGTAATTAGTCTCATTTCTGCAGAATGACTCATATGTACAGGACAAGATTTTCATGACTGTTTAGCTCTGTTTCATATTTTCAAAGTTACAAAGTTGAGCAGTGAAAGGAAGACAACAATATGAATACTTTAGATTTTTTTTAAAAAAAGTGCTAAAATCTGACACCTATAGATTATAAGAATAATTGAAAAGATGTTTTGTGGCTGAAGAGTTTTTAAAATGTGCCCACACAAAGTTAGTGTTCCATGGATTACATACAGACGAGGCCCATGCTCCATGCTGGTTTGTTGTCAGACTGTTTTGATCTAATTACTGTAAACAAACCTACAGGGAAGAGCAGAGGCTACAAAAGATATACCGACGTGGTGGGAGTAATAATCAGAAGTGTGGGTAACACTGTGATTTTAAAATTCTGCTATGTGCACAATTCTATTCATCTGTACTTGAAAGGATAGATTAAATAACTTTTATTACCAGCTGACCACCATTTCTGTTAAGTACAATTGAAAATGGATAAATTGTAGCAGCGCTGTTACCATTAAGGAAAAAAAAATGAAATTTAGATTAAACTACTTTGCTACTCTGATTGAAAAAGGACCAGTTGATGGCATTTGAAACCTTTGTATGGAATGCTTCTGAGCAACCAAATGCATTGTAAATTATGCATCAAGTTTTGTTGTGGATGTTTAAAGTATGTGCATTGTGTAGTTTACTTTTGAAATGAAATCAACTGTAATTATTGAATGTATCTTTGAATTTAGTGGAGGTTTATGAGAAAGCATAAATTGTCTGTAACATCAAACAACAGAGGAAGCATGCTCTGGCTGGGGGCTCTGTTGCTGTTACAACGGAAGCTACAGTAATCGAGCAGCCAGATATGAATGTGGAGACTGGAGACATGTGGCACTTCACTGTCTATGAAGAAATCTTCTACCCATCAGAAAGGATGGTAGTTAATGATATTATTAACAAAATGTTTAACTTGCTACCAGTTGATGTATTTTGGAAACAGAAAACAGCAATTTTATGCCACATGCCTGTTACAATTTAGCAGCTCTAATTGTTATAACCATTTGTGTTCAATTCAGGTTTTCTGAATTTTAAAAAAAATTAAAGAAAGCTTAACTTTTCATTTGGCTTAGTATATTTAGTGATCATTTGTCAACCAAATAATATATGATATTAATTTGGGAAAAAGCACTTGCTAACTAATTATCATAAACCTAATTGGTGTCTGCATCAAAATATATTTCTACAATAAATTAAAGTGTATATTTTAAAATAAATGAATTTTAGAAAATTAATTGGTTTGTTTCTTCAATCAGCAGTTGGCTGTTATAAAAAAGCATCTATTTAAAAGAAAAAGCTAGATTTAAAGAACTATATGAAGAAGAGTAGATCATTTGAATTTTGATGACTCAGATGAAATGGTTTATCTTTTATGTAGTGAGAGTCAGTATAATTAATGCATGCATTTAAAACCTGTGTGCATGTTAAGATTTAAGTTTACAAGTTGGTAGGAAATATAACATCAGAAGGGAATTTTAAAAATACATAATCTTGAAAAACTATGACTTTCAAAAAGATGAGGTACTGAAATGTAACCCAGTTGTGCTGGAAATTCTGACATGGGTGCATTTGTATTAGTAAGCAAGATGGCGAAGTTGTGTTTGTTTACTGATGGGAGAAAGGGAATCCAGGTAGTTTTCATTTTATTTTATATCATTACAATTGCAATCTTTCTGTGCTTTGCTGTTACAATTTATGTGCAGTATAAAGTTCTAGCTTTGGTGGTGTATTAAACTTTCCAGATTGTTTTGCAAAAGAATATTCAAAATTAACAGAATATCAGAGATCACCTAGAGCTTTTCTGTCAAATTGCCAAGTGGTTGTCTCTGGTTGAAAATGTTTGGTTACTGTCTCTTTCAAGAATTCTTTGCTAACCATTCCCCTTAATTAGGATGGAAACTTTGCTGATGTGAACATCTTACCTTCTGAGTTGGCTAGTTCAGTATAGCTATTGTGCCTAGATGGTATACAATGTAGAAAGTTAGTGTCGTCATGACAATAATATTAACAGAGGACTTAGCTAATGATTTTTTCGTTGAAAACAGTTTTATTCAAATCAACTTCCTGTTAAAGAATTTTGTAAAGGAAAAGGCTAAGTAATGATGAACTCATAGAATTAATTTTATCATGTGATGATAATTACTCTTGCATAATATGTCATTTTTAAATAATTCATTTAAAAATGTTAGTAAGAAAATTTATTTAAGTTGCTCAATATAAATTATTAATTAGATTCAAATTTTCAACATTTTTAATATACCACCTAAGCCTAAAAGGAGGAGCAGCAGGTCTGGATTGTGGAAGAAAGTAAAAAGATAATGAAAATGTTTTTTTAAACATATTTAAATCCGATATACTTGTCACCACAGCAAACTGATTATGCAGTTCACTGGCGACACCAGGCTTCGTAAACTTGGCTAATATTGAAAAGACTGCATTAAATGATACGTTGCAAAGTCTGAACTTTCATATTTTTTTCCTATGCTGACTTTACAGAATACTGATGAGTAAACATTAGTGATTGATACTAATATATCTGTGTGGCCAGTAGCCCAGTGGTTAGGCTACTGAATGGCCAAGTTTGAGGGCCGAAGCTTGAATTCTGGTTGGGGTTAGTTTGATTTGGTGAATCTTCCTGGTATGGTTTCTTCTTGCTCCTCTTCATCATCCAGTTGTGTGGGTTGCCTTTTATATCTAAAAATGAAGAGTTTTAAAAGGAATTTTTCTGTCAAAGTTGGAAGCGCCTTAGCATAAGAGAGGCAACACTTTCTGGCAGATAATTACAGAACTAGTTTCTTCACAAGGGTTGCCTCCAATGTTGAGAGGTTATCTTCATTATAGGAATTGGTGTAGATACAACATACTAGTATATTGTATGGCTCATCTTTTGCAGCCCTCACTAACTAACTATATATTTTCTGTAATGATTTTTGCAAAGTGTACCAATTTTTTTGTGTATAACTTTGGCAGAACGTATATAGATTATTATCATTATCAGTTCTTGGTTGACACTAAACTGTATGTCTTAATGCAAGTGCGCAATTATCAGGCACTCTCTTTAGTAAACAATATTGCAATTGTGCTGTGTACGTGTGGCAGGCACAGAAGGCTTTATTGTGCTTGTGGCTGATTGATGTGAATAAAACTACATATGCCAGAGGGTGGATAAGTTTCCACCTGGTGAACATCTCTGGGTTTTGGAATCAATGACACCATTGTGTCTTTGGGAAACAGCAAACATAAGATCTTCTTTGGACCTGGTTCAAATATGTAATGGAGATACCGAGCCCCATTACAGTGGCTGAATGGAGCACATTTAAAACTTGAGCCACATGGTTCTCACTTAGTGCTCCCTGTGGATATGCTAAGATACCCTAAACCAAGGAATTGTGCTTGTACAGAGATTTGGAAAGAACATTTTGAGGTACGTTTTTTCTCAATTTTATGCCTCTTCATAATAAGTTTTAGTATTAGTTGTTAACCTGTGGAAGATTTTGGCAGTAAGTTGTAACACTTTAGCGACTTGCACTTTATTAAATCAACTTGTATTATTAGCTCTGCTTGGCTCAGAAACTGAGGTTCAGCTTTTACTTCTCTTAATTTTGGTATTACACTGCCGCTGCTGCTTAGGTATTTTAGGAATCATCACCTTCGGAAGTATTCTAGTTTTTCCTGAGCTGCAAATTGTTTAAAGTATGACATTTAAAATGATTTTTTAAATAATTAAAATTTTTTTCTTGTAATATGTTCAACTTAGAATTTAAAATAAAATATTTTTCTTTTCAAGTTTCTACATATTAATTTAGAAAATAAGATGTATAGGAAGGTGAAGCCACCATCTTTTCATATATATTGTGGTTGGGTAGTTAATACAGCAACAACTTCATTAGCTCCAGCACCCACCCCCCTCAACTACCTTTTTTTCAATTTAGATTATTATTATTATTATTATTATTATTATTATAAAGAGTTAACCATTTTAGTGAAATGACAAATTGAAGATAATCATGTTATTTGAAAGATGCAGACTGGACCTTATTTATTCAATGTGAAGCATATCTAATTGCCTAAAATATGAAGAGAGAAACAGTTTTCCTTACAATTTACTTTGCATAAAACATTTTTTTTTTGATATTTAGTAAATCAGAATTAATATGTTTTTTTTTAAATGTGGAAATCATATGCATTTATTATTAAATCAGTAGAAAACTGTGTACTGTGTACACCCTGCCAACAGCAGTGTGTTCTAGCTACATGTTTCATTAGATGTTTTCTCTCAAAGAAATGTTAATAGGAAAGTCAAAAATATACTTTACTTATTTAGACAAATCCTTTGGTGCTTTTACAGCAATTGACCATTTTCTTTTATATATTTAATTTCAGAAGTAATCTAAAAACAAAATGGAAAAAATGCTGTCAGGAGAAAAACGTTTGTCTTTTTTGTTTGTTGTATCCTCTTCTCCCCATACCTTTTCTTTAATAATGATGATTATCTTTAGAACTTGCTTTAGATTAGCAAGATACTTTCACCAGTATTCTTTTATTATGGGGATTTGTATATTAGCAAATAAAATTTTTTTTATTAAGATATGTGAACTTCTAATGCCTAACAAAGATGCGGTCATTTATACTTTGGTTAAGTCTACAAGTTTTTGCCTAGTATAGTGATCCGGTCAACCAACATCTTCAGAAACTAACCGTAAATTATTCACATGCCATTGGAATCTACGGATTCAAACTTTCCTGAGATTAAGTTCACATTTGCTCTGCACAGTAGAGTCGTGATTCATGTTGAGCCTTCAATCTACTTGAGTTAATCTTTTTTCTTTTTCTTCAAGATCACCATGTTTCTTGAGTGCTACCACAATGCCAGAAGTCTGTCGCGTTCTTGGGATTTTTAAGTCAATTTTAATGACTGAAGGTTTGGTGTGCAGTTGAATTTTGAGGTAGCACGACAAACAGGAGGCTCAGTATCTGCTGCTGTCTAAAATATGCTTATTCACATGAGTGTAGCTCCATGTGCTATAAGTAAACCAGTGAGTATTGATGGTGTTGACAAACCTATACAAATTTTGCCGTTTGTAATTATATAAAAACTGGTAATCCATAAATAGCAAGCATAAATGAAAGTATTTTGTAAGGAAGGCAAAGATGAGTGTGAGCAATGTTTAGCATAATAAGCTCATTGTAATGATATATTATGAAAATATGCATTGTGAGTTTATCAGTGGATTTTAAAGATGATGATGTGGTGTAATGTTGCATGTTATAGTTGTCGGTGCTATGAACAAAACATCTTGTAAACAATCAATATAGTATAGTGCGAGAGAAGATCGATGAATTCTGAAGTTGTTTTTTTTTTATGATAGAAAATCTGTGCTTTGCTAAGAAATGAATCAGGTGCATTTTTATAATAGTTGATACATCTCCATGTTATTCCAGTATGTTTGTGCTAACAATATGTATAAGTAGCAAAGACTTTTAAAAGAATTTTGTTATTTCACATAAAAGGTGAAAGTGATAAGAGGTTTGAAAAAATGAATTAAAATTTTCCTTATTAAGTTTATAATATACTATCTCCTTACTCTTTGTCTCCCCCTTTCAGCCCAAAGAAAAGTTGCATTGTATTGTTACTAATTAATAAATTAGGAGAAACTAAAACATTACAGTTGTAGACTCTGAAGCAATAATAATTAAAAAAGGTTGAAATATTTTAGCCGCTATAAGTCTATCTTGTACCTGAGCCTGAGGAGAATACCGGAATACAGCTTTCCAAACTTGCACCTGAGGATAAACATACATACATCTTTACATATTTGGTTAACTTGTCTATTATGAGGTTTAAAAGCTAAATTTTAGAAATGTTTTAAAAGAAAAAAAACAGATGCTTTCTCCTCAAAAGTTTGATAAACTTGTATGCTTGAGATTGAGAAAAAATAGTAGAAAAATTGTGAATATCCATGATTATTGATTAGATCTAATATAAGATTTTTCAATGATTGATAATCTTTGTGAAATGTTCAGTCCTGATGGACATTGATCTTGTTGTTTCGTGTATTGTTTCTTTTAATTGCAAATTGTAAGTTATATAATGTTATCTCAGATTTTCATCATTAATAAAATGTGCATCATTCGAAGTTATGCAGTACATGTAATCAAGGTTAACATCATCTTCCTATTAAATATCTTGTTGAGTTGGTAATTAGTCTTTCCATGTAATGTACAATGCTTCTTTCTCCCTAAGTACCACTTTGCTATTACAAAAATAAGAAAATATAGATATATATTTTTCAGTTTCTTTAGTTATTAATTAAAAGGAATATTTAAACGAATTTATGTTTCTACGAAAAACATTTGTTTATTCTGGCATGAGTGGAACTTGGCATATTTACAGATTTAGGATTACCCCATGTGCACACAACAGATAGAACTGCTAGCTGATTTAGATCATTATTCAGCTGGAGATTGCAGGATACAAGGCAGATAGTATTTGCTATGCGCAGTTTTAAAATGAACAACTATGAAAAGAAGTGATTTGTGACCTGCAGGCTGAACCAGTGTTGTGAGGAGAGTAACAGCTTGAGTAAATATGCTGTCACTTGACTTTGTTATTAGGATTTTTGTAATTAGAAATAAGTATCCACTTAATACTGCAATTTTACTGATTAAATTGGAAAAAAAAAGAAAATGTTTTTTGATATGCTTAGTAATTACGAGGATATTTATAATGTCAGGTTATATATTAAACATTTTGTAGGAATAATTAGCTGTGCAGACCTATGTCAAAGTTGATACAGTCAGATTTGCTGTTTTAATCCTCTGGCAGAATTCCATTTTGCCTGATGCTAGTTAGCAATGTGTTGTTCATCTGTTGCCATCCCTGGATGTACTTGTGAACACGATCTCTTTAGGATCACTGGCAAAAGTCCGGCATATGTGCTCTGAATAAGGTTTATATTAAAAGAGCCAGAAAACTGACTTGCACCACCAAAAAGCAATCTGAGTAATAAGATTAATGCTTTGTGATGCACCTTGTAAAATTCTCAAATTTGAGTTTAAAATTTGATAGAAATAGCTCTAAAATTTTATGACAAGTTGTTCAAATGAATGTGCTAGTCAACATCAAAAATTCACAATAAATCTCTCCTAAACATTTTCAAAATTTGCATTAAATATTTTAAGCGTTTTACATATTTTTTTTGAAATTTTGGACTGAGTAAGTTTTAAAAATTTAGTGCAGTGTTTCCCAGTTGAATGGATTATACCGTAGTGTCTTAAATTATCTAATTTGTTTATTTTTTAGAGATAAAATGTACCTTTATTATTATTATAATGTCATTATTTTTTTTTTGCTCTAAATTTGCTGCAGTCTGTTCCTGATTGGTTAATATTACTACACTTTCACTTTTCTTTAATTCTGCAGGCTTAACAAAAGAATTCTCTTCTTTAGGAAATCTGACCAGCTTGAATTTTTGGTGGTAGTTCTACTAAAAAGGAAGAGCAGTATTGCACTGTTGCCCAAATAATTACCAATTGCACTAAACACAATTAATCATAAATGTCTCAACTTTAGGTATTAAAAAATAAATCTAGCTGTATAAAAGCCTGAAAAGATGGAAAAAGAAATCTCTACTTGCCAAGCTTAGTTTTTTAAAAGTGTTTTTCCAGAAGCGCACAATCAATCTACTTTTGTTTATTCATAAAATCTGGTTCCCTCTTCAGTTATTTCCCTAAACGGTCACTTCTGTCTTGTCGTGATTTCAGAAAAGACAGCGCTACTAATTGGTGGCTTTCTTCCTTTTGCTTGCTTATGTGTATGAATTTCAAGGATAGTGTTATGCCAAAAGTTTTACGGCAGTTTAACAGTGTTTAAAAATTTTAATTTACTAAGAACTTATCGATTTTGTTAGCTGGTAAGACATCCTGTTTATGCCAGTATTTTACGCAATCTTACACAGATTTGTAAAAATGTAATAGCTATTTGAACAACCATATATATATATGTGTGTGTGCGCACATTTGAATTTTGAGAATGAGTTTACTTTGCTTTCATTCTAATTATACATTTTGGCCAACTAGTTTTGCTGCTGATTTTATTGTATCAGAATAGTCAATTTACAAGAATGATTAATTTTCTTTAAATTGAAAAATGTTGTCAGCATTTATTATGAGTAATGTTAATCACTGCGTATCCCATTTCATTAGTCTCACTGTCGGTTTCTCTTGTTTTTATATAGAAACTCCAGTTAGAAATGTAATAAGATAGGAGAGAAATTTTTACTAATGTATGCAATCAAAGGTACTAATTACATATAGTATTGGAAATAATTATGGAAACAGGAAGAAAACTAGGCATAAAATGCAAATAACAATTGGCAGAGTAATTTTCATGTGTAAAAATGAAATGCTCAACGTGTTGATATAACATACTGTGACTGGTTCTCGTGCAATCAACCAGAAAGTGGCACACTTGCAGAAGAACTGTAAAAGTATAGGCAATGGAAACTGATACTGTTGACAATAGATGCAGTCAAGAAAGAAAGCTCAAACTCTCCAAAATTGTTGTTATGTACTTGATGTTATGTTTTCTATGTGATAGACGTTGAATCAATAAAGATCTTGCAAATGACTTGGCTGCACACATGGATGTTAATGTTTCCTTAGAAAAGGTAAGGTACACCTTAGCACAAAGTGGACTCAAACGTGGGGGCTCTTTACTTGGCAGTAACCAACAGCAGTTTGTTTGAAGGCAGAACAGTAAGCAGCTTAACAGCCGGGGTACAACAACTACACTGAAGGATTTGGTGGGGGTTGCGTATCAGCCAAGTGTATCAAAGATTTACATAAATTAAAATTATACCGATAGCTGACAAGTACAGGCGGGTTCGTATTCATCATGCCACTACTTCAAGAAGAGGGTGGAGAGAATTAATTTTCTAACATAATAATGACCCAGAGTATATAACGCTGTGATGAAAAAGGTAACATGACACTTCCCTGCTGCCTTGTTAATGCTGATATGTTTCCCCATAAATAAATGCAACAACAAAGCATTTATTTTCATAAAGTTAAGTATTGACAATTATGTCATAAATCTAGCATTTAAGTGTCTAAATTGTATATAAATTTTTCTGAAATTTATTACTTTGATTAGTTATTATTTCAAGCATTGAAAAGATGATGCAGTACTTTAATTTCTAAAATTGCATTTTTTTCTTAATTTATAAAAATTTAAAGCACTACTTTTTGAAACAGCACAAAATGACAGAGAAGTGGAATTGGTGCAATTTGTAAGGGGATATTTGAAAGCTGCACATGAGGGATATATTTCCAACTGTGAAAAAAAACAAGCAAAATTGATCACAGTTTATGATTATACATGTGCCAGCGATTAAAATCAAATCACTGTCAAACAGAGGTATCTATTCATGGAGATACAATAATAAAATTTTGTAAAGAACACAACCATGCACCAGATGGCATGAAGAAGAGGAGAAGAGTAAAGGTAATCGAAGGAGTGAAGTGACAGGCAGCAGAGACAGGTAAATGAACTATAACAATTATTGCTATCCACATGAACAAACTCCCAAGGGCAGTGATCGCCAATTCCACACAGTGAGTAAGTAATACAGTGGAGTAGGAATGTGGCTGACAATATTCCATGAGAACCTGAGAGACTGCAAGGCCTTGTTTTTCCAATACAGTCATGCATATTACCAAATGGGACTCAATGTTACGTAATCTGCCACATTTGACATAGCCCTCACATTTTCCAACAGATGTACACCATTCATGCAAGATACTTTAGGTTCATGATGCCAACAGTATACACAGTCTTACTGTCAAAGCCACTGTTGTTTGCTGTAAGCTGTTTTCTGCCCTGAAGCTCCTACAACTAAACCTCAACCTGAGGCATGAGATATGCAACGTAGAATTAGCTGCCAATAATGCATTCCAAAAAGAATTTCAAGGAGTGTGAGTTTCAGATGGTTTCTGTTACCCTGCTGCAAAGTCTATGAAGGCAGATCCAAACTGAAGACTACACGATGCTATACCAGGAGGAAGATGGAAAGTTTGCTTTGTGAATGCAGTCTCTTGGCAGTAGCTTTTGTATCATTGGACCAAGTAATTGATGAAGCACTCATCCAAAATGAACAGTTTGATAGCCAACTACAAATGAAGGAAGTATATTGTGCAAGATTTTACTAATCATGAAATAATCATATACCTGTGAGATATTACTTATTACTTATTTATGATATGAGAATAATTTCTTTGTTGATGTATTTCTTTATGGGGAACATGTTGTTAAAAAAATGTATCTGCAGGCAGTTGGTAAGTCAGGAAAATGATGTAGAACTGGTGATAACTATACAGAACATAAAGCAGCTGATGGGCCACTCACTAAGAGCCTTGACCTGCAAGACAAATATTGATATGAACATCACTAATGTTATATGGAGTTATATGGCTATTGAGACAGTCATACAGCAATCAAACATCTTTAATGAATTGTGGTGTTTCTGTGGGATATCTGAAGTATCATTCTATAGTCATACATCGAGAACCTGTATGGGAGCATGAAAACAAGGTGTCATGCACAATATAAAACAAAGGGCTCACACACCAGATAATAAAGCACTGTACAGTGTATTCATTTTTTAAAATGTTTTCAGTAATAATGCAGTGTGTGTGTGTTGTATATATGAATCTTAATCATACTTTTGTTTAGAAATTTCTGTACCATAAGATTTGGTTTATTCATTAATAATAAATTGTTATGAGAGATCACATTAAAAAAAATTAAACAATTTCAAATTTTATTTTTATTTTTTTCTTACTTTTTAAAATATGTATTATATTTGCAAATTTAAAAAGTAGTTTTTCTTTGTTTTTTAATCTTTTTTTCAAATGGGTTTAGTAATACAAACTTCCTCAATTCATTTCCTTTATGGAGACCTAAACATAACCATGACTTTAAATAATTTTTGAGTATTCTTTATTTTCCGTATTGTGCCATCTCTAATGGCTTAATTGTTTTGCCTGCATTGTCTTATAATCTGACTGTAAGCAAGACAGATAAACTCTGTGTACTTTGATAATATCCTTTGTTGTTTTAATGTTTGAAATTTCCACAACTTGAAAAGACCAACTGTGCAGAAGATTTACATGATTTATAGAGCCTCTTTCCTGGGTGTTGATCGATGATCTGGGGTGTTCATCTGCAGATATTTTCTTAGAATAATTCATTAACCTTTCGCCTTGGAGAATTAACCAGATCAGACCTTTTATCTCTTTGTGTTGTGGCTATTTGTTTAGACATCAAGTGTACATTTGGAGCACCTTCAAAGTGCTATCAGTTCCCACTTCTCTCTCTCTCTAGTGGCGAGGGAGCAGTTCAACAGAAGGGTCTTCTCTTGACACAGTGTTAATTTCTATGTTACTAGATTTTCTATGTGGTGAGCGAGTGTGGACTATTTAAAGAGAAAAAACTTTCAAGTAAACACTGCTTTTTTATTTTTTTTAATCCTGAAATTTTAAACAAGATTGGTGTGTTAAGTGATTGGAGCAGCTTTTCCACACCAAATGACAGTTAACAGTGTGCATGCGCTAGATGCTATGGCAGACATTCCTTTAGAATACCAACTGTTGATAAAATCACTCATTTGCTCTGCACTTAATGGAGATCTTTTGGGGGGTTTGTGGTAATTACCTATCATTACCCAGTAGATTGCTTCTGTGTAGTGGTTGCTGACCCTCCCTCAACTTTCGTATTAGCAACATCAACTTTAGTAATAGTTGACATGAATTGAATGTGCTAATGTAAATTGGCAGAAGATAACACTGCTATATGGTAAATAATTATTGTATACATATTATATTTTGTTAAAAAATAGTATAACACTCCATGGCTATCATTTAATTTCCAGCATGATTTACAATTTAATACATCTATTACATTTTAATAGATAACCAGACTGGATTTCTTGGCTATGACACCATATCATAGAGAACTGAGATTACACACATTCTATGATATTAATTATGATTTGTCTTCATTTAATTATTTGCCACAAGGTTGTAAAATGTGGCCCTAAAAATCACTGTTGTCTTTAAATTGCATATTGTGTCACCCCTACTTTTAGTTCTTTATACTGTGCAGTCTTTAAAATTATTTAAACTTTAAATAAGTCATTTTATTTATTTGTGGCTTTTGTTTTCAACAGGGAAATTTTACTTGCTTCCTTAGAGTAACTGAAATTTTTTTTTTACTTCTGAAATTTACTTCAGAATTTTCTTTAGATTATTAATCTTGTCTTTTATTTTTGAAAAGTTCAGGCATGAACAATTATTGCCTCCAAGTTATATTAGGAAACCTGACTTGACACACATGTTTTTATAATGTACAAGTTATTGCTTCTTTAGCAGTAACTCTTGCCATTCTTTTAGGTACAGGAAAATTGTAATCTTTTTTGGAGATATCCACAAATTTTCAGAAGTGTATACATATTCAAAAGTGCTGTTTTACTTCAGAATATCTTTGAATGAATTTTGAGCACAAAATTCTGCTATTTTAATAAATAACAGGTGTGTTTTATATCAGCTGAAAATAAGATATTTTATGATTTACCTGTGAAATTTTTGTTAATGGATTGAAACATCTATAAACAAACTATTCCCAGTGGTATTAGCTGATCCGTAATTCTACAAAACTTTTCGAAGAGGATTAACTCAAACAGGAGGCCACCTCAGACTGCAACTCCCTTTCCCTCTCAGAACATCGTGCTGCAGATGCCTGAAGATCCGCTTATCATGATTTGGACAACTTAGTCACCTGAGGATTCACTGTTGATTTTAACTTTGGACAACATCATACTTGAAATCGAGTGACCACTGACAGAAATGTGGATTAGCATTCCCTTATTTTCTGTGTTGCTTTATAATAGAAGATTTTCAAAAAGAAATAGATAAATAAATGTTGAGTAATTGAGTGGGCAAAGGATACAGACTTTTTTGCCTCAAAATTGTAAACTAAGATGCTAGGGACATTCAAATGAAATCTGGTTGGACACCATTGCATTGCTGCTATTTCTGGTATATAGTTTCACAGTATATACATACACCCAAAGGAATCAATTGGTAAATCAGAATTTAAAATATATTTCTTAAATCCGTTAAACTTTTTTTTGAAGACAGTTACTTTTTAAAATTAAGAGGGATTTAGGATTGTTATACACAAACATAATTAACTCTACGTATTATTATTTTTTATTTTATAGTTCAAGTTTATTAATCTTTTATTGTTATAACAAATCTTGGAAATTATGTTATTATTTTGAAGAATAACATTTAATATTTGATCTATTGCTATATTATATTTTACATAATTTTTCTATTTTGTTTTCTAAAAATTCCATTAATGATTTTCCATCGCTAAAGGGTTAAATGTGTCTACTAGATGCGCAAAAAGAAGAGAAACATGCATATTTTATTATAAAAAGATCATTAAGAAATTACCATAACAGATGGTTTTAAGACAGATTTTTTTCCTTAAAATAATGGAATGCATTCTTATTTTAGAGTTTTTTGGAATTGAGTTTTTTTTTAAAATTTATTCATTATTTTTTTTTAAAATGAAGAACTATTAAACAATGATGTGCAATCTATTTCAAGTGCAGCTTTACAGATGTGGTGCGGCAAAAACAAATAAAACCAAAAGAGAGAGAGACTTTAATATTTGTTTAATCAACCGTAATTTCTTTTTTAAAGTTCTTGTTGTTTGATCCTGAGCAGTGTTGCCTGAGATAATAGTTTATAAAGCAAATCCTGCATAAAATTTAACAAGCTCTTGTTAGTGTTAATAATGCAGAATTACCCTGATACCAGCTGACCATACTTTTGAGAGTGCTTGACAGTGTGAGTTGTGCTGTACTCTGTGTAATCCAATTGTTAACCGATGTCGTTTTTGTCGTAATATGTAGGTACATCTGACAATGCTGCTGTGGCTCTCTATAGCTTGGGTACAACATTTATAACACGAAGTGCATCGGCATTAACTAGCATCAGCCAAACTGATAGAAGTTGGAATGCACTAGAGGTGACTCTAATTATTGTACTCTATTCTTAGGACTTAAAATTTGGCTGATATTCTTTTCTCATTTTTGAAATTTTACATTTTTGTTTTACTTTGAAGAACATCTGAATTTTCCAGAAAATATTTCCAGTAAGATCTTGCTAAGTCATTGAAAGTGAGCTTCGGATGTGTTTTTGTCATCTGCTCTGTTTGTTTTGAACTATGGTGGTGCTTTTTATGAACCTTTCTGAAATCTAGCATTCATATTTCATTAATAGTCTCATTAGTAATTTTTGTTCTTTTTGGATAGCAGCAGAACAAAATTTTTCTTGTTTAAGACTCTTTGACATCAGATTTGTTTGTTTTTCATAATGAAACTCTTGGATTTCGCCATTTTGATTTTATTTCGAGTGTAATCATGTGAAGCTCCAACAGGAATTAGTCAGAAATTGTCCTCGTGTAGGGAGGGATAAAGACTTGACACCCATGACAGTGCAGTGCACATGAATATTGTTTTCACTGGACTGTCAGGAGTCCACCACTCTGCTTTTGTTGATGTAAATGGTCCTGGTTCCACATGACTTGGTTGCTGGGAATTTGTGTCCATGTGGAGGGATTCACCTGCCAGTCAGGCTATTTCTGTATATTAATAAATTGGACATATTTAATCTGATCTGCTAGAAAAGATAAATAGCTAATCTGAATGTGTTTAATAGGCTTTGGATCATTCCTAAGACTGATAGTAAACTGCCTCTATTAACTTTTTTTTTAGTTTTGAAGTGATTTTATTGTGCTTAAAAGCTGGCTAACTCACAGGATATAAATACAACAGCAGCCATTGTCATTTTTCTGGTATCAAATGTGCTTTTCATACTTTGCCTCTCTTATTATAAATTGAAAGTTTCTAGCCTTTTAAATTTCTATTCTTGTTTCTGTATCTAGTTACCATTGGTCTAAAAGGAGAATTATTGATATTTCACAATTTTAGTAAAATGTAAAATGATTTGCTTAGAATGATAAAAAGAATATTGTCTACCACAAAAATAAGTTAGCATAATAATATGTATAGCAACAAACTTCAATCTTAGAAGCTTCTGAAAGGATTCTGTAGACATGTGAAGTTATATTCTTTTTTAGAAAATTTAATATTATAAACTGGTGATCATTAATTAATTTTAAGGTAAAATGCACTTTACAAATGCTTACAGATTATCATTATTAACCATCATCCACTGTATCACTGTCTTCTTTCCATTATTGCTGTTGATGCAGCAGTCTCTGGATAAATCGAAGATTTTTAACTGCTTGAAATTATTGCTGTCTTACACACTGCACTAATTGTACAGTTAATTGTGCTGCTGTTTTGTTTCTTTGTTCTGTTTGTAAAGAATAGGCTGTTGTTATTATTTCCTACCACTCACCCACTCTCTCTCTCTCTCTCCATCTCTCTCTATGAGAATGGTAGGAAATATATATATATATATATATAACATTAACATTGCAGATTTCTTTTGTAGTAGCATCTGATAGTCGTCTTATTTGTACATTTTGTTTTTTTCACTTTGGATTTTAAAAGTATGAATTGAAAAATAATTAACATATCTCCTGTTAACCTTTGTAGCTCTAAGTACCTTGCTGTATTTGTCTTTAATCAGATGTGATACACAGAAATTCTTTCAGATAACTGACAGCCATGTTGGCAATACGATCTGAATCCTAGGGCTGTTCTTCATCCATATACACTGAATAGGGTGTTCTGCTACATTAAAAGAGAAGCAACAGGGCATAAAATGTTCATGGTATGTTGCAATTGTAAACACCTGTTAATGTTTATTTAGGTCTCAGACTGTTTCAGGATTGCTCATTCAGTAAACTGTGGAAAACTTAGTTTGTTTTGGAAGGAAAGAGATCTCAAGTTCATCAGATCTTTACAGAACATTTCTTCACAGCATTTTCAGTTAAATTCTGGTCTTCTAAGTCAGTGGTGGGCAGCTTTACTACTGTCTGCTAAAAAAAAAACAAAAATGTACATTGTGCAGAGTGGACCCCACATTTGACTCCCTTCCTTGCTGCTCCAGCTTAATAATGAAATGCTTCGTTTTTAGCAGGAAAAACTCAGGTTATAAATAAATAAAGCAGATTTTGTTTTGTATCATTTTGATAACCATCATCGGTATTGTAAATCAGCACTAAAAACGAATGAATGTATTTGAAGAATAATTATTAATATATCACTAACCCTTAGTAAAACCTGAAGGAATTTAACATTGTGCATTAGGGATTCAACTCTGCAACTTATGCTTTTCTCAATTCTGGCTAATTAGGATGTCTGATGAACACAGACCAAATGCTGAAGTCAGTCTGTATATAGTCTCTCCCTGAAATAACCTTATTTTTTCTTGTAGAATGTATCATTCCCATCTTTATGTTCAAGATTTTCTGATGATGCATACTCCAAATCACCTTCATAGAAGTTACACTTATCGTATGATCTTGTTCCACTTGATCCATCTGGATGCTTGCATAAATGAGATATTATTTTGATATCTACAAACCCATGTAACATTTAAAAAAACTAAATAGATGCCTTGGTTTTATGACATTAGCTTATTCAATATGGAAACTTTGTAAAATATGTATTTTTGTTATCCTCTGTTTCTAAGTGGCCCTATACATCAGTTCCTTTATGTTATAATTAATTTGCTGTCGTCTTAATACTTAGATGATCAGTTCTTATTGCAAATTCAATTGTGTTTTTCTACAAAACTTATTTTCTGGTAAAGTGAAACCTGTTTGAGGTGAATATGCTTTGAAATAATAAGTTATCTGTTCAAAGGAGCATCCAGTAAATAAAGAAACTTGTTTATTATGAGAAGCTGATGATCATTTGGTATTTTTCTCAAGTAACAACATTTATTGTGATTAGTTTCCCTGAAACACATTCAGATGCTTAAATGGCTCCTCTTCTCTCCTACTTTTACAGAAGTTCTGTAATTGTGATGTTGTGATCCTTGTGGCTGAGCATTTTGCTATTTTAAAATTTCCATTGAATTCACAAGGGATCTCAATCTTAGGTTACTTTATTCTTTGTCAAATATACTTTTGCAGTATCTTCCATAAAACACCTAGGTAGTGTCATCTTTAATAATTCAAATCCTCGTCTTTAAAAAGAATTTAGTCATCACTTGTCACGTTTTGTTAACACTTGGTTAACAAGACCATTTATGGTGTTCCAATTAAGCCAAGGGGCTGCACATTTGCAACACATGCATTATGGGACAGTATAAATTACTATGATGGCTATGTTTCACTTAGCTGTTCAGTGGTTAAATTGTTGGAAACTAATAAATGTGAAAAGTTATTTTTCCATATGAATATTATTATTACTAAAAAAAAAAAATCTTTAGAGTAAATAGTTAGATAGATGACAAGCATTATCACTGTCCCGGTAGTCTTTGTCAGTTTGAAATACAAAGTACTGGGGGTGTAATCCAGGTGAAATTAGTAGATAGAGGTTGAAAACCAGTCAACTGAAACTGCGAGTTCTCAGTAGAGCTACTTTACACATTTTATAGCTTAATTTGTGAGGTTTCTATAGCTGCCTGAGGATAGTGGTGTTTCATTTAATCTGAAAATAACAAATACTCGACAAGGCCATATCTGTCAAAATCTATAGTACTGGCTAAAAAGAATAGGTTATTATATTACTTTTGCTAAAAACAAGAAACTTGGCATTTTCTTATGTTTGACAAAAATGACGTAGGTAAATTAATTTTTATAAAGATTTGTAAAATGCTGAAAATACTAACCTGTATGATGCACGCAGACATTTGTACACACATACACGCGTATTGGTGGTCCAAATTATGTCAGTAATACGAATGCATTGTTAACTGTTGCTAATTAAAACCATCCAAATTAAGACTGGCCATGCATGAGAACATAGCAATGTCACAAATAATGGTTTATATCACTTAATGTTTTTTTTAAAATCAAAATAGCCACCATATATGTGAATAACTACTGCACATATTTTGGACATCCCATTCAATAACTTTTCAGAATATTGTTTTGTATGTAGTTCTATAGCTGATTGTCATTGGTTGGATCTTTTTACTTGACTCGTCAATTCAGTTCATTTCACATAAGTTTACTGGGTTCAGGGTTTGAAATTAAGGGAGCCAAACTGTGGTTTTAAAAAAATCCTGATTCGTTTCTAGTAAGTTATTGTGTGTTCTTTTCAGTGTGTACTTGATCGTTATTTTGTTGCATTATTCCCTGATGGAATTGCATAATGTGGCCGAATATTGTGACAACTCTCTTTTTGTACAAATCCCATAAATTTTTATCAAGTCACCAGCTGAACAACTCCATACTTTGACACTTCCACCACTATACTTAACTGTAGGGGGAAGAAAAAAAACACTTCTTATATGTCTAGTCATTTTTCTAGCAAAATGCCATTGCCTAGAATTAAATATTTTAAACCTGCTTTTATCCGACTACAATACATTGCACCATTACTTTAAGATGTGGTTTTCTCTTCTTGCCATCTCTAAGCAAGCACCTCGTTATGTTAGTCAGCCAGTCAATTTAAGCTCTCCTGACCTCTTTTTTGGTGATAAAGATTGAGATGCCAAATGTTTCAGAAGAATAGTGGTAAGAAATTAATTGAATACCTGTCAGGAAAGGTTTTTGACTCCTTTTTTTCCACCACCCCCTAAATTCATGGCTGAGCAAGTGGTTGCTTGCACACCACCCTTTGTAACTCCATTCACAGTCTACAGTCAGGAGTAACAGTTCTATGAAAGGCAATAATAGATTGTAGTCTTTTTTATGGATTGGGAAACATTTGTTTGTATCTGTGAAGCATCGTAATATCAATCATGAATATTAGCATTTATACAAAAGCATAGCAACCTAACAGTTGTTTAAATTAATGGTAGCAAATGACATCAGATAAACTTGATATATCATGCTTTCGTTATGAACTAAACTTAATTTTCATTGAACTAATGTGGTCATTAATTATGCAAACAGCTTCAAATTTTAAGTGTTATAATTAATGGTTTATATGTTCCAATACACAGTTCATCTGATCAATTTTATTTTTTTTTTGAATAAGATGCCTTTATTAACGATATAGTGTTGAAAAAGTGGATAGCAGTGTTTTCATATGGTAGGCTTATTGCTTTTAGTATGTGTGTGTACACGTTCTGCATCACGGTTAACTGATTAAATTTTTTTAAAAGGAGGACAGAAAAATGTATTTTAAAACCAGTTAAATATTTTTCTGCTATCTCTTGTTAAAAACTTCTTTGAAAAGAAAAAAGAAATGTGTTAATACTATATCTCAACTAGATGTTATGCTATTTATTATAAATATATAAACTTACATCATTACTATTTAAAAGTGTAATAATTTTATTTTTCTGAAAAACTGAAGTCCAAAAGTAATATTAACTGTGGGTTGTATATATTTTTATTATTTGTAGATACACTATAATCTGGAAATATTCTATAACTTTAGTGAAGTTTTTTTTACCTACTTAATACTTTTTAATCTCTTACATACTTTGTAGAAACAGGTCAAGCAGTGCATTTTCAGTTGATTTTGAAATCAAAATGTAAATCCTTTGAAACTGTTTAGTAAATTATGTTTAGATATAGTTATTTTAATATCTTAAAAGTTAATTTTTTATAATTTGTTTTTTTTAATGTTAACATAATTAGTTCATTATTAAAGATAGAGCAAATATATATATGAGGTATGTTTTGTAAATTGTATGCAATTCTCTCTCAGGCAGGCAGACAGAGAGAGAGAGAGACGCGCGCACGCACACACACACACACAGTGTTGAAGACACTCAAGTGTATTCTTAAGCTAGCTAGCTTATTAATTTTTTTTGTATTTTTTTTGGCCATTGATCAGTCATTGATGATGATTATAGTTTCAGTCCCAAGGCTTGTATATGGTTGTTGACAATAACTTTTAAGATTAAATTCTAAGGAAGCATAGTGCTGGCAAATGTCACTTTTGAAATTGAAAACAAAACACTATACTTTAGGTCTTTGTCAAGCATTGTGCAAAAATACAATTTTTTATTAAAAGAAAAGGCTCTTCATTGAATACTAACAATGCAATGGAAGTGGATCATGCCACTATCCATATGTATATATATATATATATTATACCTATATACCCTTATGCTTGCATTCTGGCTGCTTTGACTGAAACATGCAGAAGTTAGTTAGCCGCAGTGCATTCTGATTGATTGGAAATTGCAAAATTTTCCCATTAGGCTAAAGTTGTCACATCATTCTGATAAATGCTGTTTTTCTAAACTATGAGCTTTTTGAATGATTGACATTGCACAGTGTGCCAAAGTTTATCAAAAACAAGTACAGAGTTGGGTATCCATGCTGGTCCAGAAACACACATGCATAGTGTTGGTGCTTGTTTTATTAATGTATTCCACTTTATGAATTCATGGCCAAATACTCAATAGCAGTTGGAGTATTTGCAGTTTACATTATTATATTGTAAGCTATTTTCTTTAACTTCATATTTTCAGGAATTTTCAGAACTACTGCTCTCTCTCTCACCTCTCTTCAACTTCCAACTTTTATTTTTAGTTTTTTTTGCTTAGTCCTTCATTTCATGTCTGAAAGTCATCCAGCAAGATGGTCAGGTATCACTGAACTGATTATCACTGATAAAGAATAGATATTGCATTTGAAACAGATAACTTATTTTAAAAATGTTTTAAGTCAAGCATAGTATTTTTGTAATTGCCCAGTTTCTGTTTTGTTTAACTTAGATAAACTAAGATAACCTTGTTCTGTCATGGTGACAAGACCACAGAGTCTATAAATAAATTTAACATTGGATTTAACACATTAGATTAAAAAGCATAAATGTTTAATCAGTGGGAAAGTAAGTTTGTTTTTTTTATTAAATTTCTGATTTGTTGTTCAAAGGTTTTCTGTGTGATTTTACTTTGAAGAAAATATAAATTAGAATAATGACTAATGTAATATTTTAGCAGAAATTTTTGAGTTTAAAATGTTAACAATAAATCAATTGCAGTTAATATGGTGACCATGATATTTTATAATTTCAATAATCTTAAGGTGATTTATTACAATTTAACTGCTTTCTTGGAATATAACATAACAATGTCCACAATAGGTGTTGATGGGGTTCTTTGTGTTTCATTCTCTGGTGACTGGACTGTGAGCTGGTGTTATACACTGCCCTGTAGGGAAGTTCTTGTCTTTTCTTCTGATGCCATCCTTCATCAGTTTACCTGTGGACTCCAGGTGTATGAGGTCTGACCCTTTTACAAAGTCTAGGTCAAAAGGTAAATAAGTTCAATTTCCTGGTTGTTACCTGTTATCCAGTTCGCACCTTAATCTGCTGGAAGGCACTGGCTGCTTCATTAAACCACCTGTCATACCTTGGCAAGGTGTTCCATTCACGTGTGCTCTAGGTGGGGGCTTTGATGTGCTTGTTTGTTGTCACTTGGAGTGTGGGTGCTGGCGATTTTCAACATCTCTAAGCAAGGAGAATAAGTCAACCGTCTGGGAATTATTATGGTGTGTAGTGCAGATTACTGATTATATATTGCGAGTAAATTGTGCGGTACCTGAGAGAAATGGTGGTTACCTCCCAGGTAGAGTATCTGAAGGATAGAGCTCTCTAATCAACCTGAAAAGCTTTTTGAATTGTTATTGCAACAAAGAAATGTCAAGAAAGTGCTTGGGAAAATCTAGTCTCTCTACAGCAAATTACTCGAAAAGTATTTGACATTTAATTGCTAATGTTTTTTAGCATTTATACCTGCTAACCATAAGAGTGGAAAATTAGAGGTATTGTTTGTATTTTTCTAAAAGCTGTAAAATGAACTATTCCAAAAAAAGTTATATGCTTTTTAAAATCTTAACAAAAGTAGATCATTATAAATTAATCTTCAATTATTATTATTATTGAATGCATAACACAAAAATTGTATGAAATCTAATTTTGGTTTAAAGGTCATTTATTTTGGTGATAATTACTACATAGAGAATAGAGTATCTAATATGAATATGCCAGAATTATGTACTAAACAAACTGGACTGATTATCTTGGTTAATATTAGAAATAAGGCTGGGTTACAATAAATTTAAAATTTAAAACCAATTGAAAAAAAAAAATAAAAGGATTTAACATTCAGACTTAAATTTTGTATGCATCACATTTTACAATGCACTCCATGTCTTTATAATTGCATTTTTTTAAAAAAATCACACAGGCTCACATATTGATGATAAATTGGTCTTGTTCCAATATATTTGATGTGCATAAGGTAAGTTCATTTTGGGTCAGATAAAAAAAAACAAACCCATGATCATAAATTCCTAATATGTTTACTTTTGCATAATTTTGCTTTGTTTTGAATCATTGGGACTCGGGTTAGCAGTTCTTTTCGTACTTTCAGCATGGATATACTACATTTTCAGTTGGTCTTTTAGAACAGTTAGTTAGTCTAATGCCTTATTTTAAATGTTCAAATGTTACTGTACTTTTAGATCGGTAGACCACCAAAAACATGGGTCTCTAGTTCAGCTTGTGACACTTACATCCATAGTTATAAAGAAGTGTTAATGCAGTCATATCTTTCTCCAGATGGAGATGATTTAACTTTATTTACAAAAGAAAATTAATAAGGTTAATAGTACTTGTGTAACCAACCCCCACACCAAACACAAGCTTTTTGCTTGTGAATATTTTATTTTATATTAATTATTATGTATTATTTTTAATTGATTTGATTTTTAGCCACATGTGAACTATTTGGGGCACTGTTTATAAACCAAAATGGAGATTGCTAACATTTGTACTGCTGAAAACATGCCTAATGAAAAAGTGCGTTTTGTTGGCATTACATGGTTTGTGGTAATATTTTACTTGCTTAACACGCAGTATTTAAAAAAAAGCAAATAAATTAATTAATAAACGCAGGACATATTACATTATTTAGCACTGGGAAATAACTGATACAACATAAGTACTTTGTTGTTTTTTTAATTAAAATCCTAGTTGTGGAAATGTTACTAGATGTTGCTGTAAAATTTGGACACTTTAAATATATATATATATATACCTGATTTTTGCTCTTCATTCACTCAAAAGAATAATTATTTTTTGTTAGCTGAATATCTGCAGTAGTTCATGAAATAATAAAGACAATTTTGCAGGGTCTGTGGAACACAGTATGAGTTCTGTTACAGGCTAGGTTGCTAATCTTTGCCATCAGTACTTTATTTTCATACTGTTTAATTTAAATTGTGCTTAAATATTTAAAACTGGTTATCATTTGTTGATATTATTTAAGCATTATGGCTGTTTTGTTTTGTATATAATAAATTTAGATTACGTTTTAATTATGCAAAAAGTTGTATACAGAGCAAGCTGTTGTTTCATGGCCAGAAAAATAAAGATATTTAACTCTTTTGCCATCCACCAATGACAAACATTACTTATCCTGTTTATATTGCACATTTGCTTCTACTGAGCAGTGATCTGATGATGATTAATTATGAATCCATTGCTGCATAGTAAGCACAATGTATTCTATTGATTTCAGGATATGCAGTACTAAACTAAATTATTTTGAGAGGGTTAAGCTAATAATTTCTAAAGCAAAGTTGCCTTGGCATTAAAATGACAATAACATGAAAGCAAATAAAACAGTGATAGAAATTTACTACAACAAAACCATTGTAAGCAACATAGTTGGTTTTTTTTTTTTTGGTGAAATTTGTGCTTATCTTTCTGATTCTTTGGAGTTCAAGACATTAGATTAAGGGTCTTCCTGTGAGGTATAAGTACTCTAGCTGGTTGCTGATAGCAATACCAGAGTATTTTAACAGGTATGCATTGCTGATGTTTAAAGATAAAATAGATTTATATTTCAAAGCTTTTGATAAAATTCCTGATAAAGGGTTATCATAAGAGAAACACAGATGGTAACGATACCTTTTGTTCTGTCTTAGAACAAAGATGTCAGCCAATAATGTTAAACTATGTAGTGTCATGTTCCAGGACTAAGACAGCCTCAGGATTCCCTTTTAGCTCCAGTTGGTTCAGAGTGAGTGAGTGAATGTGTTAGTGTTTTATAATGCCAAATTCAAATTATTAATTTAGCTATTAAAATGAAATTTGTCAGTGTATAGTTTTGTTTAAAAATCATTACTTAAAAATTATCAAACTATTTTAATTATGTAAATGTTCTAGCTCTTTAGTATTTTTTTTTTTTGAAAATAGCATTTGGTACAACTGTAGACACATTTGATAAGTTGCTTATTGCCATGGTTACTAAGCAAGCATTGCCATTCCTGCATTTTTTGTTTCTGCTTTCTTTTTCTTTTTTAGGATTGTCACTTCTAAATTTAAAAAGTAATGAATAATATGCAGTTTCATCCATTGGAGTTTGAAGTTAAATTTCCAAATTTTAACTATTTAAGATGTAAAAGATGTAATTTAATTGAATTACAAATGAAATAGTGAGGAGAATGATTAGCAAATTTTTTGAAAGTATGCAAATAAGTTGTGAATTTAGTTTTGGAAATTTTGAGAGATGCAGTCATTGGTGGCAGCATATTCCCCAGTTACCTTGTTACATGTAAGCTTATGACAAGACCTGAAACACAGTGAGACAGAAATAGGAGACATATGGTGTTGGCAGTACAAAAACGTTTGATGCATTTTGACTTCAGCTAGTAGCTTCCTCAACAAAAAAATTAGTGGTTGGGGGAACTGCCTTGCATGAAGAAAAGACTGGTAGAACAGGCTATTAGAAGAGAGTGAGGGAAACTGTTCTCCTGTTAGACAGCTTTTACCCACCAGAGATCCAACCACCACCATAATAAGCGAATTTTGTTCACTAATGTATTCCCAAACATTAGTTGCTGCTTAACAACATTAACAGCATGTCAAAGTAATTAATTACATTTTAAAATTCTGATTCTGCATATAACGTTTTGCAGTGTTTCCTTTAAGGGAAGTCTCTCTCTCTCTCTCTCTCCATCTCTCTGTCTCCTCTCTCTCCATCTCTCCATCTCTCTCTCTCTCTCTCTCTCTCTCTCTCTCTCTCTCTCTCTCTCTCCCATCTCTCTCTCTCTCTCTCACATGCACACACAAAGTTGACAAAAGTTAAAATCTGGTCAAAGTTGTTCATACTCTCAATGGGCTATTTTTATTTGATGTGACAGAAGGTGACTCTCTAAAACAACTGTAGATGGAGCAAACAGTTGCATAGGTTTTGCTATTTACATGAAAAAAAAAACAATATCACTGAATAATCCAATGGCTGCTTTATAAAAGTTAGCTGATAGTTAGTTTACTCTCTGCATATTAAATATATTAAATGATTCAAAGGAGATAGCCACAATTTTTTTTCTTTGTTATAGACTGTCAGAATACATCAACTTTATTTAAACTATTAAAAAATGCTTATATGCAGCATATGAAAATGGTATAACTTTCTTTAAATAACAGACTACTGTGAGCAGTTTAGCAACTTAAGTTTTGTGGGTTACTTTTTCTTCAAGAGTTTGGAAGTTAAAGGGATCAGAGAATGAAGGTAACAGATTAAACCAAAAAAAACAAAAACAAAATCTACTGTAAAATTGGGAGATTAAATCATCAGATTACTGCCTAACACTGTGATTATGTGAGCGTGCATAAATTTAAGAAGCCATTCTCAGTTGTATAATGCTATTTTTCTGTGTACTTTTTTTTATTCTAAAGCTTTTGTAACAAGTTAAGTGTTGATACTAATGGTTTTGCTTGAAAGTACAAAGTTGTAACAGTGGCGGCAACATCTTGGGCTGCATGTGAGAGTACAACCTGCTTTGCCTTCTTTGTGCTTTAACAGTTTTACAGGTGAAACAAGGTTTATTCTGAAGGCCAAAACCTTTTTTTTTTTTCCTTTTTCACCTTATCAAAAAGGTTTAGACTAAAAACTAAGCAAATAAGACTTTGGTTTCTCAGAAAATGAATGTGTGCTATAATAACGTGGCTTGACCTGTTTTCATTTACGCCTTTCTGGGGGTCATGTGGGTTGCCATAACTATGTTATGTGAGTAACCAACACCCATTTCCGAGCCTTGTCTTATTGTAAGGAAGCATCACATCGCACCAATTAAATATGTTCAAAAGGTGACATTTTTTTAACCCATAATCTTGAAGCGCTTGAAAAAGATAAGCTGACATGCAAAACCGTCTACCACCTCTCACCAGCCAATGAGAAGTTGCAAACTTTTCAATAGTTTAAATTGTTGGTAATTTAAAAAAAAAGGAAAATTTAAGAAAATTTTGACGCATAAGAAATAATATAATAATTGTATTAGAATTTCATTGTTTGTAATTCAGAGATTGTTTACATATTTCTTTCTTGGTTATGCATGACTGAGGTTAAACATTTTCCAAATAATTTTGTATAACCTACATCCACTTTAAAAGGGCAACCACAATTGTTCCTACGGTTATTTCTATTTACATGAAGGCCTTTGTTAAGTGCAATTAAAATTCTTAAATTACCCGACTATAAAAGAAATAATAATAAATAACCCTTCTTACAGTGTGGATATCTGATGGTTTAGAGTTCCACTCATTTAAGGGGACATCTTTTTTTCCTGTCTTTGCTAACCACACGAGTGTGAAAAAATTGTATGCAGTGGGGCATCAGTTGTGTTCGATACTGAAGAGTGCAGTTCCAGAAAATGTACCTTAACTTATTCCGTGAAGATATGGTACTTTTGGCAGGCTGGTAAATGACTTTTAATTTTGTGAATAAACAATTTGTATAGTACACTCAAGTTTCTGTTATTATCTCACATGTCAGCTATATAGGGGATGTGAAATCCCAAAATTTCTAATACTTACCTTTGTGGTCACAAGTCAGAAGCATTGACAGCAGGAGAGAGAATTTTGTTGGATTCAATCACAGTGCGGAGATCTTTAAAAAAAAAATGACACCTTGATGTTATATAATCTGTTTTACCTCATGATAGTAAACTATCCATTTACAAAAAAATAAATAAAACTGTGTCATTTAATAAGTCTAGGTGGAGAAAGATCATGCTAAGTGGACATGTTTTGGTAACATCACCAGAAAACTGACACTGGCCAATGCGATATGATTGTATTAAACAAAAAAAGTTGAGTGACACATCTAAAATTTGCTACAAATTTGTCCCTTTCTTTGAATGCAGTTTTATTATTATTGTTTTTTTTTCTTTGAAAGTCAAAATTTTTTCTAGTTTAATTTGAACCTATATTAACTTTTCAAATAAAAATCTTATTTATGACAAAATTTGAAACCAATTAAGAAACCTCTGAGTAGAAATTGTGAAGAAGTGATGCACTCTGCCTGTTTATATCTCTAAACTGTTTTACCTTTAAATGTGAAATTTTAACATTTTCAGAGAATGGATTGTTTTTAAATATTTTCTAGAGCTTGTAGAATATATTTATTGATGATAATATTAAAAAAAAAAATTAAGCAGAAATTATCTACCTGGGTTTCTTATCTAAAGAGATTTTAAAATTCTTATTGTTTGGAAGCTAGTCAAAGCAATATTGTTTATGCTATGCTGTGTACAGATAGGTCTCCACAGTGAAGATGACCCCAGTAAGGGGAAGTAATGCTGAGGTTGTTTGCTAGACAGCATTGCCTATTCTGTGTCTTGAGAGGTCAGGCTGGCACTTATAACCTTGGCAATGAAAATACTACTTGTAATCTTCAATTTTAGATGTGGAAGAAGAGATCCACACAACCAGTTGGTGGAGAAAAGTGAGACAAAACTATGTGTATGTGTGTGTGTGCAGCATACCAAACCAATCTGACCTTGACTTGGAATCAAGCTTGGAGTCTCAGCACTAGTATTGTTATCTAACCACTGGGCCATTGGCCAACTTGTCCATGCAATGACTCACAGGAAAAAAAAAATTGCAGGTAGAAATCAGAAATGAAGTTATACAGCATGCTTAGTCAATCTTGGAGTTTGCCTCTTACAGGCAATTTGAAATTGCAAATTTTTAGTAATTACTTCAGATTTAAATTTGTCATCATGTTTAGTGCATGTAAGTATCATAAATTAAAGTTACTACTTCATGTGGTATCAAACTTAACTAGCCAAATTTTAAGCCTTTTCATGTAGTTCTAGAAGCACTCCTAAAGTCTCGTGAAATAAAATTTTAGTGCATGGTTTTGACTTTCTCTGACATCCAACATGAACTGAACAGGTTGTTAATTGGCTACTTTGAGGTTTTGCTTGTAAGCCTCTATTGCCAACGTAGGTATGGCTTTCTGGACACGTCAATCAGTGTCACAAATAAAACAGCTTGTTTGCCATGCACCAAGCACATTGTTTGATAAGGTTTACTTAGAATTTTTTTTATCCCTTTCAGAATCATGACTAAATGACAGCATGAATGGGAGCATGTTTTATTAATGACAAAAGTTAATTCCATTTCCAAGTATGAAAAGCATTCATTTCTGTGAAATGATTGGGGAAAATGGCTGAGATAGTGGTAAGAAATTGAATGATGAAATCAGATTTGTTACTTTAAATCTAATTCACCAATTCATGTGAGAATCTTGCATGAACTTCTACTAAAAGAGATTTTCTGAATGTATCAAGAAACATTATACAGGTGTTGAAAACCTAAATGATGCATTAGTTTTAAAAAAACATTAAGAGCTGGTGGGAGGGGCTTATTGTTTTCAATAATTTGTAGTAAACAAATAATTTTCATAAATGAAATGATTAATAAGATATTAGAAATAGCTCAAATGTACCCTCTACTTTCTGTAAATACTATATCATTAACTTTATGATTTTACCTAAAATAATTACATTTTTTACAAGACTTTTAGTTGATCAAATGCAGTGAAAGAGAATACTTGGAAGTATTTCTTTAGAGTTCTTGATGTATGGAACAATTCCACAAGCAGCAGATGCCATGGTGTTCAGTAGCTGGGCAGTGTAGTAGTAACGTGGACTACTGGACTGCTAAGGTCAATGGTTCAAGTTTAATTCCCACAGAGAACTGACTCGATTTGGCATACCTTCTTGTCACGGTTTCTTCTTGCTTTCCTTCATCAGCTGGTTGTGTTGGGTTTCTTTTGATGCTCCAGTATTTCTTCTCTAAAAAATAAGAGTTCTAGTAGAGATTTTCTTGCTGAAGTCAAAAGAACCACCAGTCCCCACGTGTTGTAAGATTGGCAATGCCTCCCAGCAGACAACAGAAGCACACTATCCTTGTAGGTATTGGCACGGAAAAACAACAAACAGCAGCAGCAACGTGCGTGGAGCATTTTGAGAACTGGATAGATTAATACTTCTCAAGACTGGGAGCTTTCTGATAGCTTCTTGCCTTTCCCTAACTAGTGTACTATACCATACTGTGTGACATGGACAGAAGAACAAAGATGTGAGCAAAGTAAAATTAAATAGCAATTAAATGGAAATATTTTAGTGTTTGGTTTATTTTAATTTTAAATTTGCTTTTAGTGTCTATTTCTTCGCTTTATGTCATTCCATTGTGAGAATTGCTTTATTTTTGCTTTTTGCCTACATTTATATTAAGTTTTACCATTACCATTTTTAGCTTTTTCCTCTGCTGTTTCTTGGTGTTTTTGTTATTGTGGTTTTGATATAGGAAAAAAATGCTTTGTTGAATATTCGAGATCTTTTGATATCTTTGTGTTGAATCAATATATTTGTTTTATCTAGCTTGCTGCACATTTTAAATTTAAAAAAAAGGTTGATTTTATTGTTAGTATGTGCATGCACTTCTGTTAAAAGGTTGTTGAGTAACCAACTACCATTTCTGTGTCTAAAAAAAAAAAGAAAAAAAATTTGCTGAACAAAATAGTCTAAGGTACCAGCACATCTATGACAAACAGGTTTGTGGATGGTTGAGCTTTTTGATGATGATACTGTCAAGCATTTATATTCAGAACTCTTGTGTTGTGTTCTTTACTTATTCCTTCATTGGCTTTCAAAGTGATACTTTACCTAAACAGTATTGTAGACTACAATAAAACTGGCTAAATGCCTGGCACTACTACTGTGCAGCATATTTCTGTCTTCACTTATTTGACGATGAGTCCCCATCTTGTTTAAGAATTTAAATTCTTTAGATTTTACTGATGTGATTTTCTATCCTTTCCTGAGCTTTTCAAACACAATGTATTGCTGGGTGTTTAATTTCTAGTATTTCAACAAGTATTGCTACTAGATCAGATAAAATCCAGCATGGCATACCATAAATACTGTGCTGAGTCAGTCATTGTATGAGTGCATTCAGTATATGTACTGTAAAAAATTAAATTTATTGTACATCTTAATTAAATAAGTAATAAAATTCTAAATCATTGCATGCTTAACAACACAAGTTCTGCTTGGATGTAAATTAATCCATTTAAGAGATCTAAAAGCTTTACAATTTATACAAATCTATTAATAATACTCCCCTAACTAGATGTCACCTATTCATGCACAAACAATTAGCAAATACAATACCTATAAACCTGATTCAAGGTTATGCAGTAAATATGCATGGTAGATGTCCAGTAATCAAAATCTATAAATCTGATTCCAGGTTATGCAGAAAACACCTGGTGAATGTTCAGTGATCAGATTAGACTGTGGAAGATCTTTATAGCAAACTGAGTTCACCTTTGGTTTTTAAGCTGAAAAGAAAAAATCTATTGTCTTATGGATACAATTGGCCTATCCAAGTTAGCCTATGGGATTATGTGCCACTTGTGTAATAGAGCTACCCTCAGGTTCTGCAAAAATGTGAAATGCTTGGTTTCCTTATCTGCCAATATCCTGTTTTTTTGTTTTTTTTTTTGGTTTTTTTTTAAAACGAGCTTATTAGAAAATTCCGCTGGTGAGGCTCGAGTATTAGTGTACTTACCTGCTGACCTGAGAATAGTTTCTTGATGTAACTGGCAATGGAGGGCTGGGCATTTGGATAGCAGAGCACTCACTTGGACTACCTTAGATATGGACAAACCATTGAATTATGAGCACTACTTTATTCAAAGCCATAACACACTATCTGTCAAAGGGATCAATCCATTGTATACTAACAGCAAATTCTTATCATCTAACAAGACCTAGTCGTGATTTATTTTCCTCACTGCTGAAGATGCCATTGGTGATGATACGGTGCAAGTTTTTGTCTTTGATTTCAGTTTAAAATACTACAAAGAAAAATAAGGTTTTAAATCTCTGTTATTGTGATCACTTGGTTTGCTTGGTGTTCTTAAGCCAACAGCTTACATAGTTTTGAAGTTTAGAGAATTGTATGATTTTTCAATATTTTCTCTCTCTCTCTCTCGCTTTGCTACTGCATTTTCTGTTTTGGTTTGTTGATGTCATTTATGAGTTTGAAACTTTTAAAAAACCATAGAAATAGAATGAAAGTGTTCATTTAAACAGAGGGAAAATGTGGTCATGTTTAAATGCTGGTGGAATAGCTGTGATGGTGTATGAAAAGCAATAATATGCATGGTCAGTTTGGTGAGAGAGAGAGAGAGAATTTACATATAGGTTTACAAACTAATGCTAATAGCAAGACTAAATGAAAAAAAGAAATCTGAATAAACTATATAATTTATCATTTGTATAAGTTTTTAAAAAATGTTAGCACTGGAGTGGAGTCCCCCTCAGGTTTTATGGATTTCAAGTGAAGCAGCAAGAGAGCATGTGAACTGATAATTTGGATGCTCAAAGGTCCTGCGGAAGTCAGGGCCAGGTGGTATTCACTCTTTCAAAAATAAACCCAAAGCTTTGTGCCTCATTTTCCCCTGTCACAAAATTTTTAATATATCTGACTACATTGCTTTTAAATATGCATCACTCATCTCTCTTAAATTTGATGCCTATGCGCAGCAAAAATGTATTATGCAAATAAAAACAATAAAAAGTTTATTTTTCAGAATTTTTAAATCATCTTTCTGTTACTGTTTCTGGCAAAATTGCGCAGTGGAATTACGGTTAAAGGAATTTAATTAGATTACCATAATTAAGGTGCTGATGGATTACATTTAAAATTAATGAAATAATCTAATTATGAACATTAGTTACAACTGAATGTGAAAATATGTAATAACATTATAAATAATATGCATTGAATAATAAAGTGAAAGTAAAAATTAAAAAAAAAAAAAAACAACTGAAAAGGACATCAGAACTCAAAACAGGCGATGGGAAATTTTTCATAAGTAACAAATAAGAAGGGGAGTTGAATCCACATATTTTTGGAATGATTTTAAAGTAGAGCTGCAGCCCCTTGGTTCACCCTCACATTCTATACCGAATGCCTCAAAATGCATTGTTCATAATGTCTGTGTAAAAGAGTCCAAATGTCCAGAATTTAGATATATTTAGGGATTAATCTTAGACAGGCTGCAAAAACAGAGAGCATTTTCAGCGGATTTTCTGCTTAGAAAAAAAAAAGCATTTGTTATAGGTGATTCTTAGCTTTCAGACTACACCTGATTCATAGGTGGCAGACAGTGAATGTAAGTGGAGGAGATATGGATTCTGTGACAATATTTCCGACCGTTTTATTTTTTTAGTGGATATAAAACATTTAAATTCTTCTCTCGCTTTCCAGCGACAGTAACTTCCTTTGATTTCTGATCCAAACCTCTTCAAATTTAGACTGGCGTCGTCGTCTCACCATAGATGCCAAATTTTGCGACAATAATTTTTTGTAAAAAAATGCCTACAAAACCAAAACAGATGAAGAAACATGCAGAATCTTCGTGACGTTTACATTGAAACAAGTGTTAGCTTCAGATTAAGAAAAAAAAAAAATAATATTACTAAATTCTGATGAACGCTAGCTAAGGAGAAAACTGCCAGAATGTTTTCACACACTCAGTGGGCTTGCAAGTTTACCATGGCAGACATACCAAATATAAAGTTGTCAAACCAGACATCTTGGGTGAGTATCAAGTGTATCCAATAACTTTTTTTTTTAGGTTGGTTTCAAATGCCAGATATGAGCATTACCCAGAAGCCTCCTCTTAGGTTGATGCTGCTGATAGATTTGAAAGAAGTTTCGAGATATACATGCCATGTATGCCATCAGTGCCTGTTTCGAGTTAGCGGGTTAATACTCAATAGTAGCTAATATATTTTCAAATCATAATTGTAAATATAATGTATTTGAAATACCTAAAGCGTACTTAGAAATGCTATGGAGGATAACTGATATGCAAATTTGACCTTTAAATACATATAATATCTAAGAAGACATTAGATTCAAATTTTAAGTGTTAATATACGTAAATTAATTCTTGTCTGCTTTGGTAGCAAAGTGCTTAAATAGTAATATATATATAATAGAAAAAAAAAATGTTTCATTTTAGCCTTTTTCTATGAAAAAATATTTTTTGCCAAAACTTAGATACAGTGCTCCTTCATTATCCACCCCCTGCCTTATTATTAATCTTTAGGGGTATTTTTAATACTTTCAGTGGGTACTGTTGTACATGGGGTTTTCCTTACATATTAAAATCTTTCTCAAAGAAGTTCACTACATAATACTTCAAAAACTATTCTGAGCTTGTTGATCTACATTTGCACTGTATCCAATTTAAAGTTTTATTTCCAGAATGGCCAGCTATAGTGCCTTTGAGGTCACAAGTAAGGGACTATTTCTTCTTAACAATGCTGAGCCACACTAGCCCTCGATTTCCATTTAAAGAAAATGTTTTTAATTCTTTTCCCATCATGTTACCTGAAGAATTAGCAGTTTTTTTTTTTACCTCAACTGTGTTACCTGATACAAGTTGCCAGCATTTCTTTTACCAGTATACACACATCTACTGGGTTTGAGGTACATACCTGAGTAATGGATTAAGTCAGATATAGTTAGCTTGCTAGATGGAATTTGCCTTGTCATTATACATACAAGAAATGATACTTGAAACAATATCTGAGTGACCTTAATAGTGATCAAATCAGTGGGCTATTACATTGATTCTTATATATATATACATACTACACACACATTTTTATCAATATTAAAATGTTATATCTGTTATGCAACATTAGTATCTTTATTGTTTTATACATAAATAATTGCAAAATCTCAATAACAAAGATTGCCTTAACTAAACAATCTGCAAGCTGAAAAGTGAATTAAAATATATATTTTTAATTGACTATAAATACTGTTTTTTATTGCAATTGTATATATATATATAGAAACATGTCTAAGTTGAATTGCCACTGAAATGATTTTTAAAACAAAAGACAAATTGTTTACAAAGAATTCCAGATATCATTAGGTGGTTTATTTTCTTTCTTTATTGTTGTTTTTTTCTTTTTTTTTAAATATTTTTTAAATATCAGACCATTTTGTGACTATCATACTGAGGGCCCGAATTCAGATCTGGGTTTGGCATTGTTCCCTGGCGTGGTTTGTTCTCACTTTTCACTAGCCACAACTCTTGGTACCATCCAACATCTAAATATGAAGAATTTTGGTAGGGTTTTTCATGTAGAAGTTCTGCAGAAAACTCCAAACTAACTCACACCTTGACCACTCTTCAAGAGCCTCCAGCCACACTCAGGTAACTTGCTTGATTACTAAAGCTAATTACTACCCACACCTTCCTTGTCTACCTCACTGCTGTGAGATTTGCTTAGATCTTGACAGTAAGGATTGGAGTTCACCATTAAGGAAAAAAAAAAAAAAAAATAAGATATCAAACTACTTCACTTGAAAAATATTACCCATGAAAGCTGATTCACCTATAAAGGTTTACTTGGGTACTATATCTAGGAACAGAACAGCATGTCAGTGGTCTAGTTTCTTTAGCTTATGCTTATAACAATAAGATTAATTTTTGATACTTGTGATGGTTTATTTTTTGAATTTTCACTTGTCACTAATTAAATTCAAATAAAAACAAGTTAATATAAATATTTTATTATTTGAAAAGGTCTTTAATTTAACATCTCTCAGGGACAATAAATAAATATTTTATATGAACTGACAATACATTTTATTAGTCCCTCTTGTGTTTTTTTTTTAAAATAGAATCTTATATCTGAGAATTCCTTAAAAACTCATTTAACTGGAAAATTATATTGATTTTCAATATTTACAATTTTTTCTACAAAATATTTTTTAGGCATTATATAAATATCTTATATTTATTATTGTAGAGATAATGCATAGATTTTATCCAGAAGAGCCAGCCTGCTTTTAGTTTTCAATAAATCCATATTTGTACTCTAAGCCAACTTCTTATTGGTAAATTTTTTCATGGAGCCATAAATGTGATATTTATCTGCTGCCTCTGTTGTATTAATTTGTTTGTGCTGTTAATGAATGTATCTGACCAAAATTCACCAATTCCGGGTATGATTATGTCAGGTAGGCACTGACATATAAGTGTATAGATGTTCAAATATTGTAAAACGATTATTTAAATAAATTTGTCTTGGTGGTAGAAATAACTTTAGCATAGCATTGGTCTCGAAGAATGCAGAGCCGCTACGTATTCCAGTTTGGACAAGGCAGTTTTGATTCTAAATACCTAAATAAGGTGTTAAAATGTAAATTAGCAAAAAAATGGCACTTAAATATAATTCTGAAATGTTTTTTTTTTTTTTTTTTTTCAAAATTCTGTTTCTTATTTAGTCTCTGTACAACCCATTAAGAGCTTATTTCAGCTATTCAACCTAGCCCTCCTCTTGGTCACGTATCTGTATAATGTTGCATATTCAAGATGTTCTGGAAAACATGTCGTCAATGTCAGAAAGTTTTGAGGGACAAACAGATAAACCTGTTTTGTTAAACTGCTTTCAGGTAAAAAAAAAATGCCAGAGTAATCACTGATCACACAAATTTAGTAATGTACCCTGTCTTTTAAATCCAGATAAAAAGGTGTGATTCTTTTATATCTATGTGTATATATTCTTCATACTTTTCTCTCTAGTACTGCATAAGTGTGTTGTGTATTGTTATGTAGCATGACCTGCATACCAGCTAGTGAAAAACTAAGTAAAGGCTATTAACTTATGTAAAGAGAGTAAATTTAAAAAATGAACAAAATCTGGTTTAGATAGGCCACCCCTTACACTGACATGAGGGATCAGAAGTTTATAGTTTATAGTTTGACATGACACGTTATGCAAAAGGATAGATGTTTTATTTGCCTCGCAGTCATTCTCACTCTTCTAATAGCGTCAGATACTAATCCTTTGGGATTCTGCTAAAAGACTACATCAGCCAAATCCCTGAAACTGATCTGTAAATTTTTGTGCTTATTTTTTTTTTTTTTTTTTAATATGCCAGTTTATTCACATTCTACATTTTTTCCTGCCCTGTTTTAAGTGCTCTAAATAATATGCTGCCCATCTTTGACACTCGGGGATGATATATACTGCTTTTAAATTGCATAGACAGCAATAGCTACTATGAAGAAGAATATCTGGAGACGGATCACCCATTGATAGGAAACATTGCAACTGCAAAACACCTGGGAAGATATCTGTATTAAGGGAAGACAATTCTAAGGCATGATAACATGTAAGGGACAAGAAATCGCATGGAACCTCTTTCATTAGGTAGAACTTCCTTTGGCTTGTGTAGATTGTGGACCAACTGCAAAGTGGGTAAATGAGGATGGAGATGATAAGATATATTTATTTGTGCCAAATGTCTGTCAGATCAATAAAGGTTCTGGGAAATGTTTTCTGAAATGTAAATATAACTTTTTGTGTTTTTTTTTCTGCTTACAATTATTGAAAATGATGATTTTTTTAAAACTTTTAAAATCATAGTTTATTTACTTTTTATACTGTTGAAAAGAGTAAAGTAATGAAATATAAGAGAAATTATATATTGTTTAGGATTGTTGTGTCACATATTTCAGCATTTTTACTATTTCTTGATCGCAATTTTTATAATTGACTTAGACAATTGCCATTTTGAGAAATACCTATAATCGGTTTTCTTCCAAATAAAGCTTACACCATAATAAATAGATTTATAAATACACTACTGCTGAAAATGTTTACATAAAGACACATTTCCTGGAAAAAACAAGTTTACAGATAAAAGATATATGTAATATAAACTGTGTATTTTAACTTAAATCTTGGATTTATTAAACATAACAGAGTACATGAACTGACCAAGTAGTTAGTATAAAAGTGAGGGTAACCTGATAGTAACTTCTTCAAAAGATGGTGCATTAGATGCAACAATGTTGCATATTGGTAGGAGAAAGAAACATGAAGTACATTATGTAATCATTATAATAGAGGACTGACTAATAGAAAAGTCACTAAACAATTTGGCACATCTATTATACGCTGCAAAAAAGGATAAATATATTGTAACAAAAAATCAAATAGTTCAAACGAGTAGCATTGAATTTAGATGAGTAATACATTAAGGTAACATGCACGACAGCCTAAATGTCAACAGAAAACCTAGTAACTTGTCATAGATTTGCTGGATTAAATGGCTGTATATTTGTAAAATGGCCACTATTAAGCTGCAACTAAAGCTAAAGTCTTTACTAGACAAAATTACATGTAATCTAGACAGCTGATAAATGGAAAAAGGTACTTTAGATAAATCAAAGTTTGGTATGTTTGGTTGTAAGCATATAGTGTTTGTACATCAGCAGATTGTGAGCACTTGCTGAATGAGTGTATTATTTCTCCAGTAAAATATAGTAGTGACATTATTAGGTTTGATGGGAAAAAAACTTGAAGATATTTGTGCAAATGAAGGAGCCAAATATGAAAAAAAACCAAAAACATCACAGTATTTTCTAAAGGCATGTTGTACTCTCTAAATTGTGACACTGGTTGACTTTTCTGACTTATGTAAAGGGTACATTTAAAGTACAGAACATCAAGATGTTCTGGAGAAAAAAAATAGATGCTGAGGTTGTACAAGATGGAATCAAAAGAAATGTGAAACTATGACACAACTATGGCAGTTCATTTGTATAGCTTGGAACACACTAACCCCAGAATACTTTAATAAATTAATTAACAAAATTCCTTCAGTTATGCATGATGTTAAAGGGAAAAATGGATCATTTTGATAAATACAAGGTTTAAGCAAAAATAAATAGTTTACATTTGTTTTTTAATTGTTCAACAATGTGATTTGCTTAGCCATGTTATAATCACCAAAACTAAATAAGAATCTGTGAACTTTTACTTTTCCTTTGTTTTCAGAATTCATATTCTCTCTCTCTCTGATTGTGTGCAGCCATGGCTAAAAGCTTATCAGTACCATAGAAATTCATAGTTTTTCTTGATAAAGTTGAATTAAACTGTTGAATTTTCATAATAATGTTTACATATTGAAGTGCATACTACTTTGTTCTTTTCCAAATACTAAATGGTGGAATGAACATAATTGGAAAATGAATTAAAACTTAATGCAGGCGGCTGGTGGCTCAATGGTGCCCAAGTCTGATCCCCTGGTCATGACCATTTTGGTTTCACATAGTTCCCTGACATAGTTTCTTTTTGCTTCTCATCACAAGCTTTCCTTCTTGCATTCCAATTTTCCTTCCAAATAAAAATATCAAGAGTTCTAATAAAGATTTCTCTGCCAAAATTGGCATTGCCAGGCTCTCTTGGCACAGGATGACACACACTAGCAGACAACTGCAGCACTATGCTTTTTCACCTGGGTAGTCTCTCTTGGAGAGACTAGTAAATAAAAAACAAAAAAATACAATTATCTGATTTCCAGAAAAGACCGACTCATTTAGAAGTATTAAAATGCAGACATCTATATGTTGTCATGGTTACAATGTCAAGGTTTATGATGAAGCTAATTTGAAGATAGATTTTGTTATTTTGTTGATATTTGTGTGTGTGTGTGTGTGTGTGCATGTATATAAAAAGTCAAAACCTAAATAAAATTTGAATAGTTTCATTATTTTTTATTTATTAAAATAAATTTATTTTGCATTTATAAAAAATCCATTAGACAACTAAATGATCAGATGATTTTAGTTAGAAAAATTAATGGACAACTGTTGAGTGATGCTCTGAGTAAATCTATATGTGCTAAGGTTTATTTAGTAACACTTGTTTAAGAAAATACTTTTCTGAATACTGAAACAACTTTGGTAATCCAGGGTATGAAGAAAGGTAAATTTGTGGCAAATCCAAAAATATTGAGAACAAAAAAAGGAAAAGAACAATAAACAATGATGTCAGCGACAGAAAAATAGAAGGCCCGCTTGGATCTGACAAGTGCCTTTTGAAATGCTAAGCTCAGGAGTAAGGTTAGTAAGCTTTCATTTGCTCATGCGAAAACTTAAACACATTCAAGGAACACTTTGTTAGTGGATGTTGAAGGCTGGTCAGGGTGGGGATAATCTTCTACAGTTAGGACAAGCTTAACTACGGAAACACTTGAGACTGAGAGAATACAATGTTTCATCATGTCTTGTGTTTCTGTGGCTGTCATAGTTTGAAGCAAAATTTAATGTATGCTGCTTGCAGAAGACATGACAAATTCTGCCTCATAGTATGAGCGCCATTAAGTCATCTAACAGATATAATGTAACACTGTTCATGTATTTCCTTGTTATCTCCCAGTGCCCTCTTTTTCAGATGATTATGCCATGAAAAACCTTATAATGAAATTAGTCTGGTGAACTTTTGTTTATGCTTTGTATCATTATACCTTAGAATTTAGAGTAATTTACTCTGAATTTTTTGCAATTTTAAATGAACTTATTAGAGTTTGAGAAGTAAAGCAATAGATAATTTGAATGTTACCAAAAAATTATTAAGTTAAAATATAAATTCTATTATGTTTTATGCTAATGATCATAAATTGGCAGTCATTAATTATTTGCAGTACAGAAATCCTGCAAACAAGTTGTTGGCATATATTTTCTCAGAAGTTTATCATAGATATAATATTACATTAAAAATGCATCAAGAAGCAAAAATTTAATGAAAACAGGGTATTGGATAAAATGGAGAAAAGATTTTAAAATATTCAATACTCGCTCTAAAGTTTTCCATCTGCTTTTTAGATGATTGTTAGAACACGCTCCATACTGAAAGAAGTTTTTGATAGGTTAGAATATTTTTGACAGGGAGTTAATAACCAGACTTACAGATCTCCAGTTAGAACTTTGCATGAAAATGTTTGATCACAGTTTTCATTGCTCCTTTAGATGTCTTCCCGTTTTGCTTTGACTTTTTACAATGTCACTCCTACATAGAACAACAACAACAAAAGCTTATTATAACACAATAAGACTGAAAGAGATTGGTTCTTGAAACATGACTATGATACACATTTACATATGCTGGTGTTTGTACAGTACAGCTGTTAGCAAGCAAAGCTAGTTTAAATGTTTCTTAGATAACTTCCCCACACTTGGCAGCACTATCAGAAGCTGAGATACACCAATAAAGTTTTTCTACTAACCTGTGACTTTTTCATTGGTAGGTCTTTCTGTGCTATTTCTCGATACATTATAGTGAGATGAACGAAACAATGATAATAAAGAAGCAGCTATTCTTTTTTTTTTTGCTGTAGGTGAAGGTTGAATTTAAAATAAGAGTTAAATGAATGCTCTAAATGTCTGAAAGAGAAGCTTTCTTTCCACCATGTAAGTTTGTAAATTTCTGGATAGCTTAGCTCAGGCAAAGGTCACACATCTTAGATCTGATAAAGTTTCATGCATTAATATTATGAAGCGTGGAGAATCCTGTTAATTTATGTTCTCAACTCTTCTTTAGAACTGTCAGAATGGATGCTGGTAAATGTCATTGTCAGAATAATGATAATTAATGTTTATAGTTTGACATAGGCAGGAAATATCAAAATGACAACCGACATTAAGAAGCTTCTGTATAAAGGTAAGGATACTGTGCTTACATAATACACTATATTTAAGCATTTTTTTTAAAACTATGGATTTGTCTTTTAAATTACTAATAATAACATTTGCTATGAAGACTAATGCTTTCATAATTAAATGTTTTAAAATGCAAAGTTAAATTATTGTTGGGTAGGATGAGAGCCAATTCAATTTAATTTAAGGATATGGCACTATGATCCTCTTTGTTGTTTTTTAAAACTCTTTATTTCACTTTTCTTCAGCCTTCTCATCTGAAATTTTAAGTTAGCCCCATTTAAAACTCACCAAAATTGGAGAATGCTTAAGACAACAGAAAAACAAATATCACTTTGTATACAATTAGAATACTACCTGCTATTATTTTTTTTGTTTGTTTTTATTGTCAAGCACCAAACCACATTCTGTTGTTGTTGTTGTTGTTGGAAAAGCATGCGAACAATGTCTTTAGAACTGTTGGCACAATTCAGAATTCCAAAAGTAGAACTAAAGGCCAAAATCTACTTCATTTACAGCAGAAATATAGTTATTGTTCTCATTTTATCTAAAGCCTATTTGCAAGAAATTATGAATTATTTTATAAATTATTTATTTATTTCAATTCTGTTAATATTTACAAATGGTTTCTCTCTCTCTCTACTTGTGGACAATTGTCATGTGCAAGGGTTATAACAATTCAATTACTATTTAAATTTGAATTATTATATTGTTTGTTGGCCAACCTGAACCATATAATGAATCACCCTTGACATTTGCATTACCACTCCCTTAAATTTGCTGGGAGTGGGTTAAATTTCATATACTAGATTATTTTCTATACAGATTTTCTTCATGGCCAATAGTTGACATTTACTCAAACCAAGATGGCACTGAAAATTTCAAAATTCCATTTTTTGTTATATATTTTTTTTTTTAAAAAAACAAAATAGTAATTTAATATTGACAGTAATTTTCAGTTTTGATTAATTCCAAATATTGTTAATAAGCATCACAGGGACCTTACATACATACACCCCTAATTAAATAATGTTGGTTTCCCATCAGTTTATTTGCTTTTAGGGGAACTTTCATCTATCTTAGGAGTCCCTACCTAAATGAACTAAACTATTTGTGCCATTCTTACTCCTAGGATCATGCACAACTAGATGCTAAAAAAAGGGGTGGACTTGGGAAATGAAGTTATCTGATTCCTGATGTTCACTCATTACAACGTTTTTGCAAAAAAATTTCACACTACAGGCTTGCTTTATTAATTATTGGAAGGAAATTTAAAATCATGATGCAAAGAGATTAAGTCAATTGCAACATTCTTTTCTATTAAGCAAACAACAAGAACAGCTGAAAATTGTGGCTTTGCCTTGCTTTAGTTCAAAGCTGGGTGATGGTGATGCGTCTTGTATGTCTGTCATGTGAAATAATGTCAGAAAAAGAAAGAACATTCATGAACATTGAGTAAAAAAGAATTGTTTTGGAAGAATACTGATATTTAATAATGGCATAAGACAGAAAAGGTTTGAAAGTTGACTGAGGGTGGTTTGGATAATGTGGAAAGACACAGAGAGAAAATCTATTGTCACAGAAATTGATGCATGAGTTGAAAATCTTTGGTGATGGAAAAATTCTGATACAAACAAAAACAAACACATTTTTACCCACATTTCTGCTATTTCTGTTTATACGTGAACTCGAAATGGCTTTGAGAATTAGAGGAAAGCATGGCTAGACTTTGTCAAAATGTTTAGGGGAGGGTTTAACTGTGGTGAAAATTGTTGTTGAATTGAGAGAATTCTTGAAATTAAATTTGAAAAGGCTTGTGATCTTATGAGCAGTCATGGATGACTGGCTTACTTAGGTCATAAGAACACTGACCTGACCAGAGAGGAAACACCAACAAAAAAGAGACCCCTCAAAGTATTTGGGATTGCATTTATATTCACCCTTTGTTGGGAATTTTTTGTGAACTTAGATGAAGCCTTCCTTAGGCTAAAATTACCAGATGAGAAATATGCAGATATTTTTGGTTTTGCAACTGTTTTATTGTTCCTTGCTATTCTTAATTATTTTGTTATGCTTCAATCAAACACACAAGTGTCTCAGTTTTTCTACTTCCTAATGTCACGTCAGAATCTTTTGATAGTAGCCATATTTTGATGGGTAATCAAGTAAAATATTGAGTAATGCTGTGATTTCATGAAGTCATTTGGCAATCTGAAGACTTATGTGAACTATAGCTGAAAGAGTGTTACTGCTGCGTGATGTTACACACTTTACTTCAAAATTCCACATTTTTTGCATGATATAAAACTGACCAAATATTTGGTTTGTTTTATATCTCCATTTTATAGAGGATACTATTTTAAAAAGAATATACTTGAGTTGGGAAAAGTGCTATTTTATTCGATTCATCATTTGTCTTCAGAAGTGAGATTCCACTCCCCCATATACCAGTTGAGCCTCTGGATCATGCTAAAGAATGATTAATGTAAGAAAAATGTATTTCTTTTTTATTTGGTTTTTATTACTCAACAGTCAACATTATGATTAATGTGGTTCCAGCGTGTAGCTTTTCCCTCTTGTAAAAAAAAGGAAGCCTCCTTTTCCATGTCTGTCAGTGCTTTGATACAAAATGGATTCTCGGTTATTTTAGCTGAAGATCAATCATTTTAGCTTTCATGCCCACTGCATGGCTGCAATCCATTTGTGTTTTCTTTTGTAACTTTAGTGCTTGCACTGGAGCTCATCTTTATGCTATTAGAACATTTTAAAAAAAAAATAATAAAACTAATGTTTTGCTGGTTAAGCAATCTAGGTGGAATGCAATTTATGTTATTACTGGAAAATGGTTGTGCTGAAAGGAATTGGTGTCAGATACACGTAAAAGTCTTATATTATTTATCTTTCTAAAAATTATGATCATCATAATTGAATTAATAGATTTATGGGCTTTTATTTTGATGTAGTTATTTTATGTGTATCTAAATGAGTCAAGCAGGTTCAGAATCCAAGATTAGAGATGCCGGAGATTTAAAATTTTAAATTCAATAAATGTATTGAATTTGAAAATTATTTCTTTAGTAAATTTTTTTTTTTTAAACTTGATTGCAAGAATAATGACAACAACAGAAGAATACAGAAATTCATGTGCTAAGTTGTTTTTTTTTTTTGCTTAAGGTAACATAGAATCCTGAATGCTGATACTGGTATAGAAGAGAGCGCGGTGAGAAACTACTAATGGTTGTGTCATTCAGGTCTCGTGGGAGGAGGCATTACAGGAAACTTTGTGCATAATAGTACACTACCAAACTTCAGTCAGCCTCTGTTCTCTGCTTCACTTATGTGATGGTGGATCCTGTTAATGGTAGGAATGGCCAGACATTACAGATTTCACTCCAGTTGTTAAGGTATCTATCCCGTGTATGTACATATTAACTGATGTGAGGGATGCTATTTATGAATGCTGTGCATAGCCATGTACTTTTCTTATTTATTCTGTGCAACCGTATATCACCTTTTTGTCCCTCTCACTAAACGGCTTTTAAGAAATAGTAACATTTTTTCCCTTGTGATTGCCCTATTAGGAATTTTATGTTCGACTGTTATTACATTTTTATTAAATATTTCATAATTAATTAATTCTGTGAACTTCAGAAGCTTTTGCAATGAACAGTTGATTTCCATATGTCGTTGGTCTTCAGCTATGTTTTGTGGCGGTACAGTACCAAGGTTCAGTACATGGTTAGCTGCATACAGTTTACACCAACTGAGTTTATTCTAACCCTGACTTAATTCTCTATTGAAACCTACCATTAACAGAGGCAAGAACTAAAAAAAATAGCCAAGTTTGCATAACACTGGAAAATAAGGCCAACACACAAAAGTGCAAGTGGTGTTCTAACTTTGGTCAAGATAATGAATTTAGTGAAAGCCTCTACTGAAAATATTGTTTTTGGATATGAGAGGAAACCGGAGTGCTTAGAGAAATCCCATGTGGCTGTCTGGTGAAGAGAAGTGAGAAGGAACCATGCCAAACCGAGCAATTCTCTATGGGAAGCAAACTTTGGCCCTGAACCTTAACATTCCAGTAGTCTGAACACTAGACTGCCGCATTGCCTGGCAAGGTTTCTTTATATCAGTAAGTGTGATAGATTTAAAGAAATGCACGACATGAATGAAGAAATCCACCTTTGCTTCAACACGTAAAAAAAAGAATAAAGAAATGAAACGAAAGAAGCCATTTGATAAACGATGCTCAGGATGGATCTGGGTCTAGTCTATAGTGAGTAAATGGGTTCTGTCAAAGTTTCTTGCCTATTTGAGATTTTTCTAGGTGCTGTGGTTTCCACACATTGTTACTGTGATCAGCAGGGATCACATTTTTATCAAGGCCGAGTGTTCAATGTGATAGAATTTTATGTTCTTACTGGATTGTTCTTCTGCCACCTTCATTTACATCATCCACACACAACCAATAACAATTAACAGCTGAGAATTGAGGAATGGATTTAGATTAAGTATTTTTCAAACTAGCTTTTAAACTTGATTCCATTATCTATATGGCAAGCAGTTTTTTTTTTAAAAAAAATATATACTGTTTGGTTATATAATAATAATAATAATAATAATAATAATAATAATAATAATAATAATAATAATAATAATAATAATAATAATAATTTATTTATTTTAGTTTTTCTGTCATTCAATATATGATCTTAAATGTGAATGTTACCTTTATGACTTTTTTACAATTAAAAACCTTAGACAGTATTACCCTTTTTGTAGTTACTTGGAATAGCTATTATAGGCAGACAGTTTAACCTTTATGTTTGCCCTTACAAAGGTCAAAAAGATAATTGTAAAGGTTATCTAACTAGAATCTGAGATGGTAGATAATCTGCTGAGTGATCAGTAAGACTAAACGCTGTTGCTGTTTACTGTTGCAAATTATCTTAGATTTTTTTTTTCCTTTCTGTTTTATCGATTGAAAGTAACCTGAGATTATTAAAATACTGTACAGATTTTAGCTTGTTATTAATATTAAAATTCTAACAGTTTTAATGGTCCATGGACTTACATTTATTTAAATGTGATAATGTCATAGAATCAGAAATAATGAAAGTGGTCTCTCTGATTCTAGTGTTACATGTCTTTAGTCATGGCCTTGCCTCATAGTGGAGCCATGTTGGTAATCACACAGATAAGTCTTGTAGGAAGTTTTCCCAAAATAGTCTTATCATGCTGTAACTTAACAGAATTCCAGCCAAATCCAAGATTCTTAAACTGATTAATCTGAGTTTTAAATACGCTACCAATCCTTAAGCAGATAAATGTAGACTGAAGACGAGTTGTCTTATATTTACATATTGGTTTTTTTTTTTTTTTTTTTAGAAAGCTTGCTGAAACATTTCTAATATTCCACTAGGGAAAATTTTATTGTTTGGCTTCAGTTATGAACTACATTGTCATAAATCTGAGTAAATAAAAATCAAAATATGGGAAATAAATTGTGCTTAGTATTTCAGATTTAATTATATCTTGGTATACTTTACAGTTTGTTTGTTATACAGGCTCTATCGAAATTGAAATCAGCAGTGATAACAAAAACAAGCCACATTCTGGCAGGAAGGAGGAGACTACCAGGAGTTGCAACAACTGACAGTAAAATGCATAGACGCCATTTCTTTTGTGCTTGTTCTGGTATTTCCATGTGGTGTTACATTTTGTATGAATAAAAGCACGGCTTTGTCTGAATAGTGTTTTCCTGTAATTAACCAGAACTCACCACTGTCAGTACGAAGCATCCTCCGATAAGTTTGGACGCACACGTTCCTGACATTTACCATGTTCCTGAATTAAATGATCTCTACTCTTTTATTCGGAGCGAGCCACTCTTAGTAAGTGTATTTTGACTGCTGCCTAGAGATCTGAAGAACGATACTCCCTTACAGAGAGAAACGGTGGGTAGAAAGTAGTAGCACAGGGTAAATTTGAATTCCTTAAATTTTTAATAAGTTCTTCAGACTTGCATTTAGTTCGTTTAGACAGAAATAATATCATCCAAAAGCAGTTTCATAACCGTAGTGATACAGATAAAAAGCTAAAAAGAACTCTACTAATTAAAATGAACATGTTACAGTTCAGTATCACTGGTTACTCCGGCTTCTACATGTCGCCATTTAAAGGTTACTCGGTTTGTCATTGATTCATGAGCCTTTTATTATTAGAAATTGATAGTAACAATGACGAAAACATTAAGTAACAGACAAGTATGGGAGTTGGACGATGCTGATGTATTACCACAACAAAACAAAAAGGAGAAAACAAATGTAAAAAGTGCTAGAGAATTTGTATGGTCAATACTAGCGGCCATGTTTCAGTACATATTTTGCTGTTTGATTCAGTAATTGGCTAAATAATAAACTAAACAAAGTTTAGAGATATTGCTTTTTTTTTTAAAAAAAAAAAGAAAGCCACAAAAACAATGAGAGTTTAGGGGAGGATATGAATGTTAATGGTTCAAAAAATTAAGAAGAAGGAATTATGTATTTTTTTAAAAAAATAAAAGAAAAATGTACAATGTGTTTGCTTGGTCAAATTTAACTTAAGACATTTGTCCCAAAGTTAGACATTTTAGGACATTTTTGAAAATTTCTTCAAGCACAATTCAAATTCTCACAGTTAATAATAAAAATGAAAAGATAAACCACTGAGTTTGTGCAGTAAATTTTGTTAGTAATTCCAAACACCAAGAAATCACAGAGAAATTTTAAATTACAATTTTTAAAAAATTTTATAATTAGTTTATTCTGGGCTGGTATTTATACTAATGATTATTTGACTTAGTATAGTTTATCTACATATTGATAGGTGCCTATAGATTTTTTGTTGGAACTATCCACAGCAAAGTCTGCTTGTCCATCACCACATACTCAATACTCAAGGAATCCAAGTGCTTTCACCAAAGAGGTTCAAGGTAGCACCTTTACAGTGCAGCGTAGTATGCAACATTCTGTGAAAGGTGTGACCTGCACTTTAAAAGAAGCCAGATTTTATCACTGCAGGGGTTTTGTTAGTTCCTCCTATATGATATACCTTATAAACTTACCTAATATGTTGGCTAGCTGGTACTCTCCTACTTAACCCTAATATTCAAGATCTAATACCCCATTTGGACCTCTGAAGATACATTAGGGGAAGAAGGTGTTTTGACTTTTTCAAACTAATATTGGTATAAATATGTCTTTCACTGGCTACATTACCAAGTTTCAGAGTGGTACCAGCTTGACATCATTGGACTCTGACAGAGATGGAATAAGATGTGTTCATTCAAGATGTGTCAAGAAATTCATATCCTGTATTCCTTAAGTGTAATTTTTACTTGAACCATCTTGAAATGATGGGAAAAAAATTGTAGCTAACATTTACTATAATCATGGAATGCAAGCTTAAATACATTAAATTAAACTGGTACAGAGAAAACTAAGGAAATCTATTCTAGATAGATTACCAGTTTTTAAAAGGTTCTTTACAATTACTTGGCATTTTCTCATATTTGTTTACACAGATTTTTACATTTTAGAAGTAGCTGGATTATAATATCATAGTGGTATGTTTATTTTAATGCTTAGAATGTCTTTTAAGTACTCATAAAATTAGCAGTTAGGCAGCATTGTTGGATGAATGAATCTCCTGTTTCTATATTATGTAGCTTTGCATTCATTCATCACTTTATGCCTTTGAAAAAATCTAATGGATTAGAATGTATTAAATTAAATCATGAACAGTTTGTGATTTTATAAAAGGATAAGAATATTTTTGAAAACTTTATGATCTGCCAAATCAGAAGCAATTTTATATATAATGTGCCATTATAAACTCTTTTGGAGTGTAATTTTCAAGCATGCTTGCTAAGAGATTCGCTTAGGTACATCAGCTTAACAATTAATATTTGATCATTCAGATGGACAATTTTTCTATTAACGTACAATTTCCATCATGCTTCTGAAGCATTGCGTTGGATTTTATGGGTTGTGACTGCATCAGCCTGATCAGAGGCTGTGATTAATTGTTTGATTTATTTATCGGTTTTTAGATGCATGCATCTTTAACAGTATTGTGTGTTTTATATTCATAAAAAATCTTGCTTCAGTGGTGCAGAAAATTGTATAGAATATCTGCTTCATTAAAGGTTAACAACTTTGACTTTACTCTTCCCGTCCAATCTCCAATTTTTTTTTTTTTTTTTTCCATAGATGACTAAGATATTTTGCTGGTAGCTTTCTTTCACTTTTCAGCATTCTTCAGAATCATATGTTCTGGCTGTCAGTGCCTTGTGTTTGAATGCGTACAGATACCACCATCGTGGATGTCTGGTGCGAGCTAGTGACCCTGCACTCTGCATTCACAACTAAGTCATGGAACATGGAGTGTGGTAAAAATCATCACACCAGAAAAGTCTCGACTGGAACCCTTCATTTTTAGATGTAAGAGGAAACCAGAATATTCCCCATGTAGCTGGTTGGAGAAGGGAAGTGAAAACTATGGTAGAGGAATACACCAAAGTGAACTGATTCTGATGAGAATTTGAACTTGAGTCAACCTTATCACTCCAGTAGCTTAACCACATTGCCCATATATACAATAACATTCAAAATTATGAGCCTACTATAAGAAACCATTGTTATCTACCTTTTCAAAACTTTATTGTTTAACAAAAATGCAGTATTCGAAGAAAAAACAGATGAACCGTGTATCAGCAGATATAAGCCATTAATTGTAATCTTATTACTTCAGTGTTTCTTCTTCAAAACAGCCACCTTTCATGTGAATTACGACTGTTGCATATATTTTTGAAATCCTGTTTTCATCTGATCACAATACATTACACCATTACTCCAAGGTGTAGTTCTGGTGGTAAGTCAATTTTTCTTATTACAATTTTTAAACAAGGGCTTTCTCACTGATAATCAGCCAGTTAGTCCAACCTTTTCTAACCATCTTTTGGTGATAAAGGTTGAGATGCTTATTGCAGAGGAATTGTGCTCAGTAGTTCATTGGCCATTTGTTAAGAAAGTGTTTGGTCTAACTTTTGAACTAGACATCTATTTCCATTCCATGGTGGCTCTGTCTCTTTTCTTTGGCCCTTTACAGTTATGACTAAGCCAGTTGACTTCATTGCATGAATGGCTGTTTGCACACAACTCTTGTAGCTCCAACTTCCTCTCTAATTTTTTCTTATGAATAACCAGCTTTATAAAGGGAAAATAGAAAACAGCATTTAAAACAGAATTTTGTTTTCAGGTATCATTTTCATCTGCCAAACAAAGTAATAGCAATCATCAATAATGAGACTCATTAACATTTATGCAAAAACAGAGTATGAGCTAAAAAGTATTCAAATTAGTAGTAAGAAATGATATTATATGAACATGAAAACATGCTTTCAGTATGAACTAAACTTAAGCCATAGAAATAACCATAATTATGCAAATGAAGTGATAATGAAATTGAAATTAATTATATATTCTGATAACTCTTTCATTGGATTTTTAATTTTATTAGCAAAAAGGTTTGAAGAAGTAGATAACTGTTTTAATAAAAGTGTGCTCATAATTTTGAATGTCAGTGTTCCTACATAAGACAAATCATGCTACACTGTAAAAAGTTTTCAATCTATTTAAAATATTATATAATCAAAAATTGAATTTATTATAAAATTCTGCTGAAATGAGTATTAAAAGAGGTGAGGCGCAAGTACATAAATTTAAGGAGCTTTCTTTGAAAGCAAGGAGGGGTCTGCAGTAATGTGGAATATCTAAGAAAAATATTGAACTCAAAACTTGAGATTTTGTTTCTAGTATTTAATCAAGTAAATATTTGCTAATTTGTTTATAGAAGCAAGTTTTGTAAAAGTAACATTTGCTATTTAAGTTTCTAGTTCAAGTAATTTTTCTTTTTCCTGCTTTGTAGCCCAAGTATTTTATAAACCATTACTCTTACAGAAATACACAATAAGTTTATAAATGACACAAAACTGAATAAACAGTTTTCTTCTGCTTGGGAAAATCTAGGTATACTGAAGGTTATGATGCATTTTATTAAAATTATCAGTGAACAAAATAAATTATCATTAGTTATTTTATATTTAGGGGGTCTAACATACGGAAATCTTGCAGACAGTGCATGCATGATCTTCTGGTTTAAAAAAATCACATGGTGTGCCAAACATGAATTTCAAACTTTAAGCTCATTTCGCCGATATAAAAATGTGGGTATGATGTAGCCAACATCAGTTGTGCAGTAAAATCCATAATTGTAGTAATGTTGCAACTTGAAAACTAACCTGGAAGTTGTCTCTGGTCGCATGTCATTGACCAGAAATTTTCTTATACTAGATTGATAGCCAACCCTTACTGGTTATTCATAAATCTTATGGATTTTGTAGATTTTGAGGTCTTACAGCCATAAGAAGTATTTCTTATGAATTTTTGCATCTTGTGGATCACTGAAAATGGACATTTGATTTTACATCATTGGAAAATGGGCAAGATTGGATATGTGGGAGGCCAAGTGAACAGCTGGACCACTGAAATTAAATCTCTTAAGTCCAACCATTCATAGTCATCATTATTTGTTACTTCTGTCTTCTTTCTTTCTTTTTCTTTGGTTTTCAAGATCCATAGAGTCAGGAATTATTTTGAATGTACATACATTCTTTGGATTTTTTGCAGTACAAAAGGAACTTAGATAATGTTTGTATGAACCTGATGGGACTGATGACCTGGTAAAACAAACTGGAAGTTTTCTGCACTCAAACTTTAACATTTGGCTCAGTGGTTAGACTTTTTTTTTGTTGACATGAAATATTTCCATCTACCTGTGACACACAGAGGGATAATGATAATGTAGAGATATGCTTGTTATTTTGCTTGTTTTGTGAAAAAAATACCTCTTTGTGATATTGGAATTATAAGGATTTGTTTTGGATCTTATGGATTTTGAAGCTCAGTCCTATTAGTAATGTCTTCTGCAGGTTGGCATGTATGCAGTAGATCAGTTTGCAAAATGGTTTGGGGCATATTAACTATGCTGCAAATTATAACTCATCATCAGTCAATTGCATACCTTCTGTGACCAGAAATGGCAATATCAACAACATTCCTAGCATAGGTCTTTCACATTGTGCAGATGCTTGTGCTAAAAGGATAATGAAAGGAATAGCCAGAACCAACAATATATTCTGGCAGTCAAAGGGATTTTGGTGTCCAGACATCATCAGAAACTATCCTTTACCATGTGCCAGACACCTACTCGTATCTTGGTTTCCCTATGATTAGTCATCGTTGCAATACTGAATTATCTTGGACAAAGGTTATATTGTTGGACAAGAGAATAGTGGAAGCCAGTGATTTTTTTTTTCTCATGTAAGTCATTTCAATTTGGATGTTTCTGTTGACAGCTTATATTTATGGTTGTGGCAGACAGAGCTATGCTACTTGTCAGTGTTGGTTGTTTAGCATTAATGTTATAGTGGCAGAAATGTTATGGTGTGGGAAGGGATCATGGCTGGTAGGATTTCCCTGGTTATTGTTTGAAGTTGCTGACTGGTCAGAAATACCTGGATAAGATTGTAAGATGAATATTTTTGCCTTTTCATCAACATCTAACTCCAGGGTTTATGTTCCAGGACATTATTTCCAGGCCACATAAGGCTAGCTTGGGTGGTCACTGCATTCCTTAGGACAAACAATGGACTGGCCAGCCATTTACCCAGATTTTTCACTCATTGAACATCTCTTGTAGGTGGGTAAGGGTCAGATATTTTTCCCCACAAAACCAGCATACAAGGTATGAGCTTGAGTGGCAAGCAATACCAGATGGGGAGATCTCATTTAAACTATGCACAGATGATGTGCCAGCTGCATGCAGTGCTCAGGTGGCCTCATCCATTACTGAAATGCCCTATCATTCAATTATTCATTTACTGTAGGGTGCTGTCAGAATTTAACATTCTGCTATTAATGTTTTGTGATGAAATTAATGGACTAAACCTTAACTGGTGGTAAAGGGTATAAAATCCCATCACTGTGTGCAAAAAGAATCAGAAAATTTTTTTCCTTTATGAAATGATAGATTTGCATGCAAAATTAAGATAAATATGCACAGTGAGACGCAGTAGAGCTTGGCGTTAATAAGACAGGAGCAATCTTTCCTGACCTTGCCATAAGAGGGGTTGGCATGGAGGTTAAGTTGGTATGAAACCATCACCACATGACCATACAAAGGCCAAATGCATGGATGGACATGGCTATTGACAGTGTCCACCACCCTCTTCATGGTCACACTCTCAAATCACCTCTTACTCTGTACTCTTTGCTTTCCTTACCAGATGATGTATCTGATGGTGAGTATTCCTTCTGATGACAGGTCATCAAACAGTCTCAAAGTTTTCTGTGGGGTTCATTTCACATTAATATCCTGAATCTGTTGCATATATGACCTAGGGAAATTCTAGTTAAATTGTAGTGTTTTTGCTAGCTTCATTTAAGCTTGTTTTGTTTTATGAATTTGCATGTTGGTGTCCTATTTGACACAAATAATACCTAAAGATATGTGTGTGAATTTTTTAATAATATCATATGGTGGAAAATAGAGGCACAGCAAGAGAGAGATTGATGATGTCAGCACAGTGAGAGAGAGAGAGAGAGAGAGAGATATGACGTTAGATACAGAGGGAGATGACGTCAGCACAATGATCTACCACTTTGTCTTATATGAAGAATAGGGAAACAAGAGAAGATTACAAACTGAAAAATGATCTGCAGTTGTTTTAAGGGAAAGGTAAATAACAGTATAAACAAATTTCTTTTTTTTTTTTTAATTATAAAAGACTTTTCCTGTTGGCTGATGGATGTTATGTGCTGTGTGTGCGTTGCAAGATTTTGTTGGTCACTGAATTTTATAAAGAAATTTTAGTTTATCATGGAATTTTTTTTTTTTTTTTAAAAAAGAGTAAGTTTATATCGATACCACTTTAGTACCCAGGATGCTACCATGAAAATGACTGCATTCGAATGAGCAGTGATAACAAAAAATAAACAAGCTTACAGGAATCTTTAATGACGTCTGTTTGGGCTCCTCTATAATTGACCAGATTTCCCTCATTGCTTCTTTTCACATGGACTTTCTAATAGTCTCGTGGTCACTGGTTTCTTTTTTTTAGAAATTGGCATTTATTTATGTCTTACTGTATGCATTATGTCCAGTTTTCTTTCATAACCAGGCTAGTATGCTGACGCCCTACTGATGGCATAATCTCTAAAAAATTAAAGAAAAAAAATATTTTAAATAATAATAAACAATTATTCCCGTTTTTCTTCATTAGTAGAAATGAGCCAAACATATTTGTACCTCTTTACTGCATTTTGAATTTATTTTACATCTAGCAGTGTTGCATTTGTTTATAGGTAGCTCTCCACACTGATGATATCAGATGATAAGTGACATGTTAGATGTAGCTCAAAATATTCCATGTACTGTTAACTGTTTAAATGGATCGTAAACATTTTTCTCTTTTATACCCTTAGAACTAACTGGCTTTGCTGTTAAAGGTAAACAATCAAACGTTTAAGTTCTTAGTATTCAATGTTTGTCATGTCATGTTTGTGTTTGGCCTACATTCAGTTGTCATGTAGTATGTTTTTTGACACTGGAGTGCAGAGAAACTTATCAATATATAGTAGATTACAGCACTATGAGCGAGTGTGGTAGACTGCTAAGGTCAAGGGCATGAGTTAGATTCTCTTGGGGGACCAACTTTGGCTTAACTTCCTGGCATGGATTCTTCTTGCCTTTCTCCATCTGACTGTGTGGGGTTTTTTTTCTGAGCTTTCCACTTTCCTCCCAAATCTAAAAAATGAAAAGTTCTGCATAAAACTACTTTTCACTACTGGTATTAGTGAAAGAGCACCTTTTAAGTCTGGTAATTGGAGAATTAGCGGATTAAAATCTAATATAGTATTTATTGCTTTCTCGTTATTTCCAAAATAAACATTAGTTTTTTTATGTTTTTATGTAGATTTCTTTTTTTTTCTTCACAGACCAACTCATTCTATGACTAATCTATAACTACCGTCTGAGGACATATCAAAAAGTTCCAGAATTGACTCTCATGAAATAATTAGTTTTAAGTAATTTCCTACAAAATACACCTCTCCCAGCATCTGTAAAGAACTTGGAACACAGCGATAAGAATGATGTGTGAAAGTCTTTCGCTCCTATGGTGGAAGAAATGTGGAACTGACAGGTCCAGTGGAAAGTCAATAATTGTGTTGTTTGGTGCCAGGGGCATTGTTCACCAGAAGTTTGTTCCCAAAAGATAAACCGTGTTCTTTTTTTATAAGAAAGCTCTCACTTGTCCCACCAAGCTGTGCAGTACAAGTGCCATGATCTGTTCGCAGATTGCATGAATCTTTCAACATGACAATAATGCACAATGTCATGCATCTCATCTAAATTTCCGACCAATTATGAGTTTCGCATTACTCCCATATCACACACACACACATATATTGGACCTTGGCTCTTGTGACTTCATGCTGTTTCCCATTATTAAGTACCTTCTGAAAGGTCGCTGTTTAAGAGAAATAGATGCTTTCCCATCAACTGCAACAAATGTTGTTGAGTGGGGTGTTTTCAGGAATAGCTTATGGCCAGTGTCCTAAGCTCTGGGAGACGCAGCAAAAGTCAAGGAGACTATTTTGAAAGTGATCAACTTCTGCGCATAATTTTCACATATGAGAGCTTTGTCCTGTCATGAAACAGTTTGAAAAAAAACAACAACAACAAAGAAACAGAAAAAAAAAAAAAAAGATGTTAGTTTTCAGAATTTTCTCTAGATCTGCTTGTAAATATAAAAGTTTAAAAAAAAAAAGAGAGAGAATAGTTAAATTAACCTGTTGACCCCTGGTGTTGTCTTTACATGTCACCATTTCATGATGTTCACTATTACTGTGTCACATGACTGGGTCAGTGAGTTAGCAATTTGGTAGTTTTTTTGTTGTGTCTTTTGCTAATAACGTGAGTAGCTGTTTGACGTTCATGCACTCTATAAAGGAAGTGTTGAATGTGTGATTGCTATTTATTTTGTTGAATTAGTGACGGTAGAATCTGTTTAACATGCAAGAGAAAAAAAACAACCATCAAAAGGGATTGAGTTGTCTGTAAGTAAAAAGTAGTTAGAACTATAAAGAAGGTATCATACTAATTTTTAAAAATATTTGTACATTATTTTTTAAAATGGCTTCCTGTAAAATGCTAGTTGTAGAACTTTTCATTTTTTTTTTTTTTTAAATCTAAGAAAGAAAGTAGGTAGATGGTAATGCCCTGAAGACTTTAAGCTAGCCAAGAATCAAAGAAAATTTACTGTTTTATTTTCATTAAGAAGTCTTTGTTCATTAGTGTAGGTGCCAAAGTGGAGGGCCAAGTTCAATTCCTGCAGGGTACTGAGTCAGTTTGACAAATCTCCCTGGCACAGTTTCTTTTCATTTTTCTTCACCAGCTGTGTGTGTGTGTATTTCCTCCCACATCTAAACACTGAAGGGTTCCAGTAAGGATTTCCCTGTCACAGTCTCAAATGCTGGACCTCACATGTCACAGAATTGACAATGCTTTTAATAGGACATCTGTGGCACTACACTTCCTCTCCAGGATTTCCTTGTTGCAGGCACCAGCGTTAGGAAAAAAACCAGAAGAAGTTAGTTAAGAAAATGCAGTATTTTTAAATCTTCCTTTCCAGTTTGATTAGGTTAGTATTAAATTGAAGGGGCACAAGTTTTACTAGATAAAGTTGTTGGGAAATGTCACAATGTGTGTTTCTAAAGTCTGCAGTTTAGCACAACAGAAGATTATAAAAATGGTAGATGACTATGAGATAAGCAATGCTAATAATTACAAGTAAAAAGTCTATCAGAAGTAAATACTTTGAATTTTATAGAGAAAAATGACGAATAAACATGCTATGCCAAGTTGGCCTTCTGTAGTAATGCTAACACTGCAGTAATCTTAATTAACTTGAAGCCTATCCATGCACCTTGCTCAGGCATTGGCAGATAGTTCTGACAAAGAAATGATAAGATCCTGTATCCAGATCTGGGATGACTGGGATACTGATACTATAGCAGGAAAACATCTGACAAGTAGTAATTAAGCTTGTGAATGACCCCCAGATAAAAAGAAGTCACAATGCTTACATTTATCTGCTGCCACACAAAAAAAGAAGGAAGAGAAAACAATTACTATACTATTAAATTGATTGTAAAGTGATACAAATCAACCAGGGGAAAAAATACCGTTAAGTACCACAGCATAAAACCAGAGAAAAAGGATTGTCAGAGTCTTCAATTTTTTTTAATTTGTTTTCCAATATATCTGGACATCGTCTGCCTAAACAAATGTTAGATAAGCCTCCCTAAGATCTGACATGTTAGGGAATTAAATATACATTTCTTATTTTTTTTAAAAAAAAAAAGGAATTTGGCAAAAAAAAAAGAGACAAATGACAATTTTAGAGCATGGGGCAGGGGGAATTTTACAGAGTTTAGGCAGCCAATACCATTGGTCCAGACAAATTGAATGTGACTTGATCAGACTTGCTGCTCTGTTCTTATTATCATTCATCTGTTTTAAAAAAATAATATGATAACTGCTTTTTTTTTTCTTCTACTACTCCTGAAAAATAATATTCACATTCTGCAATTTGAAATTGAGAAAAATACCTGCTTGCTCTGTTAATCATTAAGGCTCTGGCTTGTGTTGAGTCTCTAAAGTCTTAAAAACAAACTTGAATATTTCTGATACATATATCTAGAATCGAGTCAGTTAAGTTATTAATACCCAGTTACTAATTATATGGAAAAAAAAAGACAGAAAAGAAAATTAAATGTCCTCTGAAAAAATACACAACATTGTTTGCCATTTTTTATGGTGCTGATGTCACATAGGCAAATGAGGCAAAAGCATGTGCAGTCATGTTTGGTCCAATGACGTACTTGACCGTGTGTACATAGTGTAGCATACGAACAGAAACTTGACACAAAACAGGCTGTGTGTATATATTTCTGTCTTTTACATATTGTCATGGTAGTCCATCCATTTTTTTTTCTTTCTGCTTATGATTCATTTTTTTTTTTTACTTTATTTGTTAAACACTTGTTAAAACGTATCATTGGGTCTAAATTTGAAATTTCTGTTATCGCACAACTGCAATCTGTTAATGAGCATTTGGAGTTAAATATAAGGTAATAGTATTATTCTTTAAACCAACATGATGAAGTACGGTGTCTGTGACCCAAGAAACATTCTTTCATGGTTTTGTGAGACATACACACACTTATACAAATGAAGCAAAGAAGCACTTATTGAATGACAAGTTTACTGCATCTTGAGTAGAGATGCTGCTGTTGTTGCAATGTAAAAATTTGTGTATCTTCAAAAGCAAGTTCTGCATGCTTCTAAAATTAAAAAAAACAAAAACAAAATACACAACTGTTTTAATAATGTGAGAAATTTAGAGAGAATACTTTGAATGGAAAGATTAGGTATTTACTAGACCTTTTATAAAACAAATTTTTAAAAAGTCCTGATAATGAACATTGTTTGACATAGCAGAGTGAACTACATCTGTCAGCATAGCACCCTCCTGACTTTTAGAGATAAGTTTACCCAGCAGCTGAACTTTTCTCTCTTTTTGAGCATGGCTTTGCATTCCGGAAGGTAATGGACTTCAACATCAAAGAGAAGGGAGGTGCTGTGGGAGGTTGTGGCAGAACCAATTGCTAGCACCTACAAAAATGAAAGGGTGAACAAACACTGATTTATTGATGGCATGTGTAATTTGTTAGGTCTATTATGCTTTATAATGAAAAGCAGGAATAATTAATTATATATTCATTCTTTTATTTAGGCAGGGGTTGAAGAAAACGATCTATTATTTAAAAATTTGTCACCACCATGATTAACTGTAGGATAAACACAGCTTCTTTCTTCTAACATACTATTGTTTCTTTGAATCAAATATTTAAAACCTGCACCCATTCAATGACAATCCATAGATCTGATGACGTTTAGCACAGTAAAGTCCCTCTTTCTTAATTACCATGTCTAAGCAAGGGTTTTAGCTGTTAATCAGTTATGAATCCAACCTCTCTCTCAGCCATCTCTTGGTGGTAATATAAGATGCTGACTTTTAAAGGGATTGTGGTTAGCAGTTAATTGGCTATCTGTCAAGAAGGGTTTGCTCATAATTTTTTAACCAGACATCTATTTTTCCATTTCATATTTTTTCTTGCTCTTTATGGTCTTCATGGCTTAGTCATTCAACTTCATTTTTTTTCCTATGGATGGTTGCTTGCACACAACCCAATGTAGCTCCATCTTTCTACCAATTTGCTTTTGGGAGTAATCATCCTTATGAAGGTAATAGTAGCTAGCCATGCTTCATATGGAATTTCATTTTCAGGCACCATTTTCATCTGTCAAATAAAGCAATAGCAGTCATTAGTAACATTTATGCAAAAGCATAGTATGAGCTATAAACATTTAGTAAGAAACAATATCAGATGACCATTGAACAATGTTTTCAATATGAATTAAATTTAATATGCTCAGAATAACATACTAGTTGCATAATTATGCAAATGAAGTGATGAAAGCATCACAATTAATAGTTGATATGTTGCTATAGATTTTCATGTCCTCTCAGATTGGAACAAGGGGCAAGTATTTAAAAAAAATGTCTAAATTTCAAGTGGAAATACTCTATTATGATAATTGATTTTTTAAAGTTTTGCTTGACCTTTAACTCAAAGCAAATACAAAATAAAACAAACAGATTTCATTATATAACACAAAACTACCTATTTTTTTGGTCATTTGTGCAATCTAAAATTTTTCATGCATCATTTAATGATTGTCAGTATATCTGTTCTTTCATCAGAACTTGAGCATAAGAGACTGGGAAATTCTAATAGCCATTTTTTTTTGTCGGAGACTCTGCGGATGATGATGGTTTTTCTGATTCTTTTCTAAAACTTGATCTGGTTAGACTTTGTAAAACTGAACAATAGCAATGATGCGATGCTGCAATCCCATGTCCAACAGGATGTGACTTGACTTGCCTGGAATTTGATCTTGAGTATGAACTGGCTGGCTTAGTAATACAAGGTCAGAGCATTGGAAATTGGCTTTTAATAGAACATGAAATGCTTATCAAGCACATTTTACCAGATTACTGCAAGCTAATCAAATGAGTGGAAGAGGAATCACTTATTATTGCATTTATACTATTGTTGCAGAATTATTATATATTTTCAGTGTCACGTGATGTAAAACATCGACAATCTTATTACAGCGTTTATTTAAAAGATAATTAAGTGGTATAAGAAAGCATAGTTAATAATATGCAGTTATATGTGCTATTGTACAGTCATACCTATTAAGGGATCAATTTATTACACAATATTGCATTACATTGCTAGTTTTCTGTTTGTTTCTTTAATTTTACTTCCTTTTTGTGCCTTTGCGTACTAATTAAAGCTTGGTTTTCTTAGTAGGTTTAATTCTGTCTCTTGTCACAAACTCTAATATTGCACTAATTTTAATAATCCCTGCTCTGAAAGCTACCAGGCTGACAGTACAGATATTCTAATATGTGGCGCATTATCTGCATAGCAGAAAATCATTACACTATTTTCAGTTTACCCAAAAGGTCAGATAGATTTTTGTGTTTTTAATTACTGAAGAGCTAGGGGTGGGGAATAAGTGGTATTTTTTAAAAAATTTTTTTATTTTTTTATCACTGGAGACAAAAAAATCTAGGGGTACAGGAATTTAGTTGACTTTGCCTTTATCATCTCTAATGGCCTATATGTAATCACATCTTCCTTCATGTTGGTGTCTATTTTTGGACTACCATCACCATGCTCAGCTCCTCTTGGCAGGCGGGCTCATTCCTGAATGAGCTGTTCTAACTTGGAGCTACCATAATGAATATATGTAGTACTGTTAAGCAAATCAGTGTGCTACTACAAATGTTTTCCTGCATTATCATTATGAAGTATGATGGTACAGACGGACTATTTTAGCCAGAGTATCTCTTGGTGACTGTTTAAAGTACTTGACCAATCAAACATACCTGGATGAAATTGAAAGACCAATTTTCTTTCTGCTTTATTAGTAACCGGGTTCTTAAGTTTACGTTCCAAAATGATATCACCAACCTGCAAAAGGATTCAGGATCTTTGTAGATTTCATTAGAGAAAATATCATCATTCCCTTGGAATTGACCAGTACCCATAACTGTCACCTATTAATTGCTGCTATGATGTATTCATTTGGTAAAACTCTCCATAGAAAATCCAGGTGTAGCAAGGAATACCTGACATTATTATTATTGGAAGGCTCATTAAAAATGGACAATGAACCAGTTTTTTTAGTTCAGAGATGACTTTTGACATTAAGGGATACTTTCTGAAACCAGCGCTTTTTATGTTTTCTAAACAGTTTTTAAAAATTATCTGTTCTTGATTTTGTTGTCATAGTTTTTAGACAATCTCTTTAATTAATCAATTCACAATGGATTTTTCTGTTTTTGCCTTTTTTCAGTAGAACTCTCTCGTTTCAACCTCGTGTCCTGTTGATTATTTTTCATGTCAACTCTTTCAGTGATCATGACATCCTTCTATTGAATGGTTAAATTTTGGGATAATTATTCTTTCTTGACAGTTAAAAAAAGGGTATTTGAGATGTGATGACCTCAACACCTATTGTAGCTTGGGTTTTAGCATAATCTGGATGGCTTCTTGTATTCTTCCTCTTACAGATGTTACAAAAATTTATTCATAAATGGAGTTTAATTGTAGAGAGTTTTGAAATCTTTTTTGAGTTAAATTAAGGATAGCCTAAATATTTTATGGCATGACCATTTATGTTTGTCCTGTGTTACTGTTTGCTTACAAATAGAACTAAGGAAAGTTATGCTGATGTTAAAGCCATTTTTCTAAACATTTGACATAACATTGATGCAGTAGCTAGATAGTAGTAATCAACACCTGTGATAAATTAACTAAGAAAAACCATTAAGTTTAATTATGTAACAAGAGTAAACAAGAGAGATCTATCGTCAACAAACTTCTTAGCATTATTGCACTATAAATAGTGAATCATATTAATTGCACAGTATGATAAACATACCTTGATACCATTTCTTTAGTGACACAATAGTCTCTTACATTAATTACTTGGGTAACATTGGCAAGCTTTTTGCTTACTGCCATGGGGTGCACTGTGTTACCTTGATGCAACAAGTTCTTGTACCACAGTAGTCATAAACTTGTTGAAAGAAAATATGGCTTGTTCAGAGGAGCATATAAACACATTATTTACTAACTCAAATAAGCTAGTCTTTACTCTCCTGTAAGTTAATTTATTTATGAGCTAAGTCTCTTACTTGTCTTGCACATTTTAGGTATATAAGTGATTTTCTAAATGTAAAAAATGTGCATGGATATGTTAAATTTACTGATAACAAAAACACACAATAAATTACATATTCATTTATTTTATATAAAGTTTGGTATACTTTTTGCTTGTTTTTTTACATATTGTTTTTAAAGTCAAATGAGCTGAGAAAGCTATAAATATGTCCATTCATTTTGAAACTTAAAGATGAAAGAATACATAATTAATAATATGCAGTTATATATGATATTGTACAGTCAGGCCTATTAAGGAATCAGCTTAATTTTATTCTGCAATTGTAGTGAAGTTTTTATCTGTATTTTGATAAACATTTTATTTAAAAAATTTTGAGTTACACCAGAAAGTAAAATTATAATGTCATAAGGCCTTTAAGATGTGTAATTAACATCTGCTGCAGGAAATTGCACTCTATACTGATTGCAAAGTATGTGGTTTTTATGTTAGAATTATAACTGACTCTTTGCCTGATGAAAGCATATACCATTTGCAAGTAATGCATGCCCTAGTTACCATGCCAAGTGCTAGTCTGTGGCAGGATTTGGATGGGGATTGCATGGCACTGGATACATTAGCTAGCAAATACCAAAGATACATCAATTTAAGATGTTTTAGCAAAAGAACTCTCATGGTTAGAAATTAGAAAAAGGCCTTGGATAGTAGGGTGGAATAGAAGAGCATCATGCCATTGGCTAGATACTGGAATAATAGCTATAGATAACTGGCAAGTGTTCATAATTTTTATATAAATGTTAAGTTTTGATGATATTATTGTTCATGTACCCAACTTTGTTGATAGTCCATGCCTGCTGTACGAGTTTTAACAAGTTATGATCAATTCTTCTTGACATACAGAATTAATATGTGGAAAGATTAGTTGTTAGCCACTGAGATAGGTTACTATGGCATAGAGCCAAATTATATATTTTTAAATACATTGTAGACATATTTTAAAGATAATATATGAATGAATAAAGTTAATTATTAAACAAGTTCTAATTCTTGATTAATTATTAGATAAACAAAATGTCTTTACAGGAATTTTGAAGATAAATCTTTGCTTGAAAGATATGCATTTCATCTGTATTTATATAAAACACTGCTTTTTGGCTAGACATGTTGTTGCATCTGTTTTTACCTATTTATAGTCAGGGCACTAAACTGCTAATTCCATATTGCAGCCTGGCCTTTAAGTCTGACATTTGGATTATTCCCAGTTATACTGTCAGTTCATGATGCATAGACAAAAGTAAGTAATAATTAGAAGTTTGTAACATCTTTGATAAGCTAAGAATTCCTGCTTGTTCTTTAACTTTGCTAGTCAAGTGACATCAGAACAATCTCAACAGCAGATGTTGTCTAGTTTATCTCGCGATGTTCAAGAAGCTTTATACAGCCCAATAGACATTTGCACCCGACCATTAATGTAGGCTGAGACCCAGAACACTAGCTGGGCATGGAGGAGGGGATGCGTGACACTTTAAACTAATGCCAGCTTAAAGTGCCCAGTGCACATTCAGGTTTTGGCCAACCTTACGAACCTGTTGAAAGTTGGCATTAAAACTCTTCAGCTTTAGATGTCGGAGGAAACCAGAGTAAACCTACACAGCTGACTGGGGGGAAGAGCAAGAGGGGGAAAAAAATCATGTGGGAAGGTGTGCCAAACCAAGTTCCTTTTTTATCAACCCTTGACTGGAGCAATCTAGACCACCAGACATGACCCACCTAATAGAAAATATACTCCTAATTAAAAAATTCTTTTTTTGTTGATGTTGAGATAATTAATTATTAATTCTGGCGATTAGTTGTTTAAAAGCTATTCAGACATGATAAAGAAAGTAGTTACTCTTTTTAATAACCATTTAGGAAAGAAAAAATAATTTATTAGAAAACAGAATAATCAGACATTAACATCATTTTTGGTTTCTTTGTTTTTCTAAAGAAAATAATCCTTTTCCAAAACCATTTTTACTTAGTTTTCTTCTTATCATTTTAGAACTTAAAAAAAAAAAAAATTGCCTGTTTTTATTTATTAAGATAGAACAATAGATTAGTTAGAGAACCAGGTGATGTGGTAGGTCATCTGATGGTTAGTCTGCTGGACTTCAGATCCTGCAGGGACAAGAGAGTACTTCTCTGGCATGGTTTCTTCTCACTCTTTTTCATCAGCTGGCTGTTGGTTTCTTCCCACATCTAAAAACGAAGAACTTTTAATAGGTTCGTTTGGGCAGTCAGATTTGTGATACCCTTGGTACTTTTTTGTGCTGGCCCTAACGTTTAGTGTCAGGGGTGTGCATGCGTGCATGCAGCAGGAGATAAGCAGTCTTTAGATAACTTTTCTGAGAGTCAAATGCAAATGGAGGGAGTTGGAAGAGTATGAGAGCCAGCATTTGCAAGTTATGAGAACATCTGATATCCAGGATTGGAAATACTGCTGCTTGATCTCTTCCTTGCAACACAATAGAACAGGAATATCAAATGAAATGAGATTTTAATCCATGTTTGAAACACTAAATATCGATTGCTTTTTTTCCTTCAAATGTGTCTGTACAAGAAGAGAGAGTGGTCACTAATGCATTTATATCCTCATACTGTATTATTTATTGTTTTGAAGTTCTTAAATAAATGGAATGTCTTATGTACAAGCTATCCTTTTCTGCATAATAATTACTACAAGATAATGATAATTTATAAATAGAATTCCAGCATAAGGAGTGTATAATGTTGACTTTAGTGACTGTCATTCAGAGCTCAAGATAATCATGGAGGATTATTGGTTATTGTATGGGGGTTAGTCAAAGGGTGAAGAGTCTCAGTGATGGTCAAGGTCTTTAGCCAGAATGGTCAGAATCATCACCAAAAAAAAACAAAAAAACAGAGCATTGGTAAATGTATTAAGAAGCATTTTCGTTTGTTTGCTTGAAGTCACCCTATAGTCACGAATATTTACTTTACTTTTGCCGATAGACTAAAACTGAAGCACCCCAGAAATTGTTTTCTTCCATTGTCTTATGCTTAGGAAATCTAAAATTCTATTTGTTGTTTAGCACATTTTAAGAAAACTATCTAGAATTGTGGCTAAACGTGCAGTCAGTCCTACACACACTTATCATTGTGATTAAAATGTTTCCAGGATTCTTTATTTTAATGAATTGCCTTCTGTATCAGTTATATAAATATCCTTATTATCCCAATACACCCCTTTTTTGAGTAATCAATTTGAACAACACTTGGTCTTCGTATAAGTGTTGATGCCTGAATTAAAGATGTTCATTTTCTGTCATAAAACAAGACAATTTTTAAAAATATATATGAATTAGTAAATTATAATATACAATGTCTATTTTCTTTTTAAATTTATTTTTTAATTGTTCTGGTTATTTTTTTTCATTGTTTTTCTTCTAAAAATTTGGATTAACAATTAAAGTGGCCCGTACACATTATAGATTGCTCTTCCTCTTGTAAATTTATTGTTGACTTAGTAAATAAACCGAACTTCTCTTAAATTTGTTTCTGATGTTACTAAATTATAGTTCTCTATGAAGAACTGAAAAAGCAAAGGAAACACATAGTATATTTGATAGGTATTCATTTGGGAATTCCTTTTCATAAGGAAGATAATCTGAAATGTTAAAGCAGAGATATCCCAAATTTTTTTTAAAAAAATACTGTTTTGATATATTTTATTCTTTAAAATCAGAACTAATGCTGAACTTGTTGATGCTGAAAATCAAACTAAAGAGTTTTCCTCGTGCTGATTGATTTGGGCAATTTTTTTTAATCCTTTTTTTAAAAATAATTTTCCTCTCTTTAACAGAAAAAAAGTAACTCATCCAGTTTCTGTAGGACTGACTTCTATATTTAACTAACTCTCTCTCTCTCTCTCTCTCTCTCTCTCTCTCTCAATGTCAATGTCTTTATTTTAGGGATACATCATTATTTCCCTAAGAAGCATTTTTTTTTAAAAATTCACATTTTTTCATACATCAATGCCTACAGTGGAGACAACCTTGGTGAGGATGTATAGTGCTGAGGCTCTTCAGCTAGGAAGTGTTGCCAATCCTATGCCACATGGGGCACCAGCACTTCCTACCATCAGACCATCAGCAGGGAAATACTAGAGCTCTCCTCTTTTTGTATGTGGGAGGAAACTGGAGAGCCCAGAGGAAAACCATGTGGCCGGAAGAAACCATACCCAGGGTTGGGGGGGTGTGTGCCAAAGGCAGCCAGTACCCCTGTAGGAATCAAACTTGGGCTACCACTGGACCACTGCAGTGCCAAACATTTTCATTTTAAACTGGTGAATATAAATGGTAGTTGCATTGTGATAAAACCTAAAATAAAATCAGTCAGAACCTTACATCATTGAAGCAGACTACCACATAAATCTACAAGGATTTAACAATTTACAACTGTGTAGCTTCTCATCTGAAGTTTTCTTTAATCTCATTCTGATGATATCTTAGCGGATTGTAGAAGATTTTACCATAGGTTTAAAACAACAACAAAAAACTTTGCAATCTGTGGCTTATTATTTAAAGAATCACATCCAATGTCAATGCACTTTTGACTACTATTTCATTAAATAAATTAACGGGGTATGTAAAATTATGTGCAGATGGATAATTACTGATGCGGAGTTTTTAAAATTTCAATAAATATGGGAAGCTGAAAAAAAATTGTTTCAGTAATATTTTTAAAGCATCTTCAGGAGTTTTATTTTAACCAAGGAGTCATAGGTTTTAATTAGAAATATTCCTCTGCCAAGTGTGATTAATATTTAGCATAACATACATACAACACACTGAGATAATATGAATGAAGTACACTCAACAGTAATAATAATAGACAAAAGATGTTAACCCTAATAGGCGCTTTAACAAGTTAGTCTAACATCTTGATACAAATTAAAACTACTCAAATGGCAACTTAACCAAGCACTTTCTACAAAATCATCTGTTTAATTTTCTTATTAAAATATGCAGTAAAAATTTATTTAATTATTGTTGTATTTTTATCAGATATATGATCATTTTATGCTTTCTCCTACACTGCATTATTATTAAATATCTTTGTTAATATTAACATTTCATATAAGTGTATATACTATATAGATAAAATAGATGTTATATAGGCTATCTTGAATTAAGTTATTGTGATCAGTTCATAGACATTTGCTGTCCTAGATCTGACAATTGACTCTCTACTGAATTATGACTCCACTCATATTTCCATGTTGTACTATTTTGGTTATTTAAAAAAAATTATTAAATCAAATACTCTAGAATGTTCAGATTAATAAGTCTTGCATCTGAAACCAAATGTTTAACATTCCAAATTAGCTTTTTTTACCAGTGATGATAGGTCTATTTATTATTTTTTTCATTTATTACTATGGTTTATACATGATGCTTGGGTGCCTGGTGGTTCAGTGGTAAACTGCCATGGTTAAGGGCCTGAGTTTGAATTCTAGGTTTGGCATAAAGACATGGCTTCTTTCACTTCTTCTTCACCAGCTAGCCAAATCAACCTGGTCCTCCAACCTCATCTATAAATGAAGATCTATAATGGAGGTTTTTGGGTATGTAGCAGAAGTTTTGTGGGTAACTCTTGACCAGTGCTCAGGAGCCCTCACTTGTACTTGGGTGACTTGGTCAACGGGGTTAATATCCCACACATTGCAGCTCACCACTCTGAGATATCTCCCGGCCTTGAAAGTTGGGACAAGGGTTTTCCCAGTAAAAAAACATCATGCCTTTTCAAGAATGCACTGTTGACATTTGTTTTTTTAAAAAAAAAATGTATTCAAATAACTAATTAAGCAGTGTAGTCTTCTGTTTTTAATTTAAGTATTTGTCACTGTTTTCATTAATGAACGGGCAAATATACATGTTGTCCAGTTAAAATACAAAAACCTCCTTCATTCTTTTCCTATTTGTAGATGAGGTTCCCTATGGATACTGGCATCACACTATAAAGCATACATTTATATTCTGTATCTGTTTCAGGAAAATAATATCACATAAGATTATTAATTTTATAATTATAAAATTAAATACTTGTAAATTTTTTTTTAATTTAGACATTATTTCAAAGCACATCCAGCATAGATTTTTTATGCAAAGGTCATGTACTTTATACATCATGCAATAATGAAGCATAACAGCTTGCTTCCCCTTACACATGAGAGGCTCAAAGTGCATTGACTAGCATATGTGCATTTGTGGTGTTAGGGTTCTAAATCCTTTTAAATTCATGGACAATCTCAACAAAAAAAAAGATAGCTTAGTTTGGTGTAAATTAATTGGCTGCAGAGTTCCTACTCAATGTGAACACTGCCTAAGCTGACCCTGAGTTCTAGTTGTTCTAGATAACCTGATCTCTTTAATGGAGTCAGGGTTATTAATTAGACAATTGTTACGTCAGGGCATGCAGGATATCCTCTATAACCAGCAGCTACAGCACCAGTTGAAAGGATGAGTGGGGGGAGGAAGTGGGTTTCTAGTATCACAGCCAACTTCCTATCATCTTTTAATAAATTAACTCTGTGCTGGTTTTTACAGTTACATTCTCATCTATGATGCAAAGATGTACATATATATATATATATATATATATAACGTTATGGCTCCTTTGGAAGAGACTTTTGTCAGAAGTTTGTAAATAAATTAATTCACATGTTGCTTCTTGAGAAAAACTGTCAATCAATGTCAATAAGATATCAATACTGCTGTCAGTGCTTCATTTATGACACAACATGCATTCAAGATTTCCTAAACACTTCCAGGGATTTTAACCCTAAAGGGAAAAAAAGGAAGCAGACTTATCTTCTCCATTTTTCTGAAAGTGAACTCCAGCACTTTTATTTTCATTCTTAAATCTTTAAACTTATTTACCATAACATAAGAATCAATAGATGTTGGTTTCTCTTTTTATGTTGATGGTTAACTTAAATTAATGTACCTCATACATATTAGATGTAGGATGCTTAAATTTAAAAATAAAAAAAAAATCTCTTGATCTCACTGAAGGTTTGATGATAAAATGCCGACATCCGAGGTTTGATCAGACAGAAATTCTGCGTTTGCCCATCTTTGTCCTGAGCAATGTTCGGATGCTAATAGCGCCTAATTCAACTCTTACCATTTCTTTTGACAGATTTCGTACATATAATTGGTGCATATGCTTGAAATGACTGCTGGCATTCTTAGTCATTACTTCAAAGAATTGTGATAATGATGGGATTGGTACAAGATGTAAAGAATATAGGCTTTTTATATCCACAAACTAGGGTTGGTGCGTATGTATCAGAGGAAGGTACTTCTTTGCAAGGATTGGCAGGAAAGAAGTAACTTCCAATTAGCTTATAATAATTTTATTATTTTTTTTTTGTAATTTTTTTTAAATAACAAAAATTATGTTTGCTTCTAGGTTTTTTTGTAGTTAGGTATTTTATCTTGAAAAAAAAACCCCCAAAGGTAAAGAGAGTAAAAATATATCAGTAATAAACAGTTGCAAATATTTCTAGTCTCAACCTTAAAATAACATACAATATATATACATAATATACAGGGTGTCCGTAAAGTTACTATACAGTCTTACAAGTTACTATACAGTTCCAAGAAGTGTTGAAGATCTTCGACAATTTGTTATTGATGAATTTGCCAACCTTGATCGTGACTTGTGCACCAAAGTTTGTCATAGTGTGGTGTCACGTTGTCGAGAATGTATTGAAGCTGAAGGCCTCCAATTTGAATATTTGTCATAGAAATTGTTTGCCTTGATTGTTACAGTCTTTTCGGATGTAACACATGTATTTTCTGAGATTTTTATAAACATAAAGGTGTTATTTCTTTTGTTACAAATAAATATTTTAATACAATATCTTACTGTACTGCAGGGTGTCTGTATAGTAACTTGTAAGACTGTATAGTAACTTTACGGACACCCTGTATATATATATATGAAAAAAGATTTAACAGAAACCAGTCGTGTTCAGACTCAAATGCTGGAATGTTATTTTCTTTTCTATACATTAATTCCCAGTTTAATTAACACACTACCATTCCAGGTTTTGTGAAAAATAAAATGTTTAGCTGTTGGTCCAGTGAAAAGCAGTTCTGATTAATCTTCAGTTACATTTAAGTAAAAAAGAAATATATCACAGCATCTGAAACAGTATTAATCTTTTTCTCAACCCAAAACATACACATCATCGTTGGTCCTTATCAGGTTTTGAGGACACAGCAAATGCAGAACTTGTTAGACACATTGTCTCAGGCCTGTCGTGTTATGCTGCTGATCCAAACACTTCAACATCAATCTGTAGCGACTTTGGAACGCATCACAGGAAGTTTATTATGGATAAGAAAATGTTGCCATTGTTTTTTTTTTTTTATTTTACTTACATTATTTATTTTGCCACCATTATGTCTGAATCTAAGAAGTTATTAAAAATGGCCAGTAATTTTCACGATGAAAACCTGTTGCCAATGTGGCTAGAGGCAGAGAGCTATGTTTCATTTACATCCTATTATAAAGACAAATTGCAACTATTGCCGGGACAAAAATATAGTTGTGTAAGAAAAGGTGAGACATTAATGAGCTTTCTTTAACAGGACGCACAAGTGTAGTCATTCACAAAAGGATGAGAAGAATGAAATAATATTCGTGATTTTTAGTAGTTATATGTTTCTGAATGGCCAGTAACAATAACTACAACAAGAAAGATGGCAGCAGGAGATCTTTTTGGGATACTTATAAACAATGATTTATTAAACAAAGAATTTTGAAAACAACAGTAGACATGTTAGTGTATTTGTGAAGCAATACAATTGACTTACATGCAGCTAGTTTTTATTCAAGAGTTGTAATCCTAAGTTTATCACAATCAAAAATCGTCCAAATTAAGTATTCCCACACTAATATTTCAGATTCTACCATCTTGGGTGCTTTAACTATCTTTAAGTGAGAATAGAAAGTTAAAACTCTTACAAACAGCATGTAGCTACAGCTCACAAAGTTGTTTGTTGTCCTTTTGATGTCAAAGCTGTGCTCTGGCCCACACACATTTGAAAAACATCTCAAGTTTAAATTTACTGATGTTTCCTTGAAGTTAAAGATGTAGTTAATTATTGGAAAAAAAATTGTTTTCTTTACTTAAGGAGTAATAATGGAGTCAATGGATGAAAAAATTCTACAAAAATAGTTTAACTGAAAAATAATAGTAGTTATTTTGCTACTAACCTAATCTAACCTAAGTTAAGAAAAACACGACAATCAAGATACACAAAAGCAGCCATGAATCTAACATGGTGTATTAACCCTTAAATGATGATCTGATGGGAAATGGCAGCCATTGCCACATGATTTAACTTTTCCCACTTTTTTTTAAAGTTCCAAACTAATTTATGGTAACAATAGAGGCCTATGGGGCTCACTACTGTTGCCCACCAGGCACAGGAAAATTGTCCAGTCCTAAGTATCTCACTACATCATGGATGCCAAATGTCCCTCAAACTTCTCAGGGTGATACTTCGTATGGTGTGGAAGTGGATGCTGACCCACAGAAAATTTTGAGACTGTTGGATGACCTGTGATAAAAGGGAAATACTCACCATGAGATACCTCCTCATCTGGTGAAGAATATCAAGTGAGAGGTGATTTGACTGATTCAGAGAGTGACCACCAGGTGGTGGTGGTCAGCATGGGATGCCATTTCCAATTGTGCCTCCTTCACTGTGTGTTTGGCCTTTGAATGGTCACATGGTGGTGATTTCATACCAACTTTGTCTGTTTTTTTTGCAGAGGTAAACAAACAAACAAACAAACCATACCTCCATTTCCACCTCTCTTATTGCCAGTTTAGGAAAGAGTGCTCCAGCCCTTTCAATGTCACCCTCTACTATGTCTTACTCTGTGCACTTCATCAGGCTAAAAAAAAGGCAGTTATTTGTTTGTTTTTTTTTGGTATTTTTATGCTCTTTTTGTATATTTATCTTATTACATGCAAATCTTCCATTTCATTAAGGAAAACAAATTTTTTTTGCTACACAGTGATGGGATTTTTGAAGTCTATACTGCTGGTGAAGGGTTAATATTTTTTTTAAAATTGACTGCTCATCAAAAAAATGGGAGTAGAGATGGCAAAAAAAAAAAAGATGGGTGATGTGTATTTAGGTATTTACATGGGATAGTTCTGCAGAGAACAGTTTTTAATAATTAGTAAAATGACTAAGATTGACACACGTACTGCAGTATGTAATCTTGTCTTTTTGTACCTTTGAGTGCAGCAAACATATTAGTTTATTTGTATTATTTTAAATTTGTTTTTTTTTAAATTTTTATCCATGAATTCGAAGAATTATACATTTTTGTAAGATCTAAAAAAAAAAAGTGTTTAATGAATTTTAACCTTTTTTGGTGGGTCTATAAGTATAGAAGAGAAGGCTGGCTGGAAATTCTGGTTTTGATGCCTAAGCTTCTACAATGTTGATTATAAATACCCAGCAGGTGAAAATAGCATGGAGTCAGTGTACATAAGATGGCCTGCTGCAGCTATGTTGGTTGAAGACTGAAGTATGGCGGCAGCTACTTTAAATAAAGCAGTTTGACTTGGAATGTCACGGCTAATTGCTAGGCTCATCTTCAACTGCAATAATGGAGGTGTTATTTGCGATAACATACTGTGTAGTTCTAGGGAATGGCAGAACAGATAAGTACCGTGATAGCAGGTGTTAAACCTAAAGTAATTTTGCTACAAATATCGCAAATCCTTAACTGATAGCCCACCCTGGATGTTAGAGTTTCCCTCAAACAGCTTTGTATCATATTGTATTTCTGACCAGTAGAGTAGCTAGGTATTTATGTGGTTATCAATTTGCATGAAATGGATGTTGGGGGAGGGGACATTTCCTGTAAATATATTCAGTGATCAGTTACCATACAACAAGCGTCTAAGCTTAATTTCATAGTGCCAAAATGTAGGAATTAAAAAAAAACAACAACAACAAAACATTACAATGTGCAGTATAAATACAATGTCTAATTTTTGGCCTACTTCAGTTTTGTGTATTTTATTTATTTAAAACTGAACATCGCTGAGAAAACATCTTATAAACCATTGTAATTATTACCGTGGGACAAAACTGGCGTTAGTGAGTTAATTTATACTGTCTCATTCATTCGTGTAGCACCGTCCATTCAGACAAACGAAATATATCTGTGAAGCGTGACGGATTTTAAATAATTCTTGATTTTTTTTTTTTTTTTTTTTAAATGGAACCAGAAACTGAACTTTGGGTTGCAGAATGGCGCCAGCTAAGAGAACCAGAGTCTGTAGTTAAGTATAATTTTTGAGTGAGTTACGGCCGTTTTGGATTGGTGTTGCTAGTTCGATGATCCTAACCGTCTGAGGACTTGCATTGCAGGCTTCCTAGCTGGGGGGAGCAATCACCAGCGTGGTCTTTGGCCTTGAGTGGGGATCATAAGAACACTGAAGGACTAAGGGGGCTTATACTCTAGGGCTGTGGTCTTGCCTAGACAATACCCATCTCAAAGGAGAAACATGGGTACACTTAAACACCCTTTGCCCACACTGGCACCACAACCAACCGCAGAGAAAAAAAAAACACAAGCATTCTTTGTTTATGCCTAATAATTTAATTCTGGTGGGTACCTGCTGCAATACATTACAAGCAACAAAACAAAATTCTCTCGCTGATTATATGTAACCAAGTTACTGAGAGACAAAAATCTGGTCTAATACTCAGTACTTTCACTATTCGATTTTGTTCACCTGTTGTATGAAACTTTGACAAAATCTATCATTTTTTTTTATATTCATACATGTAGTTGTGCAAAATATTCTATGAAGAAAAAAAAAAGATATTTCATTGTTTTAATGTGCATTTGTGAATTCTTTTTACAGCTCTGACGATAAAGTATTGTATTTTGTACTTTAGAAATGAGGTCAACTGAAGCAAACATGTCTATTTAATTTTTCTTTCATTTTCTCTACATTTTCATCCAATATGATATCACTTCAGACAAAAATATATATATATATATACACACACACACACACACACACACGATTTGTGTGCATGCTTGAAAGAGTTTTTAAAGCTCCGGGAATCTGGGTATGATTCTGTGAATTTTGCACTAAATGAATACTTTTTCCATTTACGTTTATTAATGAAGTATGCTACGAACATATCTGGTAGTTCATGAAAGTTAACACCTGTGCAAGGAATGCGTGGGATTTGCTGGTAAGCAGCTCTTTGTGGCCTACTTTGTGGAAGATATGAGGTAATTAAATTTTTTTTTCATGGTTACTGCAGGTCATCTTGTACCAGGGAGCAAACTCTTTGCCCCCCTGGTTTTGGCTGGAATGTCTGGCCCCAGTTCCACAAAGAAATGGCAACTTTGCCCCCACAAATATTCTCTGACACCACCAGGATCTTCAGTTAGAGGTAGCAGCCTGTGATCCATGAAGTCCATATATCAAGAGGAGGAAAATTGCTCTGAACTGAGTCTATTGTGTGTGATGAATTACCTGCTGCTGTTTCCCTTTCAAGCTTCATGTCACCTTGGTCAACTTTTATTTTTGAGCTAGGTTTTCTGAAATACCTTGAGGTGGAACTGCCACACTCTTCCCCCTACACACACACACAAGCCTTTTGTTGTTGTTGTTTTTTGTCCCGAATCAAATAAATTTCAAACGAATGAGTTTATATACATTAAATGCAGTGTAGGAGCCGCTTTAAATAAATCTGACTTGTAATAATAAAATTATAGCTGGAAGAAAATCTTAAAGTTATGTTAAATTATTCTGGAGAAGTCGAAATGCAACTGGGCCAAATAATCATTACATTGACTTTATTTTGGCATGCTTTAATTTGAATACATCTAGTGTATTTATTATAAATAACGTATGGCATTCTTTAAAAGAATTTTATACGAAAGGCTTATTTTGCAGAGTGCTTTATGCCCACATTATTAAAATAATGGAAATAAACTTTTATAAAAAGTGGATTTTATAAATGTTTTTCCACCCTGACAATACAGCAGAATCAGCTTTCATCCAGTAAGTTAACAGTTTGTTCTCTTTCTCTCTGAAATCTACCAGGATATCTCTCTCTCTCTCTTGATTTAGATCATCTTGAGTGATCATTGTTTCAACATAAACCTATTGTTATATATTTTCTAAGAGTTATATTATAATAAACTGTAATGGTAGATGTCAGGAGAGCAATGTTGCTGATGACTGGCTGCCTGGACCCTTTCCCAAGTAGCAACTTATGCAGATTGTATGAGTCACTTAATGCCACCACACCACGTATATAGTTGCATAAAACGAGTGACATGGTAAGAGTCTCTACTAGAATTGTTCAATTTTGGATGTGGGAGGAAACTGGAGTGCAAATGGCTGGTATAGAAGAGAGAGAAGAAACTATGCCAGTGAGGCACACAAAACCAAGCCAATTCCTAGAGGAATTGAACCTGAGCCACGGTACCTTCTAATAAACTGATTACACATGGAATACAGGCCTATTTTATGTAAATATACAATTTTGGGCACCATTTATGTGCGTGCATGCTTGCTTAAAAGAAAAAAAAAAGTGTTCTTTGATTAACACTATCTACACTGAATGCAATACAGAGTTTCAAATATGTGAAAATACTGTATGGATTTACTATTTAGGATAGGAAATGTGAATTTGCTTTATTTTTAGATTTATTAAAACATCAGTAACAAAAATAGTTTTGATAATAGTTAACTTTTATTTTTATTGCTGTAGTGAATATATTTTTCTGACAGTTTCTTCTTTCCCTGATCTAGAACACGTTGAGGAAAGCTAAAAAAGGAAACTGATGCTAATTCAGAAATGTCAGAGAAATCTGTCACATACAAAAGAAATATTTAATCATGCACTATTTCAAAATAATTATACAAGTAAAACAATTACACTGGTCAACAAGTATTTTACATCAAGCATATGTCAAGGTGTACTTAGTGTAGTTTTTAATGCTGATTTCAAATATACAATTAGTTTTTTGACATCACGTACAGTTTTCAAGATGAGAAAGTTTTTTGGTTTTAGCTCATGCATTATATAGAAATTCCAATTAATGACGTGTATGCATGTATTTCATTTACATTATGGAAACATACCTTTAAAATAAACTACATTATTCATTGCTGCATAGTTCAGATGCAATATTTCATCATTTTAATTAACCAATCAAGTTTTTTCTGATGAAATAGGTATTTCAACATCTCAAATTGTCCAGTCATAATTGGTCTGATGAAATATTTCATCATCTCAAATTCAATATAGGTATAACTGTTTGTATCTATTTCCTTACTCGTTTTACAGTGTTAACAATGTCAAGACAGTGTAGAAATCCTCCTGATGTGTTTTGTTATGTCTTTGGACAGTTTATTGTGAAAGCTCAAAAATGTACAATAACACCAGAGATCAAGAAGATTTATAAGCTATAGTTGTTTTTATTTAAAAGCTCTACTTCTCCATAATGGTAATTTGAAGCCCTCCATTCCTATTGCACACTCCGTTCATCTTCATGAATCATATAAGAATATGGAACTTTTACTTCATGCCATTGCCTATGAAAGATACTCATGGAAAATATGTGGAGATTTAAAAGTCATTGGAATGTTAATGGGAATGCAGTCAGGTTTCACAAAATACTGTTGTTTCTTGTGTCTATGGGATAGTCAGGCAACTGACAGACATTATTGGAAATCAAACTGGCAGACAAAAACATCATACCAGCCAGGACTGTCTAGCGTCAAGAATACACCTCTTGTAGATCCATGTAATGTCCTATTGCCTCCTTTGCACATAAAGCATGGACTGATGAAACAGATTGTAAAGACACTAGGGAAGAGAAATGCCAGAGGGTTTGAGTATATTGTAGAAAAGTTTCCCAAAATCACACAGGTGAAGTGTTGAAAGAGGGTATCTTTGTCGGACCCCAAATTAGAGAAGTACTCAAAGATGTCAACTTCAAGACAACACTGGATGAACTGGAACTGCCTGCCTGGAATGCTTTCAATTGGATCTGTGAGAATTTCTTGGGCAACAAGAAGGCAATGGATACAAGGATGGCATCAAGAATCTTCTGAAATGTTACTCACAATGGGTTGTCGCATGTCACTGAAAGTTCACTTCTTGGACTCCCATCTGGATTTCTTCGCAGATAACCTTGGAGCAGTGTCTGATGAACATGGTGAAAGATTTCACCAGGACATTAGTGCTATGGAGAAATGGTACCAAGGCTTCTGGAATGACAGTATGCTGGCTTACTGCTGCTGGACACTTTACCGTGATCAACCAGATCAGGAACACCGCAGGAAATCCAAATCACAATGTTTCTAACTCTGTTGTTCTAACTTTGTCTGTTTTGTCTGACCCATTTTTTGTGTATTCACTCTTTGTAGAATGATAGTGATGATTTTTAACTCAATAAACTCATTTACTTTCTAAAAATAATATGTCCTTATTTATTACGTTAATGATTTCATATATACAAATATGTAAATATTTGCATGTATCTACTGAAAAACTGATACGTGCTGCATACAAATGGAGTGAAATTTTGAAATCAGCTTGAAAAATTAGTCTAAAAAGTTGGTTTGCATTCATAATGAGTATAATACATCTAATTTTGCTGACCAGTGTTATTTATATAAAATATGCATGAAATCTTTGGAAATGTTAACAGTTAAAAACTTTGTTTTTGAAAAGTCTTATTCTTGGGAAAAAAAATCCAGTTTCTTCTGGACCTACTAAAATAATGTTTTCACATTTACTCTTAACTCTTTGAAGAGCATTCCTTTGTATTTATGGATAGTAGGTATTGACCCTGACAGAATAATCTTATAAATATATGTTTCCAAGGTTTTGCAAGCTATAAGATCAATGCCCACTCTCTTGGGCATACACTTCAAAGGGTTAATTGTAGCTTTAAAAAAATGTGCTACAAGTATATTTTAGATCCTGAGACATTGTGTACATTAATTATCATCATTTTTGTAACATTTGCTTAAGCTTTAGAAGTTATAATTCTAAAATTGGTATTCCATTATTATAAACAACAATCAATTTTCAGAAGTGTTCTATATCTCATCTCCCTAATGTTGAAAATTGGAATTGTATTTCTCTAAACTCATAATTGGAAATAACCCAGTAAAATGAAAACATCATCCAAAATATTTAAATATCTTTTGTTTAGATTTCTTGGTTTGTATTAAAAAAACTTCCTGTTGTACTTTTAGACCATACTGCATCGTTATTATCTTATCAAGCATCACTACATTTTATGGCAAGTTCCTTGTGATGACAACTGTCATGTGAGAGATTTTTTATTCATGCATTCTTTGAATATCTCATTTTTTTGCCAGATGTTGTAGCTGATTTGCTATGCACCAAACAGGAGCTTGAGGTAATCCTAGCTACTGCTAATCCAAGCACACAATCTATCACCATGCTATTTTTGGATGTGAAACCATTTTTGGATGAAATGCTGGAATTAGCTGTTGATTTATTTTTGTATTGTCAACAAGCTAATGCATGTGCTGCTCTTTTCTTAATGGTACAGCTGATCTGGTCCAGCTCAGAGCCTCTGCTGCTGTAGAGTGGCAGTGATGGCTTTTGGTAAATGGTAAACATCTGCTGTGAGACATGGGGGTTTCCAGAAGATTTATGACATATGCTGCTTCCAGACTGGAATGGTAAACTGAACAGTTCAGGAAGAAACCCGGGTAATTGCTGGATTTATCAATTATCATCAATCCAGGGTGTTTATAAATGTAAATAATGTTTGGAATGTGAACTATTTATCATAGGAAATTGGAAACAATTGAACATTGTTTTACTTTGCAACAAAAAGATTTACTAATTACAAAAAAAAAAAAACTTATAGACGAATGTATTGTTTATCTTACATAAAAAGAACCAAAAGGAAAAGAAAGATGCTAGAAAACACATGACTTCTTCAGTTGCTTTTTATGTCATATTAAACACTCAGCATTAGTTTAATTTTCTTCTTGATAATATGGAAACATTGCCATTGAATTGTATTTTTTTTTTTTAGATTTTACAAATTTCACATATTGCTTCACATTCATCATAATCACTAAAGAAAAGTAGATTTATTTTCTGCTCATCTTTGATCAGGTGTTGAAATATCCTAACTTGCTCACCACCAATTTAGCCTGAAGTAAAAAATGGCTAATTGCTGATTTTTAATTTATACAAAGTTAGATTTAACTTTTTCCTAGGCCAATGAGAGAGTGGTTTCTTAAACGCCATAAAGGCAAAGCTGGAAAATGGTGCAGTAATACACAATGTGTTGTTTGTAATGAAAAGAGGATGAAACTTGATTCCACTGACTGGTGCATTATTGCATGTCACTGCAGGAATGATTACTCTAATAAAAGACATACTACTATTATTGCTGCAGAGGCGTGATGACAATGAGAGGCTATATTATATTTCATTCTCTAGACTTCTGGATAAGTGTTGTAATTTTGATTTTCCACCAAGTACCATTGGCTGAACTATCTTTATTTAACATGAAGCAACACCTACATTGTGTTATCACTCTGCAGTTTGTTTTCAGAATTTATATAAATACTACTATCTCTTTTTTCAGTGCATTAGGCATAAGATCAGGAAAATGTTTAGATGGTCTGGTCCAGCTGTTGCTTTTTATCCTCCTCTTTCCAAGGATTCAGGATTGTACTGCAATAATCTTAAATTTCTTCTCTTCTGCTGCTCCTATATTAAGACAAGGTGCACTAACTCAATGATGTCGCATCCAGTATAGCTTCAAATTATTGCGTAGGTGTAATTTGACACAAGCCCAAAACACTCCTTGTGGCTGTGTCTTTCAGAACAAATAAAGTTGATTAATAGCTTGGTATCACTAGAATAACAAATTTAATTTTGTAGTAAGCAGCCAGATTTGTGTAGGCTGTAATTTGGGGACTTGTTTACATAGATAGATGGGTAATAATTATATTTGACCACGTGGAGTGAAAAAGAAAGAAGCTGATTGGTTGCTTTTTAGTTATTTTAATTTTATTATTACTATTATTTACAAATCACTTATTATTCTGTTTAGCTCGAAAATTAAAATGCACCAAAATTGTTGGATTTCTTATTTCTTATCAACGACCGCTTACTTGTACATAATCCACTCAGGTGATTGCGACTGCTGCTGCCAGTTCTGGTTGTTTTTTTTCTTAAATTTCAGTATTATAGCAGACAGGGTGATGGAATGTATGCATTTCTTTTTATTTGTGCTGATGAGTACTCTGATGGTGGGACAGAGAATCTTGCCGATGATGATTTCAGGAGGTGAAGAATTAATGGATGCTGTGGGTGTGTGCTTATCATGTCTGAGTTAATGATGGAAAAAGTAGTGGAAATGGCTTGAAGCTGGGCTGATAAGCTAGAGTCCAACACTGCGTCAGGTTGTACCACCTTTCAGTCTTCAGATGCTTCTCACTGCCAGTTAGAAGGAGTGAAAGTGGAACCCGGGGAACATCATTTATGGGACAGTTGGTCTTTAATATCAAAAGTGAAAACCCTTTCCAAAAATTTCTGCTTGACAGGGTGTTCACCACTAATTTAACTAGTTTTCCGGAGGTGGTTGTTTCACTTGTTATTGTCACGGCGCCAAAATTTGTGGATGATGGCTGGGAGAAGAAATCCTTGTGACCACAGTGCTCGTCTTACTGTTGTCTCAATGGTACCCCAGATTGCGGGGTGTGCGGTCCAAGCAATCCCCTGACACTAAGGCTACTCAGTTTACCCCCCCCCCCCCCCGGCAACGTGAGATTACCGAATTCTCTCTCAAAATCTTCCATTAAAGACAGTCAGCTACATCAGAACATTTGGAAGGAGTGAAAGTTAATTTCATTTTTAAAGAAGTTTCATTGACACTCGAATTTATTAATAGTATAAATTAATTCAAATTATAGAATTCTTGGGTTAAGGGTTATCTGGACCGTTGTAGATGGGTTGGCATGGCCACGCGCTGTGTGTTCATTGAGATGGCAGCTGATTTAGTTGTGGAGAATGTGCCCTGTGTTTGACAAGGTTTTCATTTCTCTAACTGCTCTTTATCGGTTTCTTCTCCTCCACCCCCCCCACTCGCGAGAACTTTCCACAAAATAACCACAAATGAGTAGTACTGTTTAATGGAACATCCCAGCATTTCTGCATAAAATACCAGATGAATGTGAGCCCCCATTTTGCAGGGCCAGATTGATGGAGATTTGGGGTACCTGTGAATGCCACACACAAACAAACTGATAGCACATCTTACTGGGGGGGGGGGTTGGATTTTCATACAGGTAATTTTGTTAAAGATTACTTGCAAAAAAAAAGGGGGGGATTTATCCTAAGTTAACAACATGATCATTTGGATCCACTGCAAAACATTTTAAAGCCAAATGACAAAAATAAGTGGGGTGTAGGGGTTTATGTAAATGAATGGTAAGACTGACTTTGCTTTTTCTTAACCTGCCACTAACTATTGTTTTTTTCTAAACAACTCCATCCTTTCAAGTTAAATAGGGAAATGACCTAATTCTAACCCCTTCCTTGGTATATACTATTTATACCTTCAGTAATTAATAATTCACTAAGTTATTTTGGTATGCTGTTTATTAGATCGTTTGTATTATGTACACTTTATAATAATAATACCAATACTATTACCACTACTAATAGTAGTAGTAATGTACTTATAGCGCACAAATTTCATACTAAATGTTCAAATACACATTACAGTAGTAAAAACGCACAAATATTATATCAAGGACTTGCTATAATAAAAGTAATTAAAACTACTTTACTACTGTAAATGCTAGAGTCAAGGACTTACAGTTAAAAATACTAATCATTTAAAGTATTTATAAAAAAAAAAACGCTTTTCTAAATAGTAAGATATTCCTAAAAATATTTATTTATTTTTTTCTGTTTTTTAAAGTTTGTGCTGCTCCACAAGATGGGTGGGTACTGCAAGAGCAAAATAATAATTTCCTAGTTCTAAAAGTCTTCATACCAAGTTGAAGATCGCAGCAATAACTCTGAACTTAATCGAAGATTATAACGTGACCTTTGCTAACGGCAATAAGTTCACTGATGTAAGGTGGTGCTAAAAGAACACAGTGTCTGTGGAAGAACCTGAGTCATCACCTTATTAGATATACTTTTTGGCTTCACCAAAATGTCCTGCAATTAATTCATGCCATGTGTTGCAATGCAAAGACTCTGAGCAGGTGCTAAAAACTGTACCATTATACACTAGAGTATTTGGTTTCACCTTGTTTCGGTGGATCCATTGATTAGTTTAAAATGAAGTTATAAATGTCAAGACTCATCATGGCTGCCTTGATCATAGCTGCGAGGCAGGAAACTGTAAAGATAGAAACTGGGATCACAGTGGATTTCATGACTTTTTCATTGCTTATTGCTGACATATGTGATAAGGCTAATTCTACCTGCTAATATTTTGATTGCCAATTTAATGTTTCTTTGAAGTTTCAAAAGAAAAAAGAAATCCAAATAAAATATGCCTGTCATAGATGAGATATTGTTTGAAAAATGAGAGGGGTGGTTGGTTGGTTTGTTTGTTAAGAATTTTGTATAAGCTTATGGATAAATGTTACTGCAAAGGAAAAATAAACTCATTTTTAGTCTCTCTCTCTCTCCCTCTCTCTCTCTCTCCTCTCTCTCTCTCTCCATCTCTCTCTCTCTCTCATATCCTTGTATTAAAACAAGTCAAAATAATATTGTGATTACATTAAAGAAAATTCCTGCTTATTATCACATGATGTAATTCCTGTTTTGGCATACATTTTTTGATGTTCATTTTGTTGTCAATTAGAAGAAAAGAATTTGAATACTTTAATAAATATTTTTTTTGTTACAACTTAAAAAAGCTGAACAATCTGTCTTTGGTTTTGCAAGCACTAATGGAGACCAGTGCTATCACTGAAAATTTTTTTTCTAATTTAGTGAACAATTTTGCTAGATTTTACTTTTGATTTTTTTTCTTTTTCATGAATATACATTAGATTTTTAACATTTTAACAAAAAAAAAAAATCAAACTTACCTGTAACTTTGTAATTGCTTTGCTAAAATTGGATGTTGGAACCAGCAATTGTATCTCTGGACTTATTACCTGGGCACTGGGAGGGGTGGGAAGGCCTCATGGGGAGAGCACCATCAAGGCTTTAATATTCAAAGAGTGTCATCAACTGAGAGCCCTCTAGTGACTTTGTTTCAGATCTGTAGACCAGCATCAGTGGGGTTAGGGTGAGACATCTGATCCCTTTCCTGGATGAGTACCCAATTGTTTTCTTATCTTTTTGAATGTCAATAAGGAAAGAGAGGGGGGGGGGGAGAAAAAAAGAAGCAAAACAACAACAACATGATGAAGTCTGTTTGAAAAAATTGTTTTTCTGGTGAAACTGTAGCTCTTAGTTTTAAATCAGCTGGCAATTTATTAATATCAGGTTCATCAATGGTGGAGAAAGAAACCCATGGGGGGGGGGCGTATTATCCCAGCTTCTTTCTTTAGGGTTGTGGCGAGGAGGACCTGTGTCTCCCCTCACCATGAAAGTCAGCCCTACTGTAATAGCTGCCTTGTGGAAGAAAACAGTCATATTTCCTGTACTCATTTGGCTGGACAACGATGACAATGACGAACCATTTTCACTTTTGTCCCAGACGAGTAAATTGGCCTGACTAGCTATAGTATTTGTTGAAATCTAAATGCTTAAAAATTAGAATTAAAGTTCATCTCTCTTAATTAATTACCATAAAAATGTTTTCACTTTTTTTTCTTCTTGATAGGCTGATGCTGTTCTCTCCATGTTCCTTGTCTTCCCATTGTCTCACAAGTTATTTTTCAACAAAAGAAAACTCTTAAATACATTCTAACGTTGTATGTCTTGGAAAAATCAACAGAGAAGGATTTTGAAACTGTTTGTTTTATTGTGATAAACCAGTTATAGTCTACATTCGAATCGAGGAACTGTTTTGAATTAGAAATTTATTTAATGTTTGCATTGACTTCTCTCGACTTTGTTTGAAATCTTAACAGTTTTTAGGTTTTACATTTAACTTTTTGCTGAAAACGTATTAGTAAATTCAGTATAACCAATTTCTAAAAGTATGACCTTTTTTGTCATTTATTTTAAAACAAAATAGGAAAAAAAAAATTTGTTATCTTTAATGAAGCAATTTTTTAGAAAATTTTTGAATGTGAATAACAGAGAAAAATTAATAATAATGAGCAAGTCTTGCTAATTTAGAAAGTAATTCATTAGAATATAACAAATTTTCAGCCATATTTCATAGTTTCCATCTGATTGGTATTAAAAATGTTTTTGTTTATTGGCTATTTATTAACTTACATCTGGGTTTAGTAGATTATTGATCTGATGTATTAGCTAAGAAATAAATGATCAAACAGAAATTGAAAGCCTATAATTTATGCAGTTGAAAATTTTTTTTTTTTAAAGAGAAATCTAAATTGATGTTTACAACAGTGACAATGCAGTATTAGGGGAGGTGGATACTTTAATGCTCAAATGTAAGTCTATAAAAGAAGTTACTTATTTTCACTTAGTTCTAGTACTTGCTCTTTCTGTATAAATCTGTTCCTTTAGCAAAAAAAGACGACGACTTTTGCAACCATAAATTAATCTTTAAAAATTTGAAGTATGATTCCCCCGTTATTTCTTTAAGGTTTACTCGCAGTGACAACTTCCTGTTGAGAGGAATCATTGCCAAGTTGTTTTGAGATTGTAACAGTTTGACCATATGCCCAAGAGATGTGCTTTAAAGGTATATCACAGAAATCTCAATAGCTTTGACATGTTTAGAGTCATGATTTCCTGGTGCGATGACCCATCCTTTTGGTGTGCTTTTCGTTGAGTTGTTTATCCAAAGTTTAATTTCTTTTTTATTTTATTTTTTTGCTATTTTAAAGTTTGAAACCACAGTTTAGTTTGTGAAGTGACTGGTTATCTAGTGAAAGGAGTAGAATGTTTCTTTTTTTAAGACACCAACTTCACTTTGTCCAAAGTCAACAGGAAAATTAGATTTGCCAATCTGAACCAGATTTATTTTTGGTATAAAATGAGTCAGTCAGTCACCTTATTTGTATCTATTACTTTCCCATGTGTATGGCTATTCTGATACATTATATTTCCTCTAATAGGCCGAAGCCAGGGATTAATACCACTCTTATTTTAAAATGCTTTATAAATCTGTTTAAGTGTCAAAATAAATTAGGGTTGGATCTGAGAATAAAATTAATTTCCTTTTTACATGTTTTAGCAGTTCTGAATCTATAGTTATATTTGTAGAAAAGATATATTGGAATGGTTTGAGCATCATAGCTTTGCTGAAACCAAAAAAAAAAAATCAGTAAGGCCAAAACTAGATTTTTTAATAAGTTTTCTATTTGTTGGTTAGATTCATTTTGTTTTTATTGAAGTTTTGGCAAAGACTTATCTCAGCAGAAATTTTGCTGGAGCAACCATAGTTAGGTTTTAGCAAGAAGTCACCATTGCTTTTAAGGCCAAGGAGCAGAGAGGCAAGCAGTAGGTTTTTTGACTGTGTTTTATACTAAACACTACCAACAATTACTAAATTTATTTACATTTCTATTCCAGATTTTTTGTTTCCCTAATATCAAGTCTCTCTTATCATTTAGCTAATTCATAATTTGGGCCTCTAGTATTTCTGACAGTAAATACCAGAAATCTCTTGGTTTTATTTCTGACGGCAGACTGAACTACGGCTTGTTAAGGTTTTGCTAATACTAAACATCGGATCCTTTTCACAATCTTTTATTTTCAATTCATAATTTGCCATATGATAATAATTATAAATAAATATTTCCATTTTAACCACTTTCTCTCTTTAGTGATGAATCCCACATTTTCTGTTTTATCAGGGATTTACACACTTCTGATAGCCAAAGGATTTTCATAGCTTTTCCTAATTCGAGGAAAGAGGGCGATATGTCTGGTTCTCTGTTTTCAGCATTATGTATGTCAAGGGTTAAAAAGTGTACAAATTTTTTATGACTGTCCACGCCTCTACGATTTGTATGTACCAAATTTAGAACAAAATGTGGAATTATTTGGCAACAACAAAAAAAAGAAATGAAGAAAAACAGTCTTTGACAGTGATAAGGTGACACCACACCTTTAACTTGGGGGGGACAATAATGAAATGTTTTTTGTTGTTTGTTTTTCTTTAAATATAGTAGCACACTAAACCCTACAAGTAATAGAAACCTACAAGAATCTATTTCACATTTTTATTTTTAAATCTTTTTTAACAAAACGTTTTACTTACAATTTTTTAAAGACAAATTCTTGCTCAGAACAGATTTCATGACCTTTTGTAAAACATGACATTTCATATGGTGTGGTGATAAAAGCAAGTTCACCGGGAACTGTCCTTGTTTAATACCTTAATTTTTTTGAAAATATTGATTGTATATTTATTTACTTTTCGTTTTTATAAAAAAAAAATTTTTGACTTACATACTTTGTTGCAAATGGTTGTTGTTTCTGTTCAGTCTAGTGATGACAGGAATTCATAACAATTTTACAACTCTCACAATAACACTGAAGTATAGCAGCAGGTTTACTATACACTAACCCTGCTCGCTGAGTTTTATGTTGCTTAAAATTTTAAAATATTTTGTAGCTGATTATGTCTTACCAAATACCGCACGGTTTTCAGGAATTCTGTCTCAGCCGGCTTTTCTCAAAAGCAAAATGAATTCCAAATTGATTTTTTTTTTATTATAACAAAGAATGACATAAAATGCTTATCAGCCACATTTTTATCAAATTACTTAAAGGTAGGTGACTGAGTGGAAAGAAAAATTGCTCATTGTATTTAGCCTTTTGTTGCAAAATCAGTACCCGGTAAGTCCTTGTAATGGGAATGGGATATATGATTTTCGATGGCAATACACGGTATACTTCTATTTTTACATGATGTAAAACCTTGCTTCATTGACCAATGAGAGGAGTTCCAAATAATCTTCTTGGCATTAACTCTAACTCTAACATAAATTTTAGTATTATTTGCAAACTTCTTAATACAGCAAGATGACCCTTTATCCAGAAAGCCCAGGACTGTGAGGTTGTCAGATTTGATAGGCCTAGCATATGCAGGTAGTATTCATTAAAGTATCATCCTTGTTTATGCTTACAAAATAATGTCTATTGGATAAATATTCTTTACTTTAAAATTTGTTCATAACCACAGATTGTTGAGGTACTAACCCCAACTTATCACTTAGCCTTTTGACCAAGGCTCCCTTTTCTAACTTTCTCAGTAATTCCACTTTCTTTGACATCATTACAATGCACAATGGAGCAGAACATCTAATTAAGCAAACAGAGGATTGCACAAAGGGCAGGTTTGTAGTGAGCGTGTTGGTTCAGGATGCCACCTAAACAATGTGGTAGTGCCGAGAACTAAAAAAAGAACGGTTGTTTATGGAACATTTTGATTTTGGGGTTGCCTGTTTACATTTACATCCACTATATTATCAGTTATTATTTATGTAAATCAAGAATAAGATGCTTAATTCAAATCTGCATGTTGTTTATTTTTTTTTTTAAATCAATAACAAAAGTGTTCCATGGACATGCATTATTTTTCTGCAAGTTGTTCATGCAGAACTTTATGGAGAACATTACTGAAGTCTGATCAACTTGATATTTAGGAGAGGGGATTGGATGAATGTTTGATTTTATGTCAGATTTCTTTTCGTTTCATTTTCAAGATTATTTGTAATTAAGTTAAAAGAACAGTGGAAGAGTTCACATAGTTTTAGCATATATTACATATATAATTTTGTTCCAATACAAAACTACTAATCAGAAAATATTACACATTTAACAATTAATAATTAACTTTTATGATATCAATATTCGGAGAAAAGGTAGTGACACAAAACAGATAGGAATGTTACAGCATATCATTTTTGCTCAATAATGGCACAAAACTAAACGCCATACAACACTCATGGACAGCTGACACACACACAGTTATTTGTGGTCTTTTTGACAGAAGAGCTATGATAGTGCTCATCTTTGTTTAAAAAGTAAGAAAAATTTTAACTTTACTAAAGTTCCATTAAGATTAATACAAAAATTGATCTTTTTTTAAATTTTGGAGTTAATTATATTTGTTTTCAAATGCAATTCTGCATTTCTTAAACAACAACACAAAAAAACAAACAAACACAGCAAATAAGAATCAGTAATGGAAGGGTTATTTGTATTGTAATACAGTAGTCTTTTATATCAGTGTCTTTAATAGTTTTCATGAATAACAGTTTTATTTTCAGAATACATTTATACAGACATTTTATTATAGAGAAACGAAATATTATTTTTTTTAGAATTATGATTTTTGTTTACTTTCTACAGCTAGGTGTAAAATGTTATCTAAGAACCCATGAACTATTAACTTTTTAACAGTAGAGATACTATGTTCTATTAATAGTTTTTTTAAAAATAAATAAATGGATAATTTTTTTTGCCATCAAGGCCCCTAAATCGAAGAACTGTCAGAAAATGAAAACATTTTTGTGAGTGTTAAGAGAGGGTGAGGGAGGGAGAGAGAGAGAGAGAGAGTTGCATTAATTACGTAATTTAGGGAAATACTTCTGCTGGCAATTATCTGAGCTGACAATTTTTGTTGTTTTGCTGTCTTCCTCAGAGCCTGGGCATCAAACTGAAAGGAAAGGCTTTTCTTTCATGTGCTGCTGTATATTTAGCATCCCTGTCAGGGAGTGAGTGGGCTGCTGAAGCTGAACTTGAGCTAGCTGGCCAGCTGTCTGTCAGGGAGATAGAAGAGACAAGGCAGGAGAGTTTGGAAGGTAGGAATAGTAGATCATTTCTTAACTTGTGCCTGGCTCATTGACTTACCTGTGCATCCTTTAAATTGTCACTCTTTGAGGTTTATTGTTGCTAGGTACTGTGTAGCTCAACAAATGCATGTTTGTTTGAGAATTTAAGAAAAGAAAAACAGATGAAGTAGACAGTAACAGTTTATGAACAGCACATGTATTGGTAGAAAGTTTCAGAAATGATAAATTTAGGCCTACATTTTTAAGACCTAAATATTTATATTAACACTCATAGGAGGAACTAACTGCCAGTTGGGGAGCTACCCTGGTAGGTGAAAGTATTAGCAAGAACAGTATCAACAATAACTAACAAGTTATGGATTTAAAGCCAGTGTGAACAGCCACTGGTAACATGTGACAGTAACACTAAAATAACGATCAGTTCTCATGCATTTACACTTTTTTGCTTCTCAAAATTCCTGTTGCTTCCAGCTAAAAATGATAGCCATCTTGCCACCCATATAGACTGGGAAGATAAAGGGGAGAAGTTAGCTGTGATGGCAAGCGGGCAATGCAAATTACCATCACAGATGTAGAGAATCACTCACAGCTATCTCTTCAGTCACACAAGTTAACAAAAGAATTCTATCACAAACCTTTTTGATTCCTGGTGACAGTAAATCAAAGTACTCAGGACAACCCTACCAAGGTGATATGACATGGAAGAGAGAGATAAAATTACTATATGTCAGTCTAAAGATTAATCCAAAAGCTTATAATAGGAAATGTTTTCAAAACCTGGATTTAGGAATTAATTTGAATAACACTATGATTGGGAAAAGCTCGAAATGAGATTGACATTCATCAGTAACTTATTGTTTTTACTCAGAACCTTTTTTAAAATTTTTTTTTTCCTTTTCTGTAACACAGCTTTGTCTTTTGTATTTTTAGGACTATTAAATATTGCATTCTGCCTATACTTTTTCTTCCTTTCTCCAACTAACTATGGGGATTCTTTTTGTATTTTATGGCATTCAATTAGAAATCTCCTCTAAATATACTGCCTGAAGGTTATAAAAAACTTTCATTTAGTAGAGATTTTAAATATAGATTTTAGTGATTTTAAAAACGTTGCTTTTTGTGTTCCCTCTGGTGTTAGCAATACTTAATCCAAGGCAAACTGTGGCCCTGACTATTCATATACTAATCACACTGATCTAATTATTAAAACTGAAATATCTGGCAGTTTACAAAGAAAAAAAAAAGATAAACGAAAAAGCCACCTTTGGGCCTTGCCATGCCATCCTCTAGCCAACGAGATTTCCCCTCTTTTGGAAAACATTCTTAACCTTAATGAATGGCGCATTAGTTTTTACTCCATTTATACTTCCCCAGCCTAGAAGCACCAGTTAGTATTTGTGCTGACATGGATTTGTCATTACAAAGGTAAGTAATGTGTGTCACAGCCCCTACAACCTAACCACTGCTGAGTAATACAGAGTGGAAGGGTAGTGAGGTGAAAACGCCCCAAAAGTGGTAGGCATACAGCAAGTAAATGTGACAAAATTGTTTACTGTATGGCCTAGGATTGCTTGAATGTTTTGCATAAAACAAAGGAACATAAGTTATTTTTTTCTACTATGCCAATTATCGAACAAAACAAGAGAAAATCTTTCTAAGATCTGTGCGAGTGAATTAATCTATTAGGCTTAGCTGTACTCTGGGGTAATAACTGTTAGTACTACAGATGCATGTTAGATGAGCCTTAAAACATTTTTCTCTCTCATTGATCTGTGTCTGGCAGAACGAATGGGAAGATTTTATTAAAGATTGGATTTGTTTTCTATCCAGTCATCCTTTTGGCAGCAGTTCTGTTTTCTTTCTCATTTAATACTAGCAATTTTACACAGTAGTAGTGAAAAGATTTTGTAGCCATTAGTGTCTTTCCACTTTCTGATCACCAGTTGCTTACTCCGAGGGGCATAGGTTTCACCGTAGAGAGACTGATCGGTATGTGGTATGTAAGGAACAAGATCAAAACATTACCTCAATCGTTAATTGATAATTAAAAAGAAAAAAAAAATTGAACTTACATTAATCTTTTTAAAGGGTAGTGCTGTAGTCTAGTGCTAAACTACTGGACTGCTAAGTTTGAGAGCCTGGGCTTTGATTCCTGCAACAACCAACTCAGTTTGGTATGTTTTCCTGGCATGGCCTCTTGTTGTTGTTCTTCATCAGTCTGTTGTGTGGGTTTCCATTTGGTATCCCCTGTTTCTTCCCACATGTTAAAAATGAAGAAGAGTCTGGCTGGGCCTCACATCAAGAAGGACCAGCAATACTTTCTAGCGGATAGATAACTACTGCATCACTATATTTCTCTTCACCAAAACCTGTCTCCCTTCTAAATGTTGGGACATGAAAAAAAAGATCAAATGACATTGAAATGAAGAATAGGTAGAATAGCTCCAGTGCTACATTTAAAGGAAAATTGGCACTATTTTTAATTAATAGTTCTAATATAGAATAGAATATAAATTACCTTTAATGTGGATGACTGACATAAATAGAAGACTTGGTGTTACTAAGGGAATTAAATATCTAATTGCCAACTTTTCAATAAATTTTGACTTTTGGCACATGAACATTAAGTCAAAATGTAGTATAGATAAAGTCTCATTTACACAAAACCCAAAATACTGATAAAGAGCAGCATCAAGTATTTTTGAAAGACAACTCCAGACAGAACTCATTCAGTCAGTTTATCATTTACTTCCTATCCACTGATGCACTGCTAGCCAGTTTCTTTCTCCTCCTCCATGCCCATCATCTGTTTCACTTTCAAGTGGCCTGACACCATTATTTATTGAATCAACTCTTTTAGTGGAGTTCAGGCTTAGAAAGACAAAGTTCTGTTCCCAGCATTAGTGGGCCATGCTAAAGAGTCAGAGATGGTTGTCTGTTTTCTCACTACAAAGGAGTTAACAGCACATGGACGGTGCAAATTTAGATAATTTTTATGGAATTTCTTTCTTTTCTTTTGTAAATGATGAATTTTTACATATGAATAAACAGTATAATTACTTGTAAGATTTGGATTGCAACAAGTCCACTTAAACTTGGCTTTATTTTTTAACTCAACTAATTGGCCCATTCAGCCAACAGAGCTAGATGAACAATTTACAGTACCTTTAAACATCAACTTATGTTATGGTGAATAAAAGTTAACAATATTTTCTTGTTTATTTTATTTTTTTTTTTAGAAAAAGATATGTATACATAGTGCAAAGAAAGTAAAGAGAGAATTATAGTTATCTTTTTAAGACTATATGCATATCTATGATTGATGGTTATCTTAAGACTTTCAGCCAGCAAGTACTTATATATAAAGCTTGTCTATAGTTAAAACAAGGAGATAATGAAATTTGTCTTGAACTCTAGAACAACTTAGTCAGCCGAATCACAGTCACGAGTTTCCAGAAAGAACAAGCTCAAGTTTATTTTCATTCTCTGTGTTAATAAGTAAGCCAGCAGAGTTGTGTTATCATTCAGGCATTTCAGAAGCACATTTATCCAAGAAATATAAATAATTATACCCGAATTAATTGTTTCACAGGCGTAAACACTGTGCTGCCTTTCCATAAAAAGAGTGGGGATGTTTTGAAATGCGAGCCAGTACCTAATACAAGCCGTGGGTAATGGCTGTATGTGTATACAGTTGGTGATGAGCTAGCTGCCTGCGGCTCAGGTTTTGCCAGTGTTGTGGTTAGAAGTGCACATTTATTTAAAAGGTCAATGGTTGAAGCCATCATGCCCGGTAGTTTTTTTGGGCAGTCTGGGAGCACCAGTGCCCACTGACAGAACGTGAAGCCAATCACAAATTAGGCTTGATCGAATGTGTGTTGTCAGAACTGACTCTTACACACGGACAAGGAAAAGTGTGTTTTGCCTGCTTGAAGGAGTATGCTGAACCCTGAATCTTGAAGCTGCATGGAAGTCATCAAAAATAAAAAAAAGTTATAAGAAATCTCTTTAAAGGAATTTTGTGCAGAAATTAGCAGTAATACAGTTATGACAATAGGAAATTCTCATTTAGAAGAAAACATCTATGGGGAAATCTACATGAGTGATTTGTACCTTCATCTTTTCTTTAGACCGTTTAATTCAGGAGTCAGTGAGGGCAGGGTTTGTCAAAACAAAGAATTATCACTGCATCTTCCAGGTGGAGTCATTAGTCCATAAAAACAGGTTTAAAAGTTTAGATTATACCTGCCGCACTGACTTACAAATTAAATCTGTGACACACGATAAGCTGATAACATAAAAAGGATAAAACTACAGATGCATCTTTTTTATATATCATGAATAGCGATAGCATTTAATATTTATAGTGGTTCAGGCTACTTTCTGATTTTCCATATAGCTATTATGTAAATGAAATTAAATAAGCCATCTAATAGTGGCAGTTTATAAATCCAACTGCTGTTGAGCTGAAAGCACCAATTACTAAATAAGTTCAGCCTTCTCTTTCTTTTTTTTGCTAATATCTCAATGATCTTCATGTTTTTATGTGTGTAAGATCAGGGTCACCACTATGGGCAAACTTAGTGTACTCTATTTTTCTGCTAATAAATTCAGGAATGAATAAGTGGTCATGCTTGGCTTATGAATTGGTGATGAGGTAGAATTACATAGGCTGATTTTCTGGTGTGGTTATTCTTCACAGCCAGAGATGCTGCTGCTGCTGTGATGTTTCTTTAATGGCAGAACTTGTGCATGAATTGCTCACAGTGGTGATGGCTTGCATTACGCCATCTACACTTTTATGCACTCTCTTGTACTTAGTGGCAGGCATCTGCAAGACAGCTGGCAGGGGTTAGGATACAAGAAGACCCCCAAAGAACTCTTCATTTTTAAATGTGGGACTAATTCGGTGTCGCATGGATGTTTCCTATTTGGAAAGTTAAATCTCAACAGCCTCCCCCTTTAATGATAGCACTTATATTTAGTTTAGTTTAGTTTTTATAAGGAAGCCATCAAGACTTAAAGAAATAGGGAAGAGAAGTATCTGTCATTCAGATTTCTGTATTGTAGATAAAAGTATAATCTGCAGGAACTAATAACAAAGTACTAATATTTAGTCTTAATATAGTATTGCCTCCTTTCTTTTGAGGCTTTTGTCCTTGTAGGGACAACTTCCTTTTTTGAAAACATCTTGTTAAAAGGAACATTATTATTACAGCGATTGGCAGGTTAACTAATCTGGCAGGTTTCATTTTGAATTGCCATAATGCAACAAACTCATTGCTAATTGATTCTATTTTTTAAAATCTTTTTGTGGTGAATGCGTAAGTGGTGCGTGTGAAAGTTCTTGTATGCATGTGTATCTCCGAGGAGAAGGGAGTGGGGTTGGTGGCCGAAGCCATGTAGGGGTCAAAACCCGGTGTGGAGCGAGCTCCCGTTAAGGCCTAAAAGGCTGGGTTGAGGCGCTGAAGCACCTCATGTGACTGGCTGCCAAGGCAGCCAGGGTTGGGGGCATTCGTGCCCCCCATTAGAGTGACTGCTTCCCCAGCCAAAAACCAATCTGGAAAAAAGGCCTCAGCAGGTCAAGTCCGAAACCGGTCTTCATGAAATTAGTTACCATTCAGCCTTGAGATTTAATGACAATTTGCTATTAAAACAATAACTAAGTTACTATCATTAGTTTGTAAAGCAGAAAAGTAGCAGCCATTCCTGTTCTTTATTTTATTTGTTGAATAAATTTTGAAATTTTAGATGCTTAAAAGTCATTAATGAATGCTTACAGCAGTTGTGTGTGTGTGTGTGTGTGTGTAGGGGGTGGGTTGGGGGGTAATTCTGTTAAACTTTCCAAACAATGCCATTTGAATTTTTTACTTATTATTATTTCAATGGCAGGTTAGTGATTAAAGAGTTGTTCCCTAAGGACTCTGCAGAATGGAACACGAGAAATCGTTGGCACCTGACAGGGTGTGTAGAATCAGGACTAATAACTGTACACCAAAAACAAGTTGTAAAAATGAAAAAAAAAGGGGCCAGCTTGTCAAGTACTGATGCTCTATCTTTTGTTTGTTGGCTTGCATGAATCAGAGATTTTACCTGGGAGGTATTCAGTGACTCGGTTTGCACCTGAGAAAAGCAAAAGTGCCTGGTACTCACGCCATGATATCATGTCCTTTCCACTTAATGTATACAGTTTTAATTTGCACCTGTGAACACGGGCCTGGCTTTCTGCCAAAGGGGCCAAACGACAGGTGGGTTCTTTCACAATGGAAATAGAAAAAAAAATTAAATTACCTTAGTTATCCATTAACATATATAAACTTTTATTTTTTTTAAAATTTTTATCTGAACATTTAATATTGTGTTGTTTAAAATACCATTTAAGAGATGAAGGCTAAATGTTCAAATTCATTTATTTATTTAATTAATGTATATATATGGGATTTTTAAATGATGTCATTAAACTATTGGACCAGAATGGAGATGTAAAATTATTAATTCTCACAAAAATTAAAAAAAAAAAAGAAATTAGAATATATAATTTCAAAAATGCTTCTTACAAAGGCAAGCACTTTATTTTTAGTACTAAGGAAAAACAAAACTTCTCAAGAGAAACAGTAAAACTTTCTGAAATAAAATTTGTTCTAATTTTGAGGATTTCCCTTAAAATGTAATATAAAACTATCTATTACTTTTAGTCTGATTTTCCGGCAAATTTCCTCTTGAAGAAAATGAAAATGATGTAAATGCTCTTCAAAGTAATAAATTATCAGCAAGTTTCCAAATTGTTGATTTGTTTTGTGATTTTTGCAGGATTCTTCATAATTTATGCCTAATTTTTTATTGATTTCTAAAAGTAGAAAATTATTTCAATGTATAAATGTCTGCCTCGTCTTAACCTTTTGTGCTGAATTTCTAGAATCTTAATTTCTGTACTGATGCACAATTAACATTTGAAATAAGTGATTTAAACAGAAAGAAGAAAGAAATGTTCTGTGCTTTTGGTATGATAGTTCAGAAGACTTATAACTACTTCCCTTTCTGAAATAACCAAATTTTTTTTTTTAAAAATGTATTTACTTTTATTTATGTGAAAGTATCTCTCAGTGGTCGACATTTAATCGATGAACACCACTGTGGCTGTGGTTTGAAGTCTTCACTAAGATGTGGTGTTAGGCGTTGGTTAGGGTGGCAGCTTACAAGCATGTTTCTATGAAGTAAAGTTCAAGAAGCTGAAGGGTTCTTTTATGTTTGTTTGTTTGTTTTTTCGTTCACTAAGCTTTGACATATGGGAAAAAAATACCCAAACTATGTAATTCAAGGACCACGTTTATGAGCAGTAATTAAAAAAAAATTCTCTTAATAATCCACTTCCATTTACCAGTGTCTAGTGTAAATAGGTGGCTAACTTCAAAAGGTAAAGCTAGGGTGAGAGCATGGAAGTTTGGAGAAAATCAGTGCGATGATTAATAAACTTACACCTAGGAAAACTAAGATTGCTATAATACCAGAATGAAATTGCAGTTCTCTTTGGATGCTAATAAATGCTGAAATACAGACTTTTGTGTGTTATTTTGCTTTCATTTTTATTTATCAGGGAAAAACACTTTTCTGTATCTCTTGATAAAGTGTGGGGCCAAAAAAATGCCCTCTATTTCAATGTCAAATAAAAATTTAATGGATTGGGATATTAGTGTAAAACAAAAACCAAACAATAGGAGGAAGGAACTCAAACGTTTACTTTGGCATTAATACAGATTTTCAAAAATGCTTCCCATCATTCTGAGCACATGTGCAAATGAATAGGGCACAGTTGTTGATCATAGCCCGTAGTTCTTTAGCTCTAATATTGATAGTAGCTTTAATTTATTTGTTTTCCTTCCATTTCATCAATATTTGTTGAATTTTCTTAGGTTTCTGGCACTATATGTCCTGGAAACTCATTCCCGAATGCACACCATGTCGCCATGACTGACCGTGTTTTGATAATGCTCTTCAACAATGACAGTTCTTTGCTACAAATCTAACGGAGCCTTGTGAACCTGGAACAACACAAAAAAATTTTATTTGGGATGTCCCCAAAACGATGTATACACACTTTCATTGATTATCATACAAAGGCATTTCATGTCTTGGTGTTAAGACATTTTATTCAGAAGCTCATAGATGAAGGTACTCTGTAACACAATAGCAAACCTCTGATGTCACATGTTTTCAGTGTGTGGGGGAGGGGCAAAAAATATATGGGCGATTTTTGGATGGATCCTTTATTGGAAGGTGAACAAGATGACACAGACCATCTGAATACCTGGTATGTTCTTCAGATCTCGCACTAGCAGATTTTTTTTCTGTAGAGTGTGTTGAAAGACAAGGTGTATGCCTGAAAAACCGGCTACTGTTTATCCACAGACTCCAACAAAGAATTGTTGATGCCTCAAAATATGTTGTTGTGCGTTGCTCTTCTCTCAGATGCTGCAATAAGCGTGAGACTGTCAGTGGCTGGTCATTTTTGGCATTTCTTGTAGTATATCACGTTGGACGTATCACGGTATCTAGTGCATAAAGCAAGAATTCTATCTAGCATTAAGTCTGTTTGATAGGCTATAGAAAAGTGTTTGTATAGATGTTCTTGGGACACCCCTATATATGCGCGTGTATGTGCTGATGGTAGTTTTGTTTTCATTAGTTTTATAACCATTTTGATGTTCTATTCTTTTCTGAGCGGTGTTTAGACAGAGCCTAGCTGGATAGAATTACAGTGATTGCACTTGTAGCCTGCTTTCATTAGATTTCCAGTAGGTATTTTTGTTTTTATGTTTCGAGTGAAAAAAAAAAGCAGTGTTAAAGGGTATAGATTTGATGTCATCTACTGACGAATAGCAAAGTGCATTTATCTATATGAGGAGACCACGAACAAGAAAGCCTTATCTACTTGAGATGGGGCTTTAAAAGTTGATGAAACTGCTGCCTAAGAAGAAGAAGAACCTTTTATTTTTGATACAACATTAAAATGACTATCTTTTTTTGTAGGTGTAAATAAGAAAACTTGGACATTAAAAAAAAGGGGGAATTATTAGCCTTGTAGCGATACTGCTTTAACATCTTTTATGGTTTACTACTCTGCAGTGTTCGAAACCAGCTGTCAGGGGTAGAGTGTGCAGATGCCAGTGAACAATGGGACAGGTTCATTAGAAAACTGAAATAAGCAGGGTGTAAAGAATTATTTTTTTAGGGGGGGCCATCTTAATATGTTCATTAAAATAAAATATTTTGCGCTTTTAATTTTTTTTCTTCTGTATTTATGGAGAATGAAGAAGGGAGCTAGCAAAAAACCTCTTCTAGTTTAGCAGTTCTAGAGAAAGAACCCTTTTGTAGTAGTTCTGAGATAGGTTTTCAAGATTTCTCGGCAGTACTAAAAAACAAACTAAGCGCTTGTGCTCTCTGTCGGTTTTGTTCTGTTAAATCTTTCTAACTTTGCTAACTTCAGTAATTAAGTTCAGTGTTCTGTGTATTAGGAAAAGCAACAACAACAACAACAACTGAAGAGAGCTACATGATTTTCGCAATTTCCCTCCGGTTTGTCATCAGCTAATTTTTTTAATTTAAAAACTAAAGCAACATTTGAAATGAAGTTAGTTTATTAAAACAGAAAATATGCAGAAATAAAACTTGAAAAACAATTCTTACTATGCAATGCAAATAATTTAATTTATGCCAAGGTGTGGAAATTTAAAAAAAAAAAAAAACTATCTGAACAAAACAAAAATGTTTTAAAACATTTTAAGTAAAATGGAATTGTGAAAAGAAACTTGAACAAGGTGGAAATTTAAAGTGGGAGTTTTAAAGCAAAACAGAAGAAGAAATTCAATTTTTACCAGCTTTTTTTATATGTGGAAAAAAAAAAATGGAGGGAGAGGGGGGCAAAACCTAAGCAAATGTAATTGAAAATTTAAATGCAAAATAAGCTTAATTGTTTTTATGATGTCTTTTGTCACAAATACGAGCATTTTGTGATGTGAGGTTTTATTCTCTAAATGGTTGGAAAATCAAAACAGGAAATTAAATGAGAGAGAAATTTAGACATTCCTGGAGATTAAGCTCTGATGTTGGTAGCAGGGAGAGGTCGCCGTAACATTGGCCCATTTAAAACTGGTTTAAGGTGATGGAAAATGCTCGCATTAATTCTCAACTTTTAATTGTGTTTTATTCATGAGAAAAAGAAAAGTTACTGCATAAGATTCCAAAGTGACTGTGGAGTGTTGGTTTGATTGAAGATTCAACATCAGAAACTTGAATAAATAACTTTTTGCTTGGCTTTTGGGATTAAACCAGAGTCATATTTATTTAATAATGATTTCAATTAAATGTTCATGGATGCAATGTTAATAAAAAATTTTTATGAATTGTTAAAAGAGATTAGCTAAGCTCCACAGCATGAAGTATGTTAGAAATTACATTTTTATATATATCTTTTATTTTGTACGATTGGCAAAAAAGAAGTGGATTTAAGGTTAAAATAAACTATCTTGTTTTATCAAGTTTCAAAAGTGGGTAAACTGATATTGCTACTTATACATTAGTGTAAAAGAAAGTCTCAAGGGATGACTTATATGGTCATTAAGCAAAATCATGCACTTCTTCAATCCTTTGTGGCAATAATTTGACATTTCCTTAACTGTACTTTCTTTCTCTACTCCTTCCAACACAGTTGGTGGTGATGCTTAATTAAACTGTAAGCAATCTGCATGGGGTGGGGTTTGGTGCTCCAAATGGCAGAGTCATCGAACCATAGCATGTTAGGGATAGAAGGGGGGGGGGCGAAGCTCAGACATGGTGTAGGAAAATTGTCCAGGCAGCTCTTACCAACTCTGCCAGTATAGAGTAACCACTTTCGCCATTGTTCGTCTACTTTCCATTACTGCGGACATCTGATTTAAGCTGACCACAACTTGGAAAAACATTCTGGCTTCAAGGGGTGTCCTGTATCTAGAGTCAGGAGAAAAGAAAGAAACATTGACTAAAACAATTCACATCCAAAGGGAGAATTCACTTAGTTCTAGAAAGTTTTTGACCCGTGTATTAACCAACTTTTGCTAATGTATGTATTTAGATATTGGATTTTTTATTAATTCAGGACAGTTTTGCAATTTAGTTATACATGATCACAACACTTGCATTAATAAATAGGCCTGACCACTTTTTTGGTTAGTTGAAATACTGTATCTGGTTGGCTTACTGATACAACAATAAGTATCTGCATAAATTATTTTAAAAGATAATGTTGTTGTTGTTGTTGTATCATGCACCAGCCTCAATAATAGCAACAACCCTGGTAAGGGAGCATAGTGCCCCACACAGTTAGCTGCTAGAGAGTGTTGCCCCTATCCTGGGTTATGAGGACCCAGCATTTTTTTTTTTACTTTGACAGTGGAATTCCTAATAGAACTTTTCAATTTTAGATGTGGGAGGAAACCCACACAACTGACTGGTAGATTAGATTAACTAGGCCAGGTAGGTAACGTTAAACTGAGCTGACCCTGACCAGGAATCAAACTCAGGCTCTTGGTCTTGGCAGCACAGTAGCCAACCCACAGGGGCATACGGTATTTAAAACAGTTGAAGACAATACTACAAACTCAATATAATTGTTTCAACTTTAAAATGCTTTAATAATTAGTTCAGTGGAAATTAAACTAAATTTTGTAGTGAAACCTGACAGAAACCAAAAGATGACAGAATTTAACAAATTTGTTGAGACAGATGTGTTTCATTACTATTAACCTTGCGTGATGATAATTCCATCTCTGATATCATACTTATGAGCTCTGTAATTCACCAGTATGTTTGGGGGGGGGGGTTGTTGTTGTTGTCATTTTTTAATGTCTTGGGATATTCAGTAAACTTTTAATTGTACTTTAGCTAGTTAAGTACTAAAACTTTTCATGGGGAGTACCTATTAAAGGTATATATATATATATATATATCAAAACATCATAGGCTATTTCTTCAACTCTTCCTAACTAACTTCAAGTTGATTAGCAGTAGCAAATGTTTATCAGCATTGCAAGTTATCTATCATTTGTTTGGTTAGCCATCTTTCTGCACCAGTTGTGGATGATGATTTCTTTAGAAAATGCTCAATCTGTTGCTGTTTTTGTATACATTGTTTAAGACTTACATATTCAGAGTCAGTGTGGGTTGTCAGGCCACCTCAGGGAAGTCACTTTGTGATGATTTTCTTTTGCCACAGTTTTTATTACTTTTATTAGCAATTTCTAGTGGAATGCATGGCAAATTTCTGAACAGAATATTTTGTGTGGAATGACAAATTGCAGTAAATAAAAATAAATTGAATGAAAAGGCTCAAATGATAGTAAATGGTTGATCGAAACAGATGCATTCGTATATTGTGAAGTGTTGTTCTCTTGCCTTCATGCTGACAGAATCATGAAGAAGGTTATCACACTTTAAATCCATTGCAATTTCATGCTCAATGAAAAGAATTGCCAGTCCATCCAAGGTAGATTTTAATTAATTTTGAAAAGCTTTATTCTCTGAATCAGATGGTAAAATCGTTTTAACTTAACTACTGCAGCACTTCTGTTGGTGCCATATTTGGTTTCACTTTGGTAAGAAGAGCAGCAAGTTCATATATTTAAATCCACCGATGTGTACTAGAATTGGTTAAATGTTTCCTCATTTGATTGAATGGACACATCAAGGATGCATTTGAACAATTTAACTTTAGCTTGCATTTCTTCATTGTGGGTGTGTTCCTCTGGGTTCTCCACAAGTAAACACAAACTGAAGCAGACCAGAACTCTGAAAGAAAATATTCTTCATTTAGTGAACTCATGAAATCGGTGTCTAAAACTGGAAACTTTGATTTATGGCGATTATCTGCTTGCTGCACCTCACAGGCGCTACTGGCTAATTGTTTCTGCACACATTCCCATCTGCAGAATAGTATTTGTAACTATTTTGTTCATAATATGGATTCTTCAACATGTTACATTAATCATAATTTATGATTCACTTGAACCCCAAAAAATTGGCCACTCAGGTTGTTATATCTTCTCCATGCACACATTATGGAGTATTTTTAGTGAAACCTGTTCATGTAATATGGTACACATGAAACAAATTACAAAAAACTGTTTTCAGAAAAATTTGATAGTGTAAAAGCTTTCCTGTGGATGGAGATACATTTCGAAAATCATTGTTAAAAACCATGCACCCTCTGTTTGATGTATGCAACAGATTATGCAGAAACATTGAATATAATCACTTAATTCAATAATCGATATTTACTTCTTTGCACGTTTTATTATAGTCGTCAGTAATTTCTATACTGCAATACATGCTAAACAGTTTTTAGGTTTATAAACCAAGATAACATATTAGTGTAAGAAATACTTGCATTAGATGTTTGTATTTTGATGGTCATTTTACTGGTCTGCGAAATAATTTAAATTTAGAAGCAGTGTTTGCTCAGTGATGAGTATATAGCATCATATTGTTAGTTTTCTTTTAATATTCCTGTAAATGTGGAATCCCATTATAAAAATGCTTCCAGGTACCCAGCTTTCCAATAATGCATAATACAGAAAATTGTGCATAATCTTGACTTTATGCGTGAATGGATTCACATGTAAGTCACCAGTATATGTGAAACCTACCTATGAGTTTTGCATCTGCATGTACAACTCAGTAGTTTGAAATAATGCAGAGTGGCCCTAAAAGTTTAGTACTCTAGCCCTTTCCTAGCCAATTATATATAATTTTGAAAACTCCTGCTATTTCTGCCTTTTCATTATTTTTTCAATCAACTTAACAATTTACTCTGCTAATTTGAGTGTTCATTACAACCAACCAGTCATTGACTTTTAAAATATTTAAACAAAAATCTTATAATAGTATCAATTTTTCTAAATTTGACATTTTGAAATATAATAAGAATTTACAGAAGATTTGAAGCATGCGTTGATTGGTATTATGTCCCCATATCTTTAAGTGCTTTGATGTTTTTGTTGCAGTTGTCATACTTAACAAAAGCAGCCCCAACCCATGAAATTGAATTATGGTTTCTAAATACCTACAGGAGGAGGAAAGATTTGCTCTGTATTTCTAAATAAGTTTCAACTAATTTCTTGTTTTTCGGTTTTTAAAAAATCTCTATAGATGTGTGTATTGTATACTCACATAATTAGTTTCTTTCCTCTTGTAATACAATTATTTCTTCTTTTTAGTAAGCTGGTATTGTAAGATTTAGGGTGACTGGGAATTAGAGAGAAAAAAGGTTAAATCCTGTTATCTGATGTTTTAATGTAAAGTCTCTGGACATGAAGTTTTTGCCAATAATTAAAATTTCTATTTGATCTTCAGCTTGAGGAAGGAGAAAACAGAAGCCTGACTGATCATCCATAAAGGTATGTAGGAAATGCTAGGATGTTTGTCTGTCTTTGCACACCCATTTGCAGTCTTGGTCTGATTGAGGAATGACAGTAAAGAAAGGCAGCTTGAGCTATAGTACTTACTACTTTCATATTCAGAGTACATGAAAATAACATTAATGGAAGTAGAAGAAAACAAAAAAGTTATTATTTGTTTCTTAATAGATTGACAAAAATGAGTACAAATCAAAACATAAATTTTAAAGAAAAACAACTTTGTTTACATCTAATATGATGATATTTAAATAGGAATCTGTTGACTATCTTGAATGGGATTATACAAATAGTCTTTTAAGGATTATCCCATTATAAAAATGCCTTCAGGTACCCAGCTTTCCAATAATGCATAATGCAGAAAATTGTGCATAATCTTGACTTTATGCGTGAATGGATTCACATGTAAGTCTCCAGAATATGTGAAACTTACATCTCCATTTACAACTACCTCCTTTAATTTGTAAACTTCTCATGGGATCAGATGATATAGGATAAAAACCAGATGAATTATTAGGGTTGGATTTACAAGGTTGATCTGAATATGTCCTTTTTAAGGAATATAATATTTAAAATCTGCATATTTAAGTTTACTGAGAATAAATGCATGTTCTAATGAGGATATAGTGAGTTAGCTTTTATTTAGGATTTTGGTACCATGTTTAAAATTATATGAAAGTTTGTTTTTATTTGAGGCAAGTTTTAGGATTGTTTCTACTTTTTATTGGCGTATAGAGATTCATGGTAGTTATGACCAATTTGAGAATATTCACAATATAGTAAACAATCTCTTGCTTGCTTTCTATGCTGCAGATGATTCATGGATTTCTTTCTCTTTTTTTGAACATCTGAAAATGATGAATTTTAAATGATAGCCTAAAAGAGTGGTCAGGCTTGTGGTACTCTTTAATGAAGGAGGATATATCCACTGCATGTTCACCACATTTCTATCATGGGCATGTTGTCATACCAGAGATTTAGTGTACACTGTGTTGTTTGTTGCTCAAATTTTAAATATGTATACCACAGATGTCATTCAGCACTCTCTGGAGGAGGAGCAAATACCAAAGCATTAAGAAAACAGTAACAATTCTAAGTATACTTTATTGGTACAATCATAGAGGTGTCTTTAAAATGGCAATGTACCCAGTGGAATTAAGACATTATTTGGTAAACACCAATTTAGCCCTTTCTCCAGTCAGATTACAGCCCTGTACCCATGACACCTCTACTCTATTCCTGACTGTCAACTACAGACATTGTGGTTGAAAGTATTATTTAGATCTTCATATCCAGTTACAACCTGCAGATATAATAAATTGCTAAAATCTGGAGTCATCAGAAAAGAGTACACATACCTGAGAGTTGGGGAGATGCCTTCTTATCAAACTTTTTAAAGCATTTTATTTCTATTTGACAGTTTTAAGTGGTTTCTTATGTAAAATTTGCCCTCTGTAGCCAGGTCACCAAAAGATGATGATCTGTTTGCCTATTTCTGTTATATGATCATTGTTAGTGAAATATTATTTATAGTGAGTGAGACATGGCAATAATGGCACATTTTGGTTGTGGTGTTACTGTTGAAGTTGTTTCAGGTAATTTTTGTGTCAATGAATTTCACAATAATATTGGCCACTCATCTATAAAATGTCAAGATTTTTGCCATTTTGTTGTCTCTTGCTCCACTATCTAACCAATAGCACAACCTCAGGTAAATGTAGAAATGTTATAGGATCCACTTTTTTTGATTACCTGCCTACCTATGTAAATTTCAGTTAGATACATTGTTTTGGTAGGGCACTACATGTGTTTTATTGGATCTTATGACTATTTAAATAAGTATAGTAAAATTTCTTTTTTAAAATGGGTTATGGCTTTGTGTTCATGAAATATTTCCATAGGAACAGTTTTTCAGACAGTACAATAATAATTGTTCTTGTGTCATACACAAATCTTTAGTTGGGACCACTCTTGTGTGAGAATATAGTGTCTTGGTTAACCATTAGGGAGTGTTGCTCGCAGCATCATGATAGGGCTAGTACCTCCTACTTTGGCAGGGAAATCCCTATTAGAACTCTTTATTTTAGATATGGGAAAACACTGGAGTGTCTAGAGGAAGGCCATAAGGCCAGCTGTGGAAAACGATCAAGAAACCATGTCATGGAGATATGCCAAACCAAGCTATCCCTTACTGGGAATCAAACTGTGGCCCCCTCAGCCTTTTGTTCACCACCCACCCTACTAATAGAGTTATTCAATTATTAATGATTAACATTTTCAAAGAAAATTATTATCCATAGAGAAGTGACTGATTATGCATGTTTTAAAAAAGGAAAATTCAATGATGCCATTTTTAAAAAGCATCAAATACTTCATAAGTGTTGCAAACATTAATATTTGTATGTGAAAAATTTTAGTATGGACTGCTAGTGTCTAAATTCTAGGCAAGGGTACAAGTTGTATGTGTAAAACATACCGTAAAGGCTGTCCTAATTATAATAAGAGTATTAAAAAAATGTACAGTATCAACAGAGAGGAATTTTGTATGATAAATTTTTATCAGTCTGAAGTTTAAAACGGTAGTGTGTATGTTGATTTTCATTCGTTAAGAATCTTTCCTAACTCTGTACTCCCTGTTTGTGCTTATTTATGTCTACACAAAATGTGCTGGTGCGTATGTGTGTAACAAGGCTGATCTAATAAACAGATCAGCACAAAGGTGTTCACACCACACTAAAACCCACCACTAGGGGTTTTCAGGCAGATAACTACTTTGCCATTATTGTTGGCTCCCGGTTTAGCCTTGTCATAACAACGATTCAACTGTTTTGTAATAAGAAACATTTAATGTTGCCAACTGAAGAGCGTCCAAGATTTCTCAACAATCACAGTGCTGTGCTCGTGTGTCAGAAGCTTCTGTCTACTGAATTGTTATTGGAACACTGCCAACAAGAACTTCATTAGTATAAATGGTTAACTTTAGACATTTTGGTATAAAAGATACTTTAAAAAAAAGTAGTATAGTGTTTATTCAAAGTGAAATTACACCCTGGCTCTTGATTAATAAAGCAAATAAAAACTTTAGTAAGATTACTCCATGTTATTTGTAATACACTGAATGAAAGCTAGCAGCACAGTCATGATAAAATTACCAGGAATGTGGATTAATGGGCACATCTTCTGAGATAGGGGAAGAAATGTTCGGTACATTAATTCAGAGGTATAAGATTTTTACCTTGAAATTTTTTGTTTCTTTGATATCTCAAGTTTTTTTGTTTCTGTTTTTGTTTATCTCTAATGCAGTACCATTGGAGATACAATTAATTTGGGCTAAACAAAATAAATCTGAAACAATCATTTTAATGCAAAATTTGAGCTGATGTAGATTTTAAAATTGCATTATGTAATCAAAATCTGCCATCAGCTGATAATTTTAAAAACTTTCCATAATGCAACCTCACAATTAGTTTCTAGCATTGCAGATTGTGTATAAACATTTAACTATCCAATTGTTTTGGCAGATGAAGTAAAATGGTCAAAGAAAAGAAAATAGAAAACTTTAACCTTAACCAAAATAAGGGTAGAACAACAAAAAATTAACATTGGATCTGATATTGAAGATTGGCAAACAAGTTGAATTGACTTCTATTTGTAGGCAGTAGTGAGCTTCTGTAATATTCCATCGTAGGAAGAGTTATTGCCAGATAGAAACTAATTTCATATTCTGTATGCTTCCACGGCTGAATTTCAGGAGAATTTAATCTCTTGTCCTAGCTGTTAGCTTACCAAGACTTATTTATTGGATTTTTAGTGTTTCTACTTAATTTTGTAAGTAATAAAACCTGGCTAGGAAAAAAAAACACTTTAATAAGTACTTGATAATTTAAGCTTTGTAACACTTGCGCATCAAGAAATTGCTTTCGAATATTATAAACAATTATCCTACTTATCCAGACTTTATTAAGTGCTTTGTTTATTATTATGCATGTCGGTCACCGTTTATATTTCAGTAGACTAAAGAAAACTTTCCTTATGCTGCATTGATATAATTAATAATTCACATAATTATTATTACTTGCTGATGGGTCACAAACAGAAGATGTCTTGTTTTATAAATAATAAGTCTTTGTTGATTCCAAGGCAATTTCATTTTCAATCTAGCAAATAATAGCCTGCTACTGCTATTGTTAAACCTGTTTATTGTATTTAGCTGAGCTAAGCTCTCTGCACTGCATATTTACAGGAAATATTTAATATATACATCATCAGTTTTCATTTTTTAAAAATTTTCTTGGATCACCTATCAAATAAGGTTCTCGGAATTGCTTTTCTTATCATTCAGCTAACTTTAATACTACAATGCGCATGACATCGAATGTCACATTTTTTTTTCTTATAAAATAAAGATTTAAATACAATATAATGGAAGTAAAAATATAAATTTGTAAATATTTGGCACTTTTAATTATATACATGAGTGCATAATCAAGATTTCAAATTATAATACAGAACTAATTAATGAATATATTTCTAAAACCAATGAAGTACATGCCCTTGGTGCATTTTCGAAGCAGGCTACAAATGTTCTTTAAATTATTTTTTTTAAAAAGATTCCAGGAAAGTCTAATAGCATTTCACGGTTTGGATACATAAAATCTATGTATTGTTTACACATCTACAAAATCTTAAAACTGCTGAAGAAAAATTTTGAATATTACAATATAATGTGTACCCTGTTAACAAATAAATATGAAAAGTATTGTTTCTTAGAACTTATCTATTTTTATAAAAGTGGAGTTAATCTTATAAATTATTTGTATTTTTTTTACTTTGTTCATTGCATTATTGTTACTTTTAAATTATATGTGTAGATAAGAACATGAAGTGACTGATTAGGGAATTTTTGTTTTGTTTATGCAGAGACTCGGTTAAATTTTGGTAGAAGTCATTTTAATAATTAAGTCAACCAATTAAACTCTTAACAAAGCTTCTGCATCAATTGATACCCTTAATCTTGTTTTTTTGGATTGCATGACTTGTGTGTGTGGACAATTCAGAAAGGATAAAGAACGACAACCATTTTAAACATTTTCATTCTTAGAAGCCAATGCTGTGCATTCCATTGTGATGTTTTAAATCATTTAGAATTACTTTACAGTTTAACCCTATTCCTTTAGCTTTAAATGTCCACAAGGTATTTAAATATGTGAGATTTTTCTTTAATTCTTTATATCTGGTTTTGCCAGATCATCTTAACATGAGCTTGGTAGGGGTCCCTGAGAATAGCTGTAGTCAGAAACAAAAGTAGGGAGCAGGTGCTGGGGAAGAAACAAACAAAACAAATCTTGATCAACCTAATCATGAACAAGTTAGATAAACTACAACCAGGTTGACCTTGATCTAAACTTAGGCCATGCACCCACAATTTGGGTACACATTCATAAACCCATCCTAATTAAAATCAGACACTTAAGAATTCTTCCTTTAGGTGTTGCCCAGAACTTGATTAACAGTGTCTTGACTTAGGTATTGGATAGTTTTGTATAGCATGAGATACACAACCACAAAACTTCCTTCATCATATCACAATACTGGGAATATTTAAGTCTTTTGTTTGCACTGGAACAGCATGAAGAGTAAATCAGTAATTTTGCTGACACAGTGAATCACCCCCATTGTGCGTTACAGAGTTTGTGAATTACAAATTAACTTTCTACCATGTTGTATGATATCATGTAAAGAGGCCTCCAACTCTGGTTCAGCTGTTATCCACAAAGGCTTTATTTTTATTCCAGCAGTGCAGAAGAACAGATGCTTTCAAAACAAAGTTATCTGGGTCTCCCCTGCTATCAGCAAGCAAAAGCTCCATGGATTGTTTCAGCAGCTGTTTACATCACAAGCATGCCATACCTGCTGTATCTTGTGATGTAAATAGGTAATGATCCATTACAGTGGACCACTAAAGCTTACTGCCATGATCTGCTGTAAACAAGAAGAAACAAAGAAATTTCTTGTAAGCAAATGCTAAAAACAACAGCAAAGGAATGTTTTTGCTTACATTATAAGGTTCTACACACATTAAGAATTAATCTCAGATCAGGACATGTTTTAAAGATTCCACTAAATGCACCTTAAGTTTCCTGGTAATACATTAACAGGGGTGAAAGTACTCTGATTAAACTAAAGTCCTGGCACGCTTCTAATTTCAATGGCTAGCAGATGAGAGAAGTTACTGAACTCTTTCTGACCAATGCTTGAAAAAAACCTCATGTATGTGGGGCAATACAGAAGAGCAAGAAAAAAGTGCAGCATTTTTGAGCAGTCAGTCGGATTATCTGAGCCCAGTTTGTAACCATGGTGAGTGTAGGTCACTTCACTGTGCTAGTCGGTAGAATGCCATGACATGTCTATGAATTTGTTTCTATTGTTTATATGCTTGAGAAAACAAAAGGTAGGTGGGATAAATAGCTATAGTCAAAGCTATGACATTATGACAAACTAGTTAAATTATTACTTATATATTTTGTTTTCACTGCAGTAGTCCTATTATATAATGCAATCATTGGGAACCAAGGATGCTGATTGCTTCATCATATGGTCTCAGTGGATGGGGCTTGATAAATCTGCATCAAGCTTGATGATCAAGTTTATCATGGATCCAAAGATAAATATATGTGAATTTCTTTTTTCTAAAATTTAATCTCCTATCTTTAATAAATTTGGTTCTTTCTTGTAAAACTGTAATTGTGCTGGCCTGTCTCAAATTTAACTTCTGTTTTCATAACCCTTTTCTCATCTTAGGTGTTCTTGTTTTGAATAAATTACCCTAAAATATAGGTAGTACTTTTCACAACAACAATCAATCAATGTCAGAGGATTGGTCGCTTTTTTCTTTCCTCGTTTTTTTGTAAAGAGGAGGAACCGACAGGTACTCATTTTACATAGTTAAGTAGAAAAAAGATGTGAGGATACATACAATGATAAGTGGTTCTTGTTTCATGATATATACCTAAACTAAACAAATCAGGATAGCACACTTTTCAAGCTTGTTCTAATAATTTTCCAAAATTGCTTCTGGTACGCGTGTATTATTTATTCACAAAAACCACTAAATGAGATCCAAGCTGTGGCTTATGGCATCTTGCTAGTGGCATGTTTTTTTCTCTGTCTCTGTCTGTCTCTCTCTCTCTCTCTCTCTCCTGTACCAGGTGGATTTATTCTGGGTACTCTAAGATTACTTCTAGAAGAGTTCCAGTAGGATTTTTCCTTATAGCACCCAAATTAATCACTTTCAGTCTTTTTTAGAAGTTGTTGCTTACAGCCTTTTTCCAGCTTGGCTATTACTCTAGGTTCTATCTTGAGCTCACTGATAACCAGCAGGTATAGGAGAAGGGAAAAAAAGGTGATATATGTAGCTACCATATCATTACGAGGTTCAAACAGAAATTAAACTTACCATATGATTACCTTTTTTTTAAGAAACCATAGGAAGGGGACTGTCATAATGTGTAAAATTGTTACAAATCACATTAATAGATTATACTTATTTTTACAGGTAAAAGCTGCTTAGAATTGTTGATATTTAACGAATTACAACCTTTAAGGGCCTCTGACTTTGCATGGAGACACATTCACAGATGCAGAACCTAAATATTTTCAAGGGATTCCTCCATGTGGCTATAAATCTATCAGTCTGTTGAACAAAAAAGAAAATGTAAAAGTATAAAAACAAATTCCCATATTAACAAATCTAAAAATTGTTTTAACATAATGGAATATTTTGTAGCATAAGACATCCTGTAGAATCTTATGACCGTTAACTTTGATTGTTTTGTTAGCAACTGTACCTTGGCTACTCATGTTTGGAGTCAACTGACAGAGTAGATCAGCTGGCATCCAGTTGCTCCTGCAGAACAAGATCTCACCTGTTTACAAGCTTCTGTAGAGGTTTGTGTACTCTATATAAAGGTAACCTGATACTTTTATGTGAATTATTATTCATCACAGCCAATGTTTAGAAGTTGGGCACTTTTAAGACTCATCCTATTTGAAATCTTAAGAAACTGCATACTTCTAAAACTGACTGCTATAGTAGAAGGTTTTGTAAAGAATGATGCTCTAGGTTCTTTAAAACTCAGTAATTTAATTTCATTCAGACCAAACAAGGGAATTAATTATCTTGTCAGTAGCTAAAATCATCCAAACAGTTTTTTTTGAGGAGGTACCTTTTTTTATTTTCTTTTAAAAATTCTATAGTAATGTACAATATGTGTATAGGGAAAACTTTTAAGCTTCCAGATTCTTTACAAATGTAATTAATCATTGCAGATTGCTAGTGTCAGCGCTGTAGCTTGACTTATCACAAACAGCTAACCTCTTTGATCTTTAATACATATCTTGCGTTTTAGTAACATGTTAAATTAAATGTTTAATTATATTTCTTTGCCATATTAAAAGGAACACCCCTAAAAGCTCATTTTATGCATAATCTTTTGAAGCTGTTGGTATCCAGGTCAATCTGAATGTAGCTGAGATCATTTTGTGGATACAGTGTGTCAAGGATATTTTTCACACCTTTACTCTGCGGTCAAAACAAGATCTAGATCTTATACTTGTGTACATAACAAGGTTATGTACTTTTATCAGGCACCACATTATTTCGGATCAACACCAGCTGGAAGATATCACCAATCACAGTGCATTCAACAAACCATTAAATTCATGGTCCATAACTATTCTCAGCAAAATACTGCAGTTTCTGCAACCTTAAGCTAAAGGAGACCAATGCCGTATTGTCTATAAAACCTTAGGTGACTGACTTTGCAGAATCTGCTGTTTACAAAAACCAGTATTAAATGTAGACATGAATGGGCCCAGAAAATAAATATGCATTGGCCATCTGTTTTCTGTTTTTTTTGTTTATTCTTTTAGTCCACATTTAAACTGTGGCTGCATCTTGGATGTAAAAAGGCCTGATGATGCACTTCCAATAGAAACTCATGATAGTTGCTGTGTGATAGTCTGGGCCACAATTTATTATGGTATCAAGGCTAACCTAATGTTCATAGAGCAATCAAGCTGCTTAAATTTCTGCTTTTTTTTTTAAAAAAAAAATTTCTTCAAATTATTTCAACAGGGTATTTATAAGATTTGGTGCACAACGTTCATAAAATTGTTGCAACTTCCTATACATACAAAAACTTCCTGGAACAGACAACAGGATATATAGGTATTCTTCCATGGCCACCTCAGCGTGCTGATATTAGAGCATAACTCATGCCTGTTGTCTTGCACACACTTAACACTGGAGCAGGCAAGAGAGCGTGTGAATGGAGCATCTTTTAAACTCTGATTGATAAGCCCATTGTCCAATAATGTAAACATCAAGGGCTTTACTAACATTTCTATGGCAAAATATGGAATAGATGATATTAAAAACTTTACTGATTCTGTATCTGTCAGATTTAAGCTCTGCACACTGCACATGATGACCCTTCCAAATACCATCTTTATTTGTGCATATATAAAGTTTTCTCTGTTTTTACAGTAGTTATTAAAATATTGTGGGATAGTGTTAAAATTCTGAGGTTTTTGTTGTTTTTGTTTTTTTTAAAATAGAATTTTAGTGCAGATAATGCCAATTATACTATTAATAAACTTAGTATTTATGACTTCATCTTGAGATTTCTCTGGCAGGAGCAGTTATATTTATTAGCATATTTTTATTATTCATTTACTGGTTTACATACTTCAGTGCTACAGTGTTTTATACACTTCTGATATCCAAGGGATTTCACATACCTTTTACAAATTGGAGAAAAGTGTACAAGACGGCGCAGCATTTTTGGCAGGATTTATGTCTTGCATTAAGAAATGTAATCTGGATTGAAAATACAAGTTTCTTCACTGTTTATGTGCCCATGTCTGTATATGCTGAATTTAAAACCAAAGTGTGCAATATTTTATAACAATAAAACATAGTCATTTTCAAAGTCCTTTACAATGATAAGGAAAAGACATTTTTAACTTTGGTGCTAATTTATTTATCCACAGTCTGGCAAAAAATAAAAAGCTTTGGGGAAATGTCCTAATCCAACTGAAGTAGTACATGATGTTGTTTTTTTTTTTTAAATATATAAGTAGCATGTTAATGCTGACAGGTAATAGAAATCTGTAAGAATCTGTTAAAAAAAATTTTTTTTAAATTTATCTTTTCCATCAAAATTTTGGGCTATCACTTTCTTTGAAGACAAATTCTTACTCAGATCAGATTCCATAGCCTTTTCTGAAATGTGACACGCAAATTGTTTTCATAAAAAAGCATATGGTATTCTTTGACAATCATCTGAATAATTATTAAATTTCAATGTATATTTATTTATATTTAGTTTTTAAAGTTTGCATTGATCTTTTTTTAGTCAAAAAAAAAAATTGTCCTTCCTTCATTGCAAGGTTTGGAATCCCAATTAATTACTTTGTTCAGTCTTAGTTTTGACAGAAATTCAGCAGTTTGACAACTCATGATGTGTAACGGGAAATTTACTATACATAAACTTTTCAGTACCCCTTAGTCTCTGAGTTTTATGGTTTTAAAAAATTTTTTATATATATATATATATATTTTTTTGGTTAATTATATTTTACAATATGCTGAACAATTTTTCAAAATTTTTTTCCCGCTACGTCCTCTTGAATGCAGAATTTCAGTAACTGGCTTTTCTTTTTGCTTGTTTAAAATGGCTACAATGTGTTTGTTTTTCTGGACTGCCAGAGTGGTTTTGCACAGATGATATAACTGGTTCTCTGATTCCTGGTGCTAATCACTGAAAATTAAACAACACTGACTCGACAAAGTTTGTATGGCAGCCATTTTGTTTTCAGGAACCTCTACACTTCATTGCACTGCGCGATTTTCTCTCAAAAAATCTATCAACCAATAAATCTTGGGAAATCAAATGATAGTAATGATGCTACATTGATAATTCAACCCTATAGCTGTCAGATGTGACATAACATTCCTGGATGTTACCTTTAATAGTAAGTGGACAAACAGCACCAGACCTATTCATAGATTATTGATACAAGGCCAGGGTATCAGTAATTGTATTATAACTAAGTGATAAAATGCATATCAGGCACATTTTTTCAAATTACTTAAAGGTAGGCAGTTAAAAATTGTTCAGAATATTTACTTTTTTGTTGGATAATCATGAGACCTCATAATAAGGAATGTGACATGAGATTTTTAATGTCATTATGTGATGTAAAATGTTGCCTTGTACACGGAGTAACATTAATTTTGCTCTATCCTCTCACAGTATCAATCTATAGCTAGTATCAGATTCTATTTTAAATAAACTAATACAATTTTCTGTTAAACATTGAACCTGGATAAGCTTGTAATATAATTAATATAATATAATTAATATCTACAATTTTACTAAGTGTAAAGTGGTGGAAAATTACCAAAGTACTTAACATATTGCTCTCATCTCTGGAAATCACATTTCTCAGTCTGAAAAGATTACATATAATATATGCATATATATTATCAAGGTCTATGTAAGAATAAAAAAGAAAAACAGCAACAGGTGCTAGAGTATTTACATAGGTACATGACTGAGAGCATCATTAAGCTATCAGCTTTTTATAACCACCTCAGTTTCAATGTCCTGTCGATGCAATGCTGGTTTCTTATCTTAAAATTCCATGATTGGGGCATTAAAGATTCCAGTCCTCGGAGGAGTCAAAGAAGTTATTTCATTTTTTTTTTTTTTTGAAAAAAAAAATAAAGAAGACTTGTTAGAATTCTGCTAACATACTCAAAATTCTTGTTTTTAATAGGCAAGAATTATTTAAGGATAATCAAGTCTGGCACAAGTGTACCATGTGCACCCAAGAGTGAACGCAAGTGAATTTTCTTTCAAGCAAAATAAAAATTTAATGAATTTGAACCATTACACTCACTGGGTGGGTGACTGGTGGTCCTGTGGTTAGGCGAATTTTGGTCCCCAGTTGGGGCCAGCTGGGTTTAGCACACCTCTCTGACATGGTTTCTTCTCGATCTTTTTTCACCAGTTGGTCATGCAAGTTGTTTTTTTCCTTCAGGCAGTCTGGTGTTTTTTTCCACATCTAAAAATGAAGAGTTCTAGTAGGACTTTCTGCGCCAAAGTCAGCAGTGCTGATCCATTGCCAGGATAGTCTCCCTTGCAAAAACTGACGTGTGAAAAAAATCATTACTCATTTTATATACATATATCACTAAGAAAGTCCTATAAAATTTTATTTATTTAACTCTTAGTTTTGGTATACTGGCATACTGACCTACTTTATATATATATATATAAAATAAACATCTTTTTGTCAGGAAGTGATTGTTCTTAAGTGTCATGGCAGATCCATCTTGACCTATATTTTAGTAGAGATGGGCGGATATCCTTAGCTATATCTTACATCACACACAACAACCTGACGCTCTTACCTAGCTGTTGGCTACCAATGAACTTGCAACTTAAATGGCTGACTGGAAAGAAACCACTTACTGTCCCTATGTGACCTAACTGGATCGGGAATTAATTTGGAGAAGTTAGTCATCTTACAGCACTTAGTTGGAGGATGTGAGCCCAAAGCAAAAGTCCTTATTCTACTGCCTCCCACCCTCAGTCATTGCAGTCTTGTCTTGGGTCCACCTCCCCTGGTCAATCATCCAGTCTAGTAGAAAGATTTTGTGAAAGCCTTCTCAGCTGGTTTGTTTTTGGAGGCATTCCTTATCTTTGCCCCAGTCTAGCCATCAAAAAAGTTTCAGCAGCAAGAATGACAAGACACTAATCTGTGTATTTAATTTTCTCTGCGTAATTACTATTCTGTAAAATTCTACTATAGCCATATTCACATGAAAGGAGACTTAAATGTGCCAGACACAAAAACAGACAGACAGACCAAAAAATAATAATTGCCTAGCCCAGAAAGCTTTTTCAACAGGAGCGTGAACCAATTTTCTTTTTTACCCGACCATTTGTGACTATCATGAAGTATAGTATAAAGATAAGTTCACTGACATGCAATTTAAAATTAACTGATATTTTATAAGATTCTTTTTGCTCTTTATAATGTGTATTTAATATTAAGGTAAAAGCAATGTTTTTCCAAGAGTTAAATTGGTAAAATGAAATACATACTCATATGTGTTGCCTTTTCAATTTTATACATTTACGGATCATACCTGGCATGCGAACCTTTGAAGTATTTTTGGACTTGCTATTTTCACATTATTGCTGTATTTAAAACACCAAGAATTTTAGCATGGTTTACTATAAGATAGTTAAAGGTTACTAGTTTTGTCAATGAATTCAAACCTTTCTTTACATTAGACATTCAGCATCTCATATGTAATTGTCTAGGCATATTTTCTTTGTAATTAGCTTAAAAGATGAAAATTGCAAACAAATTTTTTTTTCTTTCTGTAGCCTGTAAATGTAATATTTGTTCTTTCATTGACTGCTGTTAATTAAATCATTTTAAAATCTTCAAATTGTATTATTTTAATGTAATATTGAAAAACTACATTATTTTGAAAAATGCTAATTTTTCAGTTTTTTTTGTGGAAATAATCAGGTACTTTGAACACACACTCTTTAAGGATTTGTGAATAGCAATATATAATAACTTTTTAGGTATTTCTCTTTCTCTCACCACTAATAATAAAAATAAAATAGGATTTTAATATATTGGTGACTTTATGCTCTTTATGAAGGGATAACCTTAATGTTGTTAATATCTATAAAAGCAACAAAATGCCCTTTTTTCTAATGTTTACAATTGTAGTTTTGTTGTTTTTGGTAAAATTCAGATTTTGTTGTCTTACATAGAAGATGCTTCTCTATCTTGTCCACTACAGTGTTGGAATTTTCCAGTTGAAAAATTATGATCAGAAGTCAAAATTATTTTGAAAAATAACTGTTTTTTTTTTTCTAATTTTATTTACTGCTCACTTACGGATTTACTTTCATGTTTTTACACATGATAAAACATTAGTAGAATTGGTGGCCAACTGAGAAAGTTTTTTGTTTTTTTTATACCAAGAGGAGATAACTATAGTTTGTTGTTGGTAAAGAGTTACAATATGATTTGCTTCTATGTTGTTTCTGTGTTTTCTAACACTTGAAAATTATGTATATAGCATTCTCTTGTGTATTCTATGTACCACCTCAAGAAAAACTTCATTTTCTTAGATTTAATGTACACAGAGTTTGTTGTTTTTTTTAACCTCTGAACTCAAAGGGAATAGAAATAAGATATTCTTGGGCAAGGGAACTATAACTGTCAAGTAGTTGCTTAGCTGTTGCTATTATTCTCAAGATGTCATTGGACACTCTGCAAATTTTTCAATGCTGGCAGCTGATGGGTTACTCAGTCTCCCAGTTGAATAAAACAATGACAATACCAAGAAATAATCTGCCTCCCCTTCTTTTTCTCATCTGGACTAGTAACACCTGAGAAACAGAGGAAGCGTTTCTGTCCTGCTGAATTGACCAAGTTGGAGATTGTTGGACAAGTTGATTTACCAGCTTGCTCTCTCTCTGTTGTCAGTCTCATCACCATCTTAAAACAATTGTTAATGGTGACTGACTGTTTTGTGGCTAAGGTAGGCTTTAGCCCCAAGGCTCTTATCTAGAAATAAAACCTGAGATAATAATTAAAAACAACATCGAGTAGTAATCACATGTGATATCACTAGTTTGATCCACAGATAATTTGCAGGATTATTTATTCTACAATAGAAAAAATTTGTATACAATTTTTGTTAGTATTTTTTATGATTAAGTGAATAATTTTATTTTAATAATCCATATTACTTGATTTTGTTTGTTTATAAACTACTATCTCTGTATAGTTTTACATGAGGATACATTTATAATTTTTAAAAATTTGATGATTTGTATTATCATTCATAGACTAAAGTTGTAATATGAAAAAAAATTACATAATGTAATTAATTTATTACTTTTATATGTTTTTTGTGCAGACATTTGTAGACTACTGGACTGCCACAGTTAATGGTCTGAATTTGTGGTTTGGCCACATGGGTTTCTTCCAGACTCTTTCCACATCTAAAAATGAAGGGTTATATTAGAGTTTCCAGTTCACTTGGATAACTATTGAGTGGGCTTGCACTTTGACCACTGCTCAAGAGCACCCAAATGAACTTAGGTAACATGTTTGGTCATCAAGACTGATCTGGCTGTGATATAATAGACCTGTATAGTCAGGATTTGGTTCCCTAAGAGGAAGAAAAATATTTCTCTTTACTGTATTCAACATCTTATTAGTCCCATCTGTTCAGGCCTATTTCAGCTTGTGAGTGTTTTCCAGGACTGCAAGCATTGCTTTGATGTTCACATACTTATTGATCTATCTTATTAAACTGAATTTTACCAAGATCACTGGATCAATATTAATTTCACATTCTTGCACTAATTTCCACCATACACCTTTAAATACATTTCTTATGTGGATTGTTTTTTACATGAAATCCTTATGATCAAGAAGTAGATACATTTATAGTAGATCCTGGAGTTAAAGTTTGAAATAGCAAAAAAAAAAAAAAAGTTTATATTTAAAAAATAAATGAACAAATTTTTCATATATTGAATCTTTTTTAACTACATTTTGTTTGTTTTTTAAAGTTGAAGTTTCCACTTTACTGAAAATATAAACTACCAGTCAAAATCTGTTAACATATTCTATCCCCAGATCACCGATATCTTACATGAGGGGCATATATTCCTAAAATAGCCTTTTTTCAGTGCTTGTTTTATTGTAGTTTGGTGGGAAATGATTTACACTGATTCCACCTGTTTTCAATTTTACCTGTTTTGCTATTCTGTTAAAAGAAAAATATCATTTAACATTATGCAAAATGAAAGCCAAAGTGTGTAACTATATTATAAATAGGTAACCACAGATAATATGTTTTGGTACTATACATTTCTTACTTAAAATAACTATTTATACAAGAATTTCCTCTTTCACACGCAATCAGCATTGTTCACGCCATCCTTTCTTACTCTTATTTCACAACGTTGGAAAGAAAGATGAATTTTTGGTTAGCTCTTCTAAATTGCGGCACCTAGATCCAAACCCTTTTTGCAATTCTACCTTTTGTTGAATCTTCTAGAAACTTTTCAGATATACTGAAGATCAATAGAAATAAAGTGTATTGGAATATATACCCCATCCGTCCACCATTTGAATCTTTAAGAAATTGTCATTCTTTATCATTTTATTAATATTAAAAAAAAGAAGAAAAAAAAGATTTTCAAGTCTTTTAATTTTCAACCATATCTACTCGGTTGTTCAGGGTTTTTGTTCATTTTCATTAAAATTATGGCTATTAGAATGGTTATTTAGGGGAAGGGATTTAAATGTATTTCAAATTTTATTTACCTAACTTCTCTATTATATTGTAGAAGAAAATCATTAAAAGCTTGAAATCTCTAGATGTTGGAAATTTGCTTAATTAAACACCAGAAGAAAATGGATTAATATCCATAGAATCTTTAAAAAAAAAAAAAAGAAAGAAAGAAAGAAAAATGACATTTGGAAGTTCTCAATTCAGAGAAATAGATCCCAGGTGTCATTGTGTTATGAAAACTGGTCTGTTTGAGTTCCATAAAGGCCTGCCCATGACTACAGTCAGTACTGAAGGAAGGAGGTCCACTCAGAGCAGGACTTGTTCCTGTGCTGTCTATGTATGAAAGGTCCCTTGGACTGAAAGCCAAGGGGGTCAAGGGACATGAGGTACAGACAAACAGCAGGAACCCAAATGCTGGAGGAAAGCAAGCTTCACAGTGATTAAGACAGTGGATAGAAAACAGGTGGCCACTAGAATACAGAACCTGAAACCCACAGAATTAGATTTCACCTAGCATTGGTAATTGTTGTAGTTGGGTCTATTTATTTTGCCAGATTAGTATGATATAAGAGAAGAGTTTTGGACAGCTTTTTTTAACTCCTTGTTCTGATCAAGCAGTCATGGGCACTCACTCACTGCTGTTCTTACCAGTACCTAAGAGCCTACTTGGCAATGCATTTCTACAAGATGTCTTTATAATTGCCAGGACCCATTGAGAACTCTCTCTATGGGTCCGCTTATAAGGGCAAGGATCGTTTAACAAGGCTTTTGTACAGGTGGAGGGGGTTTGGTGTTTTTGTGAGGTTTTCCCCCAGTTGATTCATAGAAAAGATATCAATATTGGTTACCATTGTTGCTGTGAGATATTTGAGACTATTATTTGTTATTGGTTACCGTTGTTGCTGTGAGATATTTGAGACTATTATTTGTTATTGGTTACCGTTGTTGCTATGGGATATTTGAGACTATTATCTGTTATTGGTTACCATTGTTGCTATGAGATATTTGAGACTATTATTTGTTATTGGTTACCGTTGTTGCTATGAGATATTTGAGACTATATCTGTTATTGGTTACCGTTGTTGCTATGAGATATTTGAGACTATTATTTGTTATTGGTTACCGTTGTTGCTATGAGATATTTGAGACTATTATTTGTTATTGGTTACCGTTGTTGCTATGGGATATTTGAGACTATTATTTGTTATTGGTTACCGTTGTTGCTATGAGATATTTGAGACTATTATTTGTTATTGGTTACCGTTGTTGCTATGGGATATTTGAGACTATTATTTGTTATTGGTTACCGTTGTTGCTATGAGATATTTGAGACTATTATCTGTTATTGTTACCGTTGTTGCTATGAGATATTTGAGGCTATTATCTGTTATTGGTTACCGTTGTTGCTATGAGATATTTGAGACTATTATTTGTTATTGGTTACCGTTGTTGCTATGAGATATTTGAGACTATTATCTGTTATTGGTTACCGTTGTTGCTATGAGATATTTGAGACTATTATTTGTTATTGGTTACCGTTGTTGCTATGAGATATTTGAGACTATTATTTGTTATTGGTTACCGTTGTTGCTATGAGATATTTGAGACTATTATCTGTTATTGGTTACCGTTGTTGCTATGAGATATTTGAGACTATTATTTGTTATTGGTTACCGTTGTTGCTATGAGATATTTGAGACTATTATTTGTTATTGGTTACCGTTGTTGCTATGAGATATTTGAGACTATTATTTGTTATTGGTTACCGTTGTTGCTATGGGATATTTGAGACTATTATCTGTTATTGGTTACCGTTGTTGCTATGAGATATTTGAGACTATTATTTGTTATTGGTTACCGTTGTTGCTATGAGATATTTGAGACTATTATTTGTTATTGGTTACCGTTGTTGCTATGAGATATTTGAAACTATTATTTGTTATTGGTTACCGTTGTTGCTATGGGATATTTTAGACTATTATTTGTTATTGGTTACCGTTGTTGCTATGGGATATTTGGGACTTATTTTTATAAAATTTATTTATGCTGAATTTAAATAGAATAGCAAGAAATCTGCTGAGAGCAGGGATGGTAATTTACAATACAGTTATTCATGCTCAGACATGTTGATGAAAGGTAATGAAACCCTGGTATCTATGTAGTTTGTTGAATATCTTTATTAATGGGATTCTATTTCAGTGCTAGAATTATCAATGATAAATTAGAAATATATATATACATTTCTTTAATTATATTTTATTATCTAATTTACACAGGATAAACAAATAAAATGTGTTCCTCATCAAAAATATGTCAAGTTTCATATTATTTTTTCTTTCTAGTCCTTTAGTGACTCTTATTCTTTGTTTGTCTTACTGTACAATTCTTCAATTCATATTTGTTTAATGAAATAAAGTTTTCATTTAACCAGCTCAGTCATTCCAGGAAAATTGGATCTTACTGAATCCAGGATCTTCAGTCACTTGGTTATTCCAGGGGTTATTTATTCTCTCTCTCTCTCTCAATGGCTTTTATTTCATTTTTGATGATAAAGCTTTCAATGGAAATACTTTTGATGCCCTCTATCTCCTTTCAAAGCTAATTAGTTATCCATAATGATCCCCTGTTTTCTCTTACAAGATCCTTGTTTCCTCGATCCAGTGACCGGCCTTAATCTTAGATCCCAAGTCTTTAGCATTTTATAAATGAGATTTTTTTTGTAAGTTCTGCCTCTAAGCTTGGCCTGGTTAGAGGAGGAATTTGAAATTTTCCCAAATACTAGGAACATGAATGAAATATGCATCACTAAACTTCTTTAAGCACGTTTTAGGTTTGCATAGCCAGCATAATAATAATAATAATAATAATAATAATAATAATAATAATAATAATAATAATATAATACAGTTAAAAGCACAGTGTTTCAGCAGTTCCGCTGATGATATCAACCTGATGTAATGTTGTTTGGACAAAAGCATGTGGCCCAGTGGCCTGCATGCACAAGCCCCTTCACCCAATAGCTTGTGCCACTGCTTGAAAGCAATAATGAAATTCATTTTAATGTCACAAAATAGTTAATCTTCTAATATTACAGTCTTTATTATGTTGATGCAAACAAATTACTCACTTCCAGCTGTTGCTTTTGTCATTTTGCTAAATAAGATAATCACTTGCATTATCATCATCTTTGCCATATTTTAAAGAAAGACAACCCTGCTATCATAATCGCCTGCGCTTCATTAATAAAATTTTCTGTTTATTCCCAATCTTTTTTTAAAATTGAAATGTTACTATCTTCTGTTTGGTTTTAATAGCATATATATGAGAGTACCGATCTTCTTTCATAAAGCACTAAATTCCTAGAGGAAAACAAGGAAACTTTTTTTTTTTTTTCTTTTTTAAACATTTGGTCATTAAGGTAAAAATTAAGGTAAAAATGTGACCTAGTAAGCACATCCATTCAGAAAACATTTAATTACACACATCCGTGGTCGGAGGAGCGGATTGGCTGGAGGTTAGTTGTGCACAGGAAACACAGACTCTTGACAGAAGTCCTTGTTGACTTCCTGCAGTTGCAAGATTGGCTACTACCTACTAACTGCCACCTCCTGATGACATGCACTTACGATAAACGGCGGCATAGTTATTACAACTTATTGAATTATGACAAGTGTACAAAAATTATATAGAATCATGAGGAAAATGTAACAATTGCAAACAAAAAATAAATAAAATCGTTAAGCATTACATTCTTCATTACCAATATATATTTTTTGTATTAAGCATAGCACTTTTTGAGGTGGGCTGCACTGATCTAAAATGTATTTTATTGGTCATTGTTGCATGCCTCCCAATTTAGGGGAGTTTGTGGATCCCCCTCCATCTTGATTATGGTATTAGGGACCCTGTGCTTTATACTAAGTGGGTTGCATAACTACTTGCCAGCAAAGGAGACAATGATTAAAAGTCCCTACTAGAATTTTCATTTTCAGATGTGGAAGGAAATTGGGAAGCCTGGAGAAAAGTACAAAAGAATTATAATACATATATTTGGATGAGATAATCAATAACCAAAATAAAGAACTTAGTTAATCTTGTCACTTTTTAAATTATTTGTTCTGCTTTGTTCTTTATATTCATCTTCAAAGATAAAAACAAATTTGTTTGTTGCTTGTAGGGGTTAGAGGACTTAACATCTGCCGAAAATTGACATCAAACCACATCATCAAAATGCTACTTCTGGATTTGAGTAAACTTTTCCACTTGGAAAATATGTAAATTTGTTAATTTCCATGATATTTTTCATTGGGATGCTGTTAATTTGACTTGATCTAGAACTTGTGCTGAGTCTGACTTTACTCAAATTTATGTTAAGAATTCTCATCAGTTCTCTGGATCAGAGATCCAGAGAGAACTTCTGATTTTAAGTATGGCCTACCATACAAAATGAATGAAAACAGTCATAGCCTAGTTGTTTTTTTTTCAAGATGAAATTCAACAAGAATGTAGAAATAGAGGTAAACAGTTACTACCCTAAGTCAGTCAAGGAACAGGTAACATTAATGGCTAACATTAGATAGGATGTTGAGAAGAAAACAGGAATGGTAATCTGTTTATTTTAACTGGATACAGTGTATTATCAAGAATGCTTAAGCAACACACTCTGAATGTGTATGTACATTTGCATCAAAATAGTTCACAAATTTTTCACACAGATGCTGTATAACTTTTAAAATAGATAAATAGTTTACCAACGCAGTGAATATGGTTCTGTGTGATAGTTTTCGTAAATTCTCTCACAAAGCTGTTTTTATGTTTGCATTGATTGTGGTTTCAAGGCCATGGACCTACATTAATCTCTTAGCCCCAACTTTACAGGACTGCCACATAGGTCTTCTTGGTTTTGTTCATAATGATTAATAGCTGTCTGGTTTCTAGAAAATACTTAAGATCTCATTAGAAGGTAGATTGAACAAGCACAGCAGCTCTTGATTTTATGGTCGCTTCAGGTCAGAGTAGATTCCTCTTCCAGGAATCTGGTCCTTAAGAGTTCTACTTTATTTCACCTCTGCCAAACACACTCCTGAACTCCATGTTCTGCATGTGCTCATTGATCCATGAAAGGGTTTAGGTGCAGAGTGGAAAGAGGCAACTGTGAAAGGAAAAAGATTTGTAGGATTAAAGAAGTGTTCATGGGAGAAAGCTGGTTGCAAGATGGAATTCTAAGAAGACTGCTGCAGAGGTGATGAGATAAAACAGAAGGAAAATGAATAGACTTGAGACTATTGATTAGTGTCCCCTAAATGCTGTTCCTCTCCTTTAGGCCATTTTAATTCCAGGTTCACAAACACACTTCCACCTTTTTCCTCAAAGAAGAGGTAGAGAGAGGAGGATCTTGAATGAGGCCTGAAACTTACTTAGTGAAGGTTATCTCCTGTGGTTTATTTATTTAGAGTATTTTGTTTGTAAAATGTTTAGATTATACTCTCTATTAAGTACTACATAAATAACCAGATGTGTTTAGATATCTGTGATTGGTACTCTTTTAACGCATGCCAGTCAGTGACATGCCAGTTTCCAGAGATGTCATTTGGGCACGGGCTTGCTATGAAATTTTGATTTTTAAAACTCAGAAAAAAAATTGGAACAATTATCAAAAAATAACGCAGCCAAAACTTTATTTGATAGATATAAGATCATCGTATGTATAATGAAAGAATAGAAACAAATGAAGTAGGACTAAAATACCAACCTTTCCCTCCAAAATTATTCTATTTATTTCTGCTACATTTGAGCTTTATCTGTTTTCCATTTGGAACTCAGGAAAGATCTTTGGGAACTTGTTACCTAGCTAAGAAAATTCCTTTTGTAAGTAGGCGTATCCATCTGTTACCTTCATGAACTTTATTTATTCATTGCAGGCAGTTTAAAGGTTTTAAAGTTTGTTTTAGTTCTCAGATTTAAAAAAAAAAAAGCTGCTTGTGTATTAGGTTGTTACGAAAGTTTTATTGTTTTTTGTACCACAACAGTGAGACTTCATATTGTTGCTGAACATGAAGTTTATTAATAGAAATCAGCTCCATTACAATCAGTACACTTCTGCCAACGAGTTACAAATGCATTTACACCATTTTGAAAAAAGTCTAGATTTCTGGAGTCGATAAACTGTTGGAAGGCAGTTTCAATTGCTGCTTGGTTGGAGAAGGATTTCATATGGAGAAAGATGTCGAGGTGTTTGAAATGGTGGTAGTCTGTGGGAGAAAGGTCTGGTGAATAGGCTGGGTGAGGGAAAACTTCGTACCCCAACGTGTTCAGTTTGTGAAGAGTCACTTTTGCAACATGAGGACGAGCATAGTCATGGAGCAGGATTGGACCTCTTCGATTCACCAGTGCTGGCTGTTGTTTGGATAGTTTCTGATGAACAACAGTTAATTCACAACAGTACATTTCAGCTGTGATGGTTTTGTCAGGTTGCAAGAAGTTTTAGTGGATGACACCAGTGGCAGTCCACCAGACAGTGATCATGACCTCCTTTGGGTGGAGGCTGGGTTTCGAGATGTGGTTAGGTGCCTTGTCTCTGTCGAGCCACTGTGCCGATCATTTTCGATTGTTGTAAAGGATCCATTTTTCATCACACCTAATAATTCGGTCAAGAAATGGGTCGTTTTGGTTTCTTTTGACAAGCGAGGAGCAGATCTCCAATCGATGATTTTTTTGTTGTTCATTCAACTCGTGAGGCACCCACTTCTCAAGCCTTTCACCTGACTGATTGCATCAAGATCCCGGGAAACAGCTGCGGTGCCTACGTCGAGCTCTCCAGCAATTTCTCTCACTGTTTTTCTCGGATCGGCTTCAACTGAGGCTTTCAGACGGTCGTCATCACAGCTGGAGGGACGTCCGCTACCTTCCTCATCTCCGAGGCTCTCATCTCCTGATCGAAACTCTCCAAACCATCGCTGTACTGTTCAATCACCTGCTGTGTCCTCGCCCCATCCTGCTCAATGTTACGAGTCGCCTCGCTCGTTTTGTGGCTCAGTTTGAGGATCGTGAAGCAAAATGGCAAGAAAAACCTGTCTTGTCTTGCTTCACTTAGAACCCAGAAACAAACATCCGTTTGATGATTTTTAAACAGGTAGGACTTTCATAATGTACGCCGAAGCGCACACACCACAAAACGATACGTAACTTACCTACACACACCTTCACAAGCAGGTAAAAGATGAACCCCAAATTAACATAATATAAAAACCGACAAAACTTTTGTAACATCCTAGAAGTTCAGTTGTTAGCAATGGTTGGTTCAAATGCAACTTCTAACAATTGCAAGCAATGCTTTATGTACATGTTGAAAGCCATATTTGTGAACTTCCAGAATATATCTCATATTTTATATATAGATTAATTTATTACTATGTATTGAATATAGTTACATGTAGATAAACACATGACTGGCAGTAAAAATTAAATATTTTTTTTGTAAAAAAAGTTTGTTTTTGAATTTTTGACATTAACTTTTTTCACTGAAATTTCCTTCTTTATGCTAGAGGAATTATTATATTGGGGAGTCCACAATATGGCTGTGTGTGTTTGTGCTTGTACTAAAAAATATTATTGAAATGTTTTATTGTAGAATTTTTGGAAATAAGGAAAATGACAATACTGCACTTACTACTGCAGTTGTCTCCTTCCATGTAATGTATTGCTATGCTTTGCTGTGAGATTCTCTAAGTACTCAGTTCATTCCAGCTATGCTCTCTATCATTTTGTCTATTTTTTGCTTGCTTTTGTATTTTTAAAAATAATCTCTCTCTCTCTCTCTCATGCACACATGCACACACACACACACACACACACACACACACAGACAAACATATATCTTTGGTAGTTTTTCTTGGTTAGGATTCCCAAAGGTAGTGATCATCTCTTTGTTTGTTGATGTAATGAGATGCAATTTGTGTTCATACGCATTTGTTGGTATTTAATATACACTCAAAATTTGAACCAGCAACTTTGGTGCCTTGGTACACAATGGTTGTCTGAGGGCTCACTCTACATCTTCTCCATGACCGTTCTTTATTATCATTTTCAGTTTTTAACAGATGTTGAAAACCAAGGCTTTTAAGTAGTGCCCAAAAGTGATTTTCAAGTAAGTGTCATTTCTTACCCATTTCTCAAATCATTCTGCACATATACATTCTTGGTTTACCTAGTCACCTTTTACTTAAACTACAGTTGTAGATTAAAGATTACAAAAGGTATAGTGAGTAATTGGAATTATTATTAGTTCTGTGTCTTGGTTTAAAGAATATCGTTTGTCATCATGGTTCAGTGAGGCTGCAGTTTTCCACAAGATTGAAATCTAATTATACACTACTTTGAATCAAATAGTAATACATCTTTGATAGATACCTCTGTAGCTAATCATTGATATAAATATAAATTTCATGTTATATTCAACCACCATTATTTCATACAAACCACATTTCATTTAGGCAAGTATCTTTCCAGTATAAGACAACATGGGTTATGCAGATAGCAACTCTCTTTCTGTCACAATTGCATACTAGTCACAGGCTGAAATATAGTTAGTTCACTAATGTTACTTCAATACATCATACCATATACCATTGATATCCCTCTAGTATTACCCCGATACTCGCTGTACTTACCAGTCACACTTGGTTAAGAGATATTTTGCTCACACTCCAGCATCCAATCTTAACAAAGATTCGTAAATTGCTTAGTAAATGTACTTAAAGGGAAACACAGTTTTAAACACATTTCACTGCTGTTTGGCTTCGGTTACAGACCTGTACTGAAACCAACACTTTTACCATGTGTTCATGTTTTAAATGCAAGTATTAAAGTACTGATCTTCAAACTTGTTAAACTGCACAAACCAAATGCAATGCAGCTCTATGACTTGCACAAAACTATTTGTCCTTATCTTGACAGGAGAGCTGGCTACTGATGGTTATTAATTAAATTAAGTCCAACATTTCTGTACAGTAAAAAGTGATTCTTTCTTGTAAAAAAAGAAAACCAAACAAAAACTGAAAACCCCGACTTTTCTTGAATATTTATTAAGTTTTTAAAAAAATTTTGTATACCTTTGATTATGTACAAATCATTTAACCAGGTACATGCAAAAACACCGCTGTACCTATAGTCTTAACATTGTCTATTTTTATTATTATTTGGAAAGAGAAAAATAGGAAAAGCCTTATAATGTTAGGAGCATTGGCTACATATATGGATTTGGATGAAAATTTGGAAATTATAACTTATAGCAGAATTTTTAACTTATTTTCAGTCATCTCTGAAGTGATAAGGAACTAGAATCTGCTTAGTCACCATCTCTAGGTTTAGCATAATTTTGCTTAATGAAAGATACGGATTTCTTTAAGGGTGTCCATTTTCAGCAGCAGAATAAAGAGATAGTGCTGGAAGTGGAACTCCTAATTCTTTTGCTCAGTAGGGAAGAAAATTATCCAGCATCCCTTTTTATCTTTGTGTACATCAGCAATGAATCTGCATCATAAGTAGCTGACCCATATGCAAGAATGGAACACAACCTCTGTTTATTCTCTCTCCATGTTGTTTTTGTTTATATGTACACACAGCACCTACATTATTTAATCAATATTGTTTTTGAGAGAGAGACATGAAGAATTTAGAAATTGTTCTGTTGTATCCAGGCCCAAACAGCAATCTGACTAAGTGTTGTGGCCAGGAAGTGAATGTCAGTAACTTGACCGACCTACTGACCTGTGCTTGTGTCTCCTTGACCTTGCTGTGTTTGGCAAGTCAAGTCTCTTAATACAGTAGTTGATGCAGGTGCTAAGATGCCAGGATATGAATGGACCACAAAAACTCCACTCCCTACACTTCTACTGGGTTGTTCATTGTTAATCCAAGCTGTAGATTTATCTTAATACTTTTCATTTTCAGTTAATACAAAATAATTCTGCATTTTGCTTCATTTATTTTTAGTTATTTTTCACTATAAAATACATTGTGTACTTTATATTAGATTATACAGGGAGGCAAGAAGCCATTATTGTTGTCCATTCAAGATTTACATATATGAAAGTTATTTATTTAGAATTTCTATTATAAATGAGCCCTAAACTCAGCCTTAATTATCGGAGATTTGGTCTTAAATTATGAAAGATATCCCTCTTATTTGTAAAGATCTTTTGATAATCACTGCATTATGACTGGAAAATAATTTGTTCTACCTGAACAAAATTATATTCAGAAATGCATTTTAAAGTATATTCTTCTCTTTTTAAAATCATTTGCTCATGGAAGAACTTAGAGAGAAAGTTGCTTTACTTTATCATTTTTTTTCTAAAACAGTTGTTTATTGCACTCGATCTAGGAAAGTTGCTAATTTATACAAAACTGTTTTTTAAAGATTGTTTCTATTTAATTCATGGCTGATTTTCAAGGTCTTTTTCAGTTCAGGAACCTATACAATATGTAAAATTAGTGCCTTTTAGCATTTACAGCATCTTTTTCAGTACCATTCTCGGGAAGGACTTTTTAAAGTCATCATTTCTTGAACTTCTGCATTGGACTATCAAAAATAAACACATTCACAAAATGCTTTACACTCACCTAAAATTAGCGGTGATGGGCACTAGCTGCAAAATTGAGGCTGGTCGACTGTTTTCATGGGTATCCTGAGGTTATCTCTGATCTTAGAAGAGAATGAATGGCTGTGGTTGTGGTAAACTACATTTTTTTTTTTATTTTTCTGAAAGTTATTTGTTGACCACATCTCTTTGTAATATCTCTTTGCCCGGTAATATTTATAATTTTACTGTTGATGAAGTCAATAAATTGTTCTCCAAAAACTGTCTGAAGGATTTTACTTTCTCTTGTTTAATGATTCTTTCCCTGTAGTCATCCAACAGAAATTAGGAATTAGAAAGACGTAAGAGAAAACTGTGGAAGGAGCTGATGACTTTTTGAGCTTCGTTTCTTAGCAATCTCTTTCCATTGATCTGTTTCTCTTTCAGTATCTATTTTCTGTTACAGGTAACTATCAAAGGGTTGTAGGGTTTGTTGCAAGGTGTTCTGCCAGCATTGGTATTCTGTTACCAGAATCAGTCCTGGATGGCTAGGATGGGGACTGATGATAAATTGGTGGTTAGATAACATAAAACCTTGTTTTATTAGAGAAAGGGACTAGGAGAGCAAGATGTTAATGACTAGAGTTAAGAGTTTTTACCCATTCTGGTCAAGTGTCGTCACCAAGCTGTGTTTGTAGATCGTGAAACAGAGTTTTTTCCAAATAAAACTCTACTTGGTCTGCAATGAGCTTGATTAGCACAACTTCTGCTTAGTTTCTGTAGCAAAGAAACACCAACATTTCCCCTTTTTCTTTTTCACTGATAATCTGGCCCAGGGTCTTAAGGTTTAAACCATTCAGTTTTATGACTGTCTGATCTTTTTTAAACCCTCAAATTTAAACTCTCACTGGACCTCATAAAATTGCATAATATTCATAATGTATCACATAATGGAAAGATGAAGATGTGGCAGCTCTAAGAGCCACTTAATAAAATATAATACTAAAAAAGTTTTTGAAACTAGATTGCAGTTTTCATTTATGGGGAGGACCCAGAGAAATGCCTTCCTTTCATTCATGGCCTGGATTCTGGAGCTCCAGTTGATTTAGTTAAATGAGTGGGCATAAAAAAGTTAGGGAAGACTGATGGCATCACCTTGTGCAGACTGTTGCCATGGAAACTGGTGGGGTTTTTTTCTTAGCAACCTTATATCTTTTCTACCATGCAAAAGATTTTCACTTCTTGGTTTGATGTTAAAAGAGAAACATGCAATATTAAAATTTTCCTGGGTTCCCTTTTGCTTAATTTTAGTAAAAAGAAGGAAAATAAAATTCAAGTACTGAGAGGATTTTTCCACCTTGTTAGTGCCATACTTTAGATGTTTATGACAATACCCTGTAACACTTTAGATTTACATTAGTCTCCAGCCTTCTCTAAGCATGGTTTTCAAACAGAAGGGAAGAAGTGGATTAAACTAATTATGGTATAGTAAGTTTATCCTTCATAGAGATAATAGTCCTCTCACTGAAAAAAAGTTTCAAGGTATAGTAAGCACTATCATGGTTGACAGATTTCCCCCTAATGGAAAGGCCAGCTGCATATTATCACATTAGCTACACTGTTATGTAATGGCTTATGTGACCTGGCCACTCCTGTAGCAGGCTGCCACATGAGTGAAATAAGTGATGAAGAAATATGAATGATAAATTTTTTCCTAGGCAAATAATCCCACAGTTGAAGCAGCAGATGGAAATTTTGGACATGATCATGAGATCATCCTATAAACCAGATGTGATCTTTTAAGCTACCACTTCAGGTACGTCAGTCTAATCACAAGATATGTGGATAACCCCTAATGTAATTCCACCAGTTTAATTTTAACTTTAAGGAGAAAATGAAATTAGTATAGTGATGGATAAAGGGGCTTATTATGGTAATGGTCTGAGTTTAGAATTGCTATAAGTTTAGCTAATTTTGGCCATTTGTTGATAACTTAGTTTTTTTTCTGGTCTTCTACACAATTTTTTGCCTTTCTCTTTGCCTGTCTCTTGCACACACACACACGCACATGGTTGCACAGAATATTTAAAATCTAAATTGCATATACTTTTATTCTCTACTTCTTTTTGTAATTATATTTTATTTCTTTATATATATATATATACTGTGATAAACATTTCTGTTTATATCCTAAATTTTGTGTAAACACTTTAGTGAGAAACCAAAGAATCCAACATCAGTAGAGTTAATTAAAATTTCTTATTTATTTTTTTTTTTGGAAAAAAATCAAATCAAATGATATTGAAGACACTACATTAACTCACCTGACTCAAAGTCTCCTTTGTGTTGCAACACCTGCTGTTTTTTATTGTTATAGCTTCTCTTTTCAGTAAAAAAGTTTGCTTTTTTTTGCATAATTTAAATTGCTTTAATACATTCTTTCACCTAGCAGATTTTTACTTGCTGTATAATTTCAGTCCATGCATAACCTTATGTATGATTTTGCATATGTGTGCGTGTGATTTTTTTGTCATTTGTGATGTTCTTTGCTCAGCTTGTATATGGTTGTAAATCACTGCTATTCTGCATGGTACAGTAGTAGCTTTAGATTGACATATGCCATTACAAATCCTCTACAGTCTCGCGCATATTCTACTATTCTCAAAAGAACCTATAAAACAAGTAAATTTTTTTGAGAAGTACATGCATATGTTTTTGAGGAGTACCCATTTCTAAAAGGGTTAAAGACAAGAAGTAATCATAAGCTGCTCTGACTTTTCTCTGAAAGGTAGATGGTACACAGTGGCGGAATTTCATGCTAATTATAAAACTCTCACCGACTTTGACTATTGTGTTGATTACCATGCAGTTTTTGTTTGTTTATTTAATATAATGACCCTTTTTATACTCAGGATCTTGCTTGAACATTTTCCATACTAGTAACTGTCAGGAAAGGACGACACATCTCTTAATCACGTCTTTGATACTCTGGCAATCTACATACGTGACATGTAAGCATTTCACTAAAAGCCCAAGTGTGTTCAATGTGTATTATGTTTTCTCTATATACGCCCATTATCATAACCCTGTTTTTATACATTTAAATATTACTGTATCCTCTAAAGAAATGGACATACTTTTTTTTTTGTACATATAAATAGATTTAAAAGTCATTAAAAACAAACAGACAACCAACTTTTTTCAAAGATTTAGTACTTACTGTGCATTTCATTTTAATGGGGTTGGGGAGTATGAATTTGTTGTTTGCTGCAGAAGGGTAGGTAATGGTTTAGACAGGAGCCTGGAGGCTCATTGGTTAGACTAATGGACTGACAAAACTAAAGGCCTGAGTTAAATTCTGGATCTGGGTTAGCTCAGTTTGACATATCTCCCTGGCACTTTTCACTTCAGGGGCTGGTCATATGGGTTTTCTGCTGATGTCAGGTGCAAAATAGGCAACATACTCTAGTATAACCCCAGCACTAGGCTTTCTCACCAGGGTCTTTGTCTCAATTGTGGAGAGGTTATCTCTATTGTTGAGACTGGTGTATGATAGAACAGCAACACAATAGCATCTAGAAGATAGCATTCATGTACTTAGAAAGAATATTATTTTCCTTATTAATTAAAAAAATGAGAATATTGCACTGGAAGAAAAACTAAAATTAGCTTTACGCTTTTACCCTGAAAGAATGTAAAGTAAACTTTGTTATAACTGTGTTCTAAGTGATTTGTTGTACATTTTTGGTATTGCCATGGAGACCCTGGCCTTTTAGTTGGGCTCCATTCAGTAAAAGAATTCAGTATCTTTTTGGCCCTTTTCTGCTTCTAGTGAAAACTCTCAATGCCATAGGCGTCAGCTGTTTTTGGTTTGTGATAAGATCCTTCAATTTTTGGAGCTCTCTTCCATTTTGTAATTTATATGCACCGTCCACCACCTACATGGGCCACATGTTCAATCAAAATTGACTTTTTAGCCACTGCTCACTGGGGGAGATCCAGGGCTGTTTGTTTTGTTCTACAGAATGCATTACTCGCACTGAATTTACTGGAAATTAATACAAATTGCCCAAGTCCTGTAGCGAATTCTCTGAGATCTTAATGGAATCGTAAAGTCTCACAGATATGGTTTGGTGTGGGTGGTATGACTCATTTAATAGCTATTGAAGATAGCTATGTTGTCCTTAACTCTTTCAATACCAGTCTTGTCAGTTATTATTTGTAGAGTTAATCTGCTACTGAGCAAATCCAGCATTGTGGTTGTATATGCATGTAGTAAATAATCAGTCAGACTAAATTGAATTCTTGCAGTGCCGAGAATGCTTTATATCATAGGTAAATACTGTATACCAAGAATGCTTTATATCATAGGCAAATACTGTATATCGAGAATGCTTTATATCATAGGTAAATACTGTATATCGAGAATGCTTTATATCATAGGTAAATACTGTATGCCGAGAATGCTTTATAGCATAGGTAAATACTGTATACCAAGAATGCTTTATATCAAGGTAAATACTGTATACCGAGAATGCTTTATATCAAGGTAAATACTGTATACTGAGAATGCTTTATATCATAGGTAAATACTGTATACTGAGAATGCTTTATATCACGGTAAATACTGTATACTGAGAATGCTTTATATCATAGGTAAATACTGTATGCTGAGAATGCTTTATATCATAGGTAAATACTGTATACCAAGAATGCTTTATATCATAGGCAAATACTGTATATCGAGAATGCTTTATATCATAGGTAAATACTGTATATCGAGAATGCTTTATATCATAGGTAAATACTGTATGCCGAGAATGCTTTATAGCATAGGTAAATACTGTATACCAAGATGCTTTATATCAAGGTAAATACTGTATACGAGAATGCTTTATATCAAGGTAAATACTGTATATCGAGAATGCTTTATATCATAGGTAAATACTGTATACTGAGAATGCTTTATAACATAGGTAAATACTGTATACCGAGAATGCTTTATATCATAGGTAAATACTGTATACTGAGAATGCTTTATATCAAGGTAAATACTGTATACCGAGAATGCTTTATATCATAGGTAAATACTGTATGCTGAGAATGCTTTATATCATAGGTAAATACTGTATACTGAGAATGCTTTATATCAAGGTAAATACTGTATACTGAGAATGCTTTATATCAAGGTAAATACTGTATACCGAGAATGCTTTATATCATAGGTGAATACTGTATACTGAAAATGCTTTATATCAGGGTAAATACTGTATACTGAGAATGCTTTATATCAAGGTAAATACTGTATACCGAGAATGCTTTATATCATAGGTAAATACTGTATACTGAAAATGCTTTATATCAGGGTAAATACTGTATGCCGAGAATGCTTTATATCATAGGTAAATACTATATACCGAGAATGCTTTATATCATAGGTAAATACTATATACTGAAAATGCTTTATATCAGGGTAAATACTGTATACCGAGAATGCTTTATATCATAGGTAAATACTGTATACTGAAAATGCTTTATATCAAGGTAAATACTGTATACCAAGAATTCTAAAGCAAGTTTTACTGGTGACATTTAAATGAAACCTAGTCAATACCATTTATAGCAATGCTATTTCAGCTGGGTTTCATTTGAATGTTTGTAATGAATTTATTGCCAGAAATTAGGTTAGGCAGCGTGGTTTGTATTGCTTGTGGAAGGCAGTCATATTTTTCCCCCGAATGGTTTTCAGATGTAGCACTAATTTTCATTGCAGGGAAGGTAAAAATAATTTTAATTAAACACTACAGTTTAGATTTTATTTTATAGATTTGAACTGCTATAACTGTTCACCTCACTTAATGTGACAAGAATTTCTCTACTCCCAAACATATCTCAAGAATAGGTTGTTTTGGGCCCTCAGAGCAGACGTGTTGTACATATTTTTAAACAAAAGTTTCTTCCTTTTAAAACAGTTGAAAATTTTCATAGTTTACATGCAAATAAGCATCTTAAAAGTAAAATTGTTTTTTAAAAAAATAGAGGAGATGAGTGCAGTCATGATTTTCAGTTTTTTTAGAATGATGTACTGGTTTTTTTACTGCTTTTTAATAATAAAAAAACGTTTTAAGATGAAAATCATTCAAATATAAAGGTGGCTCAGTGACTAGGGTATTGGACTACTAAGGCTCAAGTACATATCTCCTCGACCCAGCGTTGTGGGCCTTCTCCAGGCACTTTGGCTTCCTTCCACATCCAAAATTGAAGGAGTCTATCTGGGATTTTCCTGCCTAATTTGGATGTACTGGACCTCTTGTGATGTGGGATAGGCAACACTTTCCAGCGAATAACTGTGGTTACCATGCTTTGTCACCAGGGTTATGTCCAATGTTAAAATTGTTGTATGATACATCTGAAATTTTAGTGTCACGTATTACTTCCAAAAAAAATGCAAGTTTAAGGATAGTGAGAAATGTTGCATTTGTTTCCAGCATGTCACTGGGTTCTCTATTTTGGGAAGTAAACTGCTAAAATGTTCAATAGTATTCAGGTTGTATGATAAGTTTATTGAATTGCAGAGATTTTCTTTAGAGAAAGTTCTATATTTTCTTCTTCTTTTTTTTAATTTTAAAGAACAGAAACTCATAAATGATGAAACAAAATGGCTAAGCTGACATACCACCCAACCCATGCTTGGTAGGGAGTAAATTAAAAGTGTATGTAGACCATCTGCCTGAATAAGGGTATATCAGATTTGAATTTTTGTTTCGTTTTTCATCTTGTCAGTGAACTATTTTCCCATTTCCTGACCTGCAAGTTTAGCAAAAACGTTGTTATTGTATCAGATCATTATTTGGGGCTGTTTAAAAGAAAAATGGAGCAAATAGAATTTCTATATAATACACATTTGGTTAAGGATTAAGTATTACACATTTTAGAATTTTGGAAATGTCTTTATTCTAGAAATAAGGAAAAGTGTATAATAAAAATGTCCAAAATGGGCAGAAAAACAGGAGTATAGGTCATGTGAGTAACTCAATTGTTAACTTGTAAGCTGTTGTAAGAATTGTTAAAGGAACACCTTGTGTACTTTTGCTAGTTTTTTGGAGTTTGTGATAAAAATGTGCTTAATCTTCATATTTTTAAAAATGTGTTGATTTGCTTTTAAAAGAAAGTGAGGAATGGAAAGAATAGGATTTCAGTTACTGATAATAACAGAAACCTTATGAAGAACTTCAGAAAATGCACATAGGTTTATTAATAGTTTTTTTTTACCTCACTGCTATTAAATGTGTTATGCCTTTAAGTTTACCATCCTTTTTAAAAAGGGCAATCAACTTATCGCAGTTGTAAATTGATATTTATCAAAAAAGTTCACCTGGTTTCTAATCACTTACTATAGAGATTGTGTGAAGTAGTAAAAAGCTAAAATTGACGAACGTTGAGTACCACTGTGTGTACAGCTGGCTGACTGGGGCTCGGGCAGGGTTAGGGTTATTTTAGGAAGTGAGAGTACATCAGACAGAATGCCAGTCACATTCAAGAAAACGTGAGCACAGAATGATGCTTCAGAGAAAGATAATGAATGAAAAAAAAAAAACAAAAAAACAATGACAGTAGAAAAAAAACCCATCAGTTCATAAATATTCCAGCACTGGGGAAAGTCTGTGTGATTTTCCGTGAGGAAATTGTTGGCCATTTTCACGCGTCACGAGTTGTTTTAGATGGCGGCTGTGTTTGCGTGGTCTGTGATGTACTTTCTTTTGCATTGCTGCTGTATTTACAAACATCTCGATAAATAGGCGAGTTATGTTGTTACAGGTGTTCCGTTTGTTTTTAGGCGCGCAATTTTCATGTTTAAAACCTCTACGGTGCTTACACCACCAACAGCTTTTGTCAGACTCTTCTCCCAGACCACCTTCTGAACATTGTAATTTTTATATATTATATACCGAATTTGTCTACAATTGTGAAAACCTCTTTCCCCTTATTCATGGGAACATGGAGGTCTAAATTGAACCGTGTATGATGGATGGATAACATCTAACTTCAGTTTATCTTTCCTTGGGCAATAAGGTCCAGGTGTTGCTTAATCTCAGACTTTTACCTTCCTAACCAATACAGTGGTTTGGGAAAATAGCTTAATAGCATAAGCAGATCCACTTAAGGCTCAAATAACTATTATATGTTGACATCAGGCATATCTTTATAGATGTTGTAATCATTTAGAACAATCCAAAAGATCCTGATTGGAAGTGACTACAAATAAATAAATTTCACTGTATAATTCCACAGGTGAGAGAGAAGAGAAATTTCAAATGACAGGAAGAAGAAAAATTCAAGTTCCTTAATGTTTTGAGCCAACTGTTTTTGACAATTGGCACGTTTTTCCAGATTTACTAAACTGTGCTGAGTTAATAGCAACTCAAGGAAGCAGAGTTTTAAAAAAAAACTGTTTTGTATGGGTTTTGAAGCTGCTTGGTACAGCTTAAACATTTTCTGATTTTGATGCACTTCATGCCCTGCTGATTATGCTGCACTGAGTTCATTTATATTATAAGCAGCTAAATAAACATCAAAGTCTAGGGGTAATAACAACAAGCTGGGTGCTTTAGTAGGTGGATGTTATTAGTTAAAAATTTAATTAACGAACATTGCAAACAAAGAAAGCCATAGTTAAAGAACTTGGTAATAATGCTGTGAGCTCAGCAGAAAATGCAAATGTTTTCCACTTATCTGTGGGTTTTTATTTAAATCCAGTTTAGCCAGTAAATGGTTTTCCTTCCCATAGATATGGAAAGGGCATCAGTCAAACAGAAAAGCTGTGATATGTTAATATAGTTGATGTCTGAAGTATGTTCTTTAAAAAAATCCTCATGTGATGTTTTACCTGCTTGCTTTATGGTTATTTTTTGAAAAATTACAATGTGTATTAGAAATTATGTGCCTTGTAAATTAATTTCTTTTTTTTTTTTTTTGCAAGCCTCCTATCCCTTCAAGACCTAAAGATATCTCACGCTGGTAAGCTAGAAAGGTGAAAGGTGTGTAGGGTATTGGCCTTGGTGGCCAAACTGGGTACAGGTTGGAGGGCTCCTCTTGAGACTCAGCCAAGAGTCACCTGTGAAATCTCCATCACATGTGGCTGGATGGCTCCACCAGAACTCTTCATTTTCAGAGGTACATACGGAGGAGAGAGATCATACCAACCTACAGTCAGTCAGCATAGATGTTTTGCATTTACTACTTTTTGTAACCTACTATAATTATTTATAAATAAATGTATTCTCTTGATGATTGAAAATCTATGCAGACATATTATTCTACCGTTATTATAAATCAGATGACTTTACAAACAAACAATCAAATTCTTATACTGATATGCCCGTAAACCAAATATGCAAAAAGAAGGTTGACAACATAGAATAAGACAATGAAACAATTATTTTAAAATGTAACAATTTCAATTTATACTTTAGTTCTTGTTTGCCCCACGGTATATTTATACTATATAATGAATGCTTAGTTTTCTCAGTATTTGATCAATTATTTTTTAACCAGGTAAGTGGAATTGCATTATCCAATCAAGGTTAAAAGTTAAAAAAAGAAATTGAGGAGCATATTGGATTTTTTTTTTTAAATTTAGGGAATACTAACGCAAAAAAGGTAAAAATAGTACATGCTATATCTAAAACAAACAAACATTCATTGAACATGACTGAGTTCTCTAGCTTAGACAGCCACTGATGCAAAAAGATCTTTGGAAAAAGAAATATGCCAATAATATGGAAATGGTTGCAACTGTCAATCCTGTCTTCTCACTGTTAAACTTTTTATTATTATTATTATTATCTATATGTGAAGCTGCTTTCATGACTTTTAATTTGGTGTTACTAGAAAATACAGGAAAGGGTAAAGATCATTGTTGTATGGTGTAAACAACTATGTATGCTTACCTTATAAGAATAGCCGGTTTTTACACTAGAGATGAAACAGCCAGGTGCTATTATGGTGATGCTATTTCAGCTTGACGCAAGTACAAATCCTGCACTTTCTTCCATTCCCAAAGATCTTTAGCAAATACGTGGTTAAAAAACCTGTTATTTGATTTAATTATGGTACCATAATTATGTAAATCATATAAATGAAACTGTGTTTAAAACTAAGCTGATTGGTGTTAATACTTAGACATAAAATGACTGATTGCTCACTAGTGGTAAGTTCTGATGATAAGACCAGTTAGGTATCTATAGGTAATTCGTACCTCATTCCCTGTACAGCTTTTGACTGCTGAAGTGCAGCAGTATCTTTTAATGAAGTAGAGCCAAGAAGGTAAAGATAAACATAATTGCCAGTATCTTTGATGTATATACATACTGGTACTTCAAAATGCAAACCTGTATTTACCTGCACACCTTTAATTCATTAATTATCACTTCTGTTGCTTATTGGGTAAAATTTTTTACTGTGACTTTGTGACATGATGTTAGTTAGGTTTTCTGAAATTTGGTTAGAGACCGATATGTATAGATAAAAATTAAATTACTGAAAAAGAAAAGTAAAAAAGATGGATGGTATTGTACAGGTAAAGATCAACAACTGATTCACTGCTCTGGTAAACTCTGGCAGGTTATCTTGTGAAGGAACTGAAACAGAGGAAGGGCAAGATGGGAGTGGGAAAAATGGTGGCTTCACAGACATTTTTGCTTTACCAAGTGAATCATTCATTTTGTTAAACAAACAAGCAACACTTTGGACTACTAAAGTGTATCATGTACACGCAATTTGTGAAGAGATTAGTGCATATTTGTATTCACAGAAGTTTTCTTCAGAAAACCAAGTTGTTCTTTTGTAATATCGCTGGCATGAAGGCCATGATACCATTATTGATGAGTGTATTTTAGTGCTTTTCAGGGTGTGTATCAGCTTCTTTCAAGGCTCTGCAGCCTTTTGAATAGTGGTTGGATTTAAACACACATCAAAATATGGATCTGGTGACTTGCATGTTGAAAAAGAAAATGTTATTAGTGATCCGACCTAGAGCAGAAATAACGAATAACACATGCCTTTGGTTTTTGGTTATAGAAAATGGAAGAGATTTGTCAGATGTAAAAAAAAAAATACAATATGAATACACATTGCTTTTCAGTAGGTTGGTGTTCTTTAGGACAGGCTGTAGACACACAAGTGTTTCATGTAAGTTTAATAATTATTGTTGTTTTGTTTTTTTAATGCTCTGAAGAGTATAATTCCCAGGTTGTTATAGAAGCTGCTTTGGTTTAAAACCCAAGTGTAAACCAGTTCAGCAGTTTGCTGCAAACAGGATTTCTTAACTGTTTCCCCACAAAGGCTTATTCACGGTATTTATTTATTGTTTTCTTCTTGCCTCATCAGAATGACTGTAGTATAAGGCTTCTCTAAGCTTGGGTGGGGATGTAATGGAACTGCAGTGGTCTTACCAGCCGGCCCAGCTTTGTTGTGGCAGATGATAGGTAGTGGGTACCAAGGAACTCCTCTCCCATCCCATCCTGAAACATTCCTGATAGGAAGTACCACATATGTTTTATTACCCATGAGGAGAAAACAATGGTTTGAGAAAGGAAGTAAACATAATAACTTTTCTCTTGCATTTTAACTACTGTGTATTTAAATGAAGGTTTCTTTATCACTAATTTTTATTGCTCTGTTATCAGCAGGAAACTTCCAGTCAGATAAGGTTGGTCACCTGCATATGGAGATGTAATTAAATTTTACATCTGCTGTTGCTGCTGTTCAGACTCAGAGAAGTCACTGAACAATAGGAAAATGTCTAGGTGATGTATCAGGAGCTTTTAGGAATGGATGGTGGTGTTCAATGGTAGATAAGAGCAGGTGTGCTGATTTTTGTTGTTGTTTATGTCTAAGTGTTTTGTTGTCATCTGCCAGAGTCTGCATCTATTCTATTAAGTAATAATATTTTTAGTTTCTTAGTTCACTACATATCTACTCTTGATATAGAGATAGAAAAACTTAAATATGACACTGCAGGTAGTTTTGTGTGTATGTTACTGTAGATATGTTGACAACAACTATTATGGACTAAAATGAATCATGGCTCACCCTTATTTCACTACGGCTTTGTTTGATTGATCTGGTGATGTAATCCCCCCATACACAAAGAAAGGTAGATGCTAAATTGACCATCACATGATGATGGGGGAGCTCATACTATTCATAATTGGATGATTCCCTCCTGGAGAGGAGGTTTGACACTTTACTGTCAATGCTGTGACATTGCCTTGTGGACCTCCCATGTTGGAGTTCAGGCACTTTATTAACTCATCTGATATTTCAGACTTCTTTCAGATCAAAAAAAGTCTTCCATCACTATAAAGTTTAACTGCTGCAACTCTGAATGTTTGCAGTGGAAAGTATTATACTGTTTGTTTTTTTTTTTTAATTCTGACTTCATAATGTTGTTTTTTTTAATGTTTTCAGTAGCATAAAATGCTGATTTGAAATGAACTGTTTTTCACAATTTACATTTTTAAAATTCCATTTGAACTTCTTAAAACCTACTTTACCATGTTTACACCCCACAGCAGCCACTGGGTCGGTCTCACTATTGTGGGAGGATTCAAAATTAAGCATGGAAAATGTAAAGAAGAAAAACAAACAAATTTAGAAGTGAGAAAAAATCCGAACTTTCTAAAATTACCATCTTCTTTAATTAGTGATCAGCTCTGTATGCTAGCTAAAATATAATTTATAAGGGTGGTAGGTAGCCTGGTGGTTAGCAGAATGGATTTCCAAGGCTAAGGGCTCGTTTTGGCCTAACTCCCTAGCATGGTGTCGTCTTCTCAGTCTTCTTCACCAGCCAGTTTTGTGGGCACTCCAGTTTTCTCCCACATCTAAAAACAAAGAGTTCCAGTTGGGATTTCCTTGCCATAACTGGAGGTGCCAGGCCACTCATAGTGCTGGAGTGACAAACTTTAGCAGTTAACTGTGGCGTTACACTCCCTTGCCAGGATAGTCTCTTTCTTGGTGACAACAACACAAGTACAGATGATGCTACTATTGATAATCAAATTACTTGGTTTCAAGCTATAAACCACTTACGATAGTTGGATATATTGTGTGGATCTCAGAGTTGAGGGTGTAGGGGTGGCAGACTGGTGGAAAAAATACGAGTTGCATACAGACTACATCTAAAAATGACCCCTCCCCCCTCTCTCTCTCTCTCTCTCTCACACACGCGCATGCACTGCAGATGATATAAACAGTTTGTAAAAACGAAGTTGAAACTAGCTAAAATGGTGCATATCTGCAGCAAACTGACCTCTTTGTTACTAAATTTTTACATGAATCCCTAAGATCTACTTAATCTTCTTTTGGAAAACCACAGCACCATTTTTGCATTGATCGTTTTTGTTTTAGGCTTTTTGCTTCTGCTCTTATGTAGTTTAATCCATTTAATTTACTTAGAATCATTAAAGTTTCATGTTAGTTTTTGATGAACTTTTAGCTTTATATTTAGTTCATATGCTGTTTTAACAAATGCATTTTGATATTTGTTTTCTCATTATAGTTTAAGATTTAATTATAAGTTCCATACTTGTTTGTTTTTTTTTTTTGCAATATTATTTTGAAAAAAATTAGGTTACTGTTAGCGGAGTCTAAGCAATTATTTGATTTTTTTCTTTTAGCTTTTTTAAAGATTAACTAAATTCTGATATGGTATGAGACTGTATATATATATATATAATATATATATATATACCTTTTTTTTAATAGAAAGTTAAACCAAAATGAGTCTTTTCTGACATAAATGTGTGTATTAGTTAGAAGCTAAGTAATTAGTGTTAAATGAAGGAATGGAGGAAGGAAGACCTGTTGTTGGTCACCTTCAGCAGTTTTGTGGCCACATGTTATGGTGGTTCCACATTACGCATTTGGTGCAATAGCCAGGGTGGTAGTTGTCAGTTAAATATGGGGCACTGCCAATGATTACAGCATCATTAACTCTGCAGACATTCAGGCAGTTTGTGGCCCAGTAGTTAGGCTACGGGACAACCAAGGTTATGGGCCCAAGTTTGATTCCAGGTTGCGATTGACTCAGTGATGGTGCTTTTTCCTGGCTTGGTTCCTTTTCACTATCCTTTATCAGCCAGCAGTATGGATTCTTCTTTGGGCTCTTTGTTTTCTTCCACATCTAAAAAATGAAGAGTTCCAGTAGGGATTCTTTTGCCAAAGTAGTAGTACAGGCTAACAACTGCAGATTTTTCACAATTTCTAAGAAGGATTAAAAGTTCCATGATAACTTCTAAATTAAAATAAAACGTTGGCTTACATATAGAAAGTAACAGGTGCAAATATTTCTACCTGACAAAACATCTGCATTTATGACTGACTAATGTTATCATGAATGCACAAATTACATTCAAACATTTAATTTAGTTGTTGTCCAGCTTCAAAAACGCAATCATTTAGACTGTCCTTTAATTAAGCGAGACTGAAATGGCGGTCAGACATGATTTTTTTTCTAATTAAATATTTTACCAGCAGAGATGCACCTTGCATAACTAGCAGTGTATGAAATCTTTAAAAAGTGCACAGTCGCACATGTGGCTATGCCGAACGGATTAACAATATAATGATCTAAAGTTAGTGGGTTAGTGAAAAACTTCAGCTAACTTTTCTAGAAGCAATCTTGCAAGCAGGGATCCTCCCTTTGTTCTTCAAAAAAGTATTTGCTCACCCGTTACTTGCCCGTTAGTTGTATCTTTCTAGTGTGGTTCTTTAAACAGTGCACAACAAAAACAATGAATTGCTAGGAACATTGGTGATTACAATGCTATTTCAGCCAAGTTCAATTTGAAAGTTTTTAATATATTTCTTTTTTTTTTTTCTGAAATTTTATTTGTCCTTTTCTCTTTTTAGCTTTTCAACTCCTAAGAGAGAAAAAAAATTTTAGAAAATTATATCTAAGTCTAACCAATGTAGAGAATCTCTGATAGCTTTTAAAGTGCAGTTTAATGTTATCTGTTGCTTCAGTTTTAGATCTTCTCTTCTTGTTGTCAGACACACTGGTTGTGTCCACTTTATAAGGACCTATGCCTAAGGAAGGTTTACCTGACAGATATTTTTTTCATTTAGTCGTTAATAATGTACTCAATGTATAGAGCAGAGTCTAGGCATAGGATCCTGATGGGGAATGTTTCTCTCAAGTTCATCATCCCACAATTGCCCAAAAGGATGTAGATGCGAGATGTCTGAAATCTCCATGAATGCATAATGTGGGCATGGTGGGTTTGTCTTTAAAATAGTAGTTTCCATCAGGGTATATATGAAGCATTGCAGTCCAGTGTTTGTGCTCCTTGCACCAGATGAGGTATCTTACTGCCATAGCCCGTTTGTTGTAAGTTTCTTCACAAGGTGCGGATTACCCTGCATTGAATGTCTTTGTCAGCTGGTTTATTATTTGATGATAGCTGCACTTCACCATCCTATCTAATCACTTTCCTCTTTCTTTCTCTACATGTTTGTGGTCACAGTTCTCTCCGTCAGCAGACATTTTCTTCATCTTTTTCCATCACTGATAAACTTGAATGAAGTCTTACAGCAAGCTTGCTGGAAAAACTCTTGGTCACTGTTGCATCTGTTGAACACGCACCTATCATCTTGCCTTTCTTGAAAGCTGTAATTGTCTATGCAGTCTCACTGAGCTCCAGAGTCCAGCTCTCTCTTATTTACAGGTCATTTTTCACCTGTATGCTCACTACCAGTTGTTAGCCTTATTTCCCCGACTTGTCATCAGGCTGGCTTAGTTAATGAATTGTTTTCCTTCTCTTCTCCTCCTAAACAGTTAGCACCGTTGGTAGTGATATCTTAATAATTTTTATCAAGTTTCATTCACAGGTATTTTCCAGTCTTACTGTGGCTCCGTGGAGGGGACTCTCCTATGGAATACTTCCACTATCAGAGCAGAGTAACCATAAGTTTATTCTTTATTTTTGTCCCCTTTTTTCCATGGATTCAAAGTTTCTTCAGACATTGTATGATCTGATGGCTTGCTGTGTCCCCACCCCCCCAACACGCATCCACACACTTTGTTGTGTTGGTTTTTGGCCTCCATATTTGACATGATTTGAGATGTCTTTTTAGATCCATGATTTCTGGATGAATGGTGGCGTCCTTTAGGCCATTACAGCCATGTTCTATTGTTTTTCTTTTGAGACGTTCCATTTGACACTACCTACCGGAAATTTAACTGGCAATAGAACTGTTATCTCTAACTTGCTGCTCTGCTTCTGTCAGTAGTTTCATTACTCTGAGCTGTTTTTTTGTTTTTTGTTCTTTTGTAAGCTGCTTTGTTAATGCACTTGGTTTGTCGTCTCTGATTGCCTTTTTTCAGACATTTCTGCTGCTTTCACTCAGTGACAGCTATTTCAACTTGTTATTACCTAGACCTGGGTAACCTTATTTGAATCCCAGCTGCATGAGAAGGGAAGCATTTAGCATTGGTTCATTGTCCTGTTTCTCAGCAATATAAACTACTATCTATTTTTTTAAATGCTATCATCTAAATGAGTTCTACTGATGGTTTTCCATCCAACAAACAACTATTGCCAGTAATACCAGCTAATGGAAGCAAAATCTTATTGATGTCAGCTTATATATTTTTTTCCCTCTGCTGCAAGCTTATTAGAAAATTCCCCCTTTTAAAATTTTTTACTTACAGGGTCTTCAGGCCATATCATTGTAGTCAACTCCTTGCTCTATAGTTTGGCAACCCTGTCATGCATGCATATATTATTTTAATTTTTTTTTTTTTTTGCTTTGACCCGTTATCTGGCTTTTATAAATAAAAAAAAAGGGGGTTGCCTGATATGATCTATCGCCTGTAACCCTAGCTATGGGCTCATATTCTTTGAACCATATTTCTACCAGTGCTTGCTTGATTGCCTAGTATCATGATAGAACTTTCCTGTCTTGTCCACGATATATTTATCTCTCACCAGTCTGCTCAGACAGCTTGTTGCCTCAGTGCTCTAATTCGTATTTTAAAATAAAAATATGATCCACAATATTTCACACATAAAACTGTAGTTTTACTCAAAGCAAAGAATTATTACCGCAATGCACCTACTCTACCAGTACGCACATTGTGACTGGTTGCTCACCATGTTGCTTGACAGTAATGGATTCAATGGTTCCTGAAATTCTGTTAATCAAAAGCTTTGCTTGTAGAAACCTACAAACATTACTGATGTTTATTCATCTTAGATGTAAGTTTAATACATTTTCCCACTCTTTACCAAGGATTAATATAAACAGAAGTTAAAATGTGCACTACTGCAGTTAAGTATTTTGTCTGCTTTTTCCCCCCTGTCATTAAAAATGTGCTTTTTTTTTTTGTTGTAATATATTTTAAGCCATATATTGTTTTCTCTTTTCCCTTAAAAGTAGAAAATTTAGTAAATCTATGGGGAAGAGGGAAGGATAACTTGAAAACTTATTATCATACTTAAGGGCATAACTTCAAAATTTGTTTACGTTCTAGTAGTTTACAAATTTCTTCAAATATCTTATTCATACATGATTGAGTTTTTTTTTCTCAAACTGGTTAAATTGTCAGATGTTTCTTCTAGTAATTATATTTTGAATAAAGTATACACTTTCAAGAAAATGTAGCTTTAGATATGTTATATGCAAAATGTAAATCTAAAATCTAGATATCTTTCAAAATTAATAGAGCAGGAAGTAAAAGAGATGCTAAATAAACATATATTCATTTTTTAATTTATTAAAAACATAGGAAAGACAATTTCTTGGTGGTGTTGAGTTTCAAACTTTTACCTAATTGTTCTTAAGCCAGTTAAAGTTGGTCAGTATGTACATTGAACTGAAATGCTTGCTGTGCCATTTGTTGAATACAACTTCATTATAGGTGACCCAGTGTGGGTCGGTCATTGCCATCTACTTGTGAAAGCTATCTGTTTAAACATGGCACATGCCAGTAGACCCTAAGTACTGTTACAAAGCATCATTTGGACAAAAACAGAGTCAGAAATAGTTTAAACAGAGGACAAACTCTAGAGAAAAGGAATTTTAAAGCTACTCAGCTTATATTTGCATTGCATTGTGGGAGTTGATTTTTTGTTTTGTTTTTTTCTTCATAGCAACTTTAAATGAACATGTGAAGTGAATTAATTATGTATCTATAACATGATAAGAAAGAAAAGAAATAGAATAATAATGGTAAACAGTGATTGCTATCATATGATGCTTTCTGCTGTGTTGCTTACCAAGTTAATTGTGTTGTTTTATCACTTCTCATGATAAGAAATGTTGGTGGGGAGAATTATCAAGCTCTAATGGAATTCTATTAATCGAAAGTTTTTTTGGCTCTGATTCATTTTTGATGTCAAAGGATAACTTGTGACAGGATATATTAATTTGCCCTGTTTCTGTACTATAGACTTTGGTTGTAACCATTTGTTGCTGAGGTGGAGCTAAGCTAGCAAGGCCTCTGATGATGACTGCTGGCATTGTTAAGAGGTATTTCACAATGTTTATTACTTTTAATTTAATTAAATTTAATATTTTTCCTTACTTCACCCCTAACTTCTAATTGTTCAGCAATTCAAGTCTTATTATGGTAGGTTGATTGAAAAGTTAAAAAGGTAAAAAAAGCTAAACTAACATTGGACCCCTCTATTCCTTTTATATTTTTTTGTCTTTTCTTCAGACTGATGATGTATAAGAAAAAATAAAGTAAGTGCTGTAAATCTTTATATGACTATAACTGCACTTTGTCAGCCTTCACTTTGAACTGTTACAAGCATTGAATTTTTTCTATTTAATTACAATATACTATATATACACTACAAATAAATTACAGGGTGGGAGGAATTCACTGAAATCTGGATTGCACTGTCTTTTTATTTTAATTTAGATAGAAAACTAGCACAGGATAATTAATCTCTCTAATGGTTCATATTTGTTGCCCACATTTCAATTTATTCTAGTTTACTGCATATTACTTAACCCTGAACAAAGTTTTCCAGAATTTTGATACATTTTAATACTGCACATTTTTTTATTGTTCTTTCCTCATAAATGTAGCTCATATTTATAGTACGTGATAGTTTTATTGTTGGTTAATGAGATTAAGATCATAATAGCTTTCTGTCCTCCTTGCTCTCTCTCTCTCTCCATCATCATCATCATCATCATCATCATCATCTTTCTATCTCTCTCTCTCATATGCTTTGTTTTAAGTTTATCTCTTTCAACCCGACAAGGTATTATGTAGAGTTTTTCCAATAATTATGCACAGTTCAGAATCAGTCACATCGTGTTTGCATTGTTTTGTTTTGACTTTAAGTTCTTTTCCACAGAAATTAATGGCAACCCAAATATAATTTATTTATAATTGGTTTTATATGCTCATAACTGAAAAATGGTGTAAATTTGTTTTTGAAAATAGTCAAGGTTGATATATTGCATGCCTGATACCTCATACCAGCAACTTTAGCAGAGAAAAACCTCTTTCTGACAGTATCATTATTATGTTGTTCATGCAACATGCTTAAGAATGAAGGTTAAGAAATTCTGCTGCTTGTAGATTTTACCATAGAAGTCTTTTTTTTCTATTTGTGGGGTCTTGAGTCAGTGTTGACATTCAAAGAGTAAATATTCAGCTATTTCATGAGCAGTTTGGATACTGCTGGTAGCCCTAGACCTTTTCTTTGTGTCTCTCTCTCTCTCTCTCTCTTTGGATTAGCTTGTCCGTTTCAAATATAGTGAAGACAACATGAACATTTTGGTGGGTAGTTGTCTGTTGATAGAAATATGGATTCTGGAATGTCTGTTTGTTTGTTTTACCTGTTTTTTGTGTGTTTGCTTTTGTTGTGTTATTGTGAATGTTATCATCATCTTGGGGGAAGTGCAGTTTAACACATTTGAACCTCAGAAAACTTTAGTAACTTCACCGTATACTACAAAAACAATACTAAAAATGGTTTTAGAAAAGAAGCATTTTTTTTTTGTTTTGATTGCATTAAACAGAATAAATAAATAAATAAAATTTTGACATTATTTGTTGCCATTTTTTTTTTTATAATTTAGAAAAAGGATAGGTTTTTAGTCTGCATCCAGGATTCTTCTTCCCTGTCCAGTCCTGTAGATATTAACAGTCTCTTTTGCTATATAGGTTGGTCTGATATCTTTGCGCATGCAAAACTGAATGATTTCTGTTTTCATCAGCTAGTGAAGCAGCACCAATTGACGCTGAATATTAAAGTCAGCCTTAATCAATTCAAAAGACTTAGATAATACTTCTCAAACCTTGATTATTTAAGCTCTAATGTCCCTGGTAACCAGTAAACTACATTTACTGGCAGTTATGAATGTTCAATCAAGATTTTAAAAATTCAAATACTAAGTTTTTATTTACTAGCTCAGGGTGCAATTAATTAATTAAATTTTTTTTTAGAAATACAATTTCTTTTTCAAAAGTATGTTGTACATAAATTATTTTTTTCTTTTGCAAAGCATTGTTTGACTAAAAATCAGAAGGCACTAGACAAAAATGCTTGAGGCTCTGATGTTATACAAACAAACGTAAGCAAATTCAATAAATTTTATAATAGTAACACTTGTAGACTATAACGATGGAGTTATCTTCCATTTTTTAATACAGAAACATTCATATGACTAGGATAGCTGGTACATATATGTAGTATTCTTGATGCTCTGCATGTGTGCTATTTTTGTATTTCATGTTTCCATAGTTCCTTTCCTGTCAGCTGACAAGCCTCAGTGTGATAGCCAAAGGGAAGGGCCAAATTTCTTTCCTACTTGCTAGTCATTTTTAACAGTGTTCCTGCAAAGGCTGGTAGATCTCTTTTTCCCCCGGGTGTTCACTGTGTGAAACTACAGGAACCAGCTGAACCAACAGACGTGAGCATTCAAGACTGCATCACTGCTGCTGTTCTCAAATGACGTGACATTGTTCCACCTAAGTTTTCTTGGTGCATGCGTTGCTTGCCATCAGAGAAACATCAAAATAAATCCAAACTGCCTACATTTATTTTAGCCCTCTGTTGTTACCTGTGCCGGGTTTTCTCAGCCACCACAGGTGTAGCTGAAGTTAACAGCTGGGGAAGGCTCCACCCACAAACCAGGAGACTGTGCTAATAGATTGTGTTATCAGACACCCCTATCTGCTGTCATCTGGATACCTGGCAAGATTGATAGCAGCACTGGTTCTCTTCTCATGGTATTACTGGAGCCAGCCTTCTGACATCTTGTTGAGACCTACTTCATTATTAATGAGCAAAATCTTTTTCCACAGAAACTTTCCCTTTTCCAAGTTGCTCCACCACTTTTTACTTTGTAAACATGTACTTTTAGCCTATTTCATGTCAATGACCAGACTATAGTTGGAAATAATTATAAATTCATAACAGCAAAGCACAAACAGTAATAGGATTTCTCGTTGACAATGTGGCTACATGCTTAATATTTTTAACTTTCAGAAGTTAAATTCTTTCAATCAAAAGTAAATTGTCATTAGAAACTCTACATGACTGATTACTTACTTTAAAAAAGAAAAAGTTTGTACAATTAGTTTTGGTTAGGCATGATCTTCTGCATCCAATTACACTTTCAGTGTTACTTTAATCAGCAGTTTATAATTTTGTAAAGTATATCATAAGCATGTATCTCAAAAAAAAACATTCAAAAGCACAGGCATCAAAAGCTGTGCCCACATAAAGTAGCAGCTAACTAAGTGGAAACAACTGTTTAAAATATTTAGCTAGGTATTTTGCCATAAATAAAAACAGGTAAGCTATTTGATATTGTATGTTTTCAGCCTCACTTCATTCTGAAGAGTTGCGCATTGTCTGATGTGTGCTATTTTTTCTCTGCTGGAAAATGTCATCTGTAATGCCTTCATCTATTGCAAACAAAAATGGAACAAATTTGTGAATAGTTCCAATAAAGGGAAATTTCTTTCTACCGCAGCAGCCATACCTATTGCAATGAACATTTTGATCACCTGGTGTTGCAGAAGCAAGGAATACCAGTGACATATGAAACATTTTTAAAATAGGGTGAAATCATCAGTGTCACTGATCACAATGGCACTGGCACCCCTAATTCAGAAATAATTTGAAAAAACTGAAATTCAAGCCAATCTGAATTGATGAGCAGCAGCTGAAGTACATCCAATGAAACAGTTTTCTAAGATGAACAGCACAGATTGCCTAAAAGAAAAGCTGCTGCTTTGGAAACATTTTAGCACAACGACCTGGCTATTTACTGAGTGGGAAATTATCTACGGTTCACTTCTCCAAACTTACAAACAAATTAATATTCTGCCTATCCTGACCCAATCTATCACTGGAAAAATGTTCTACAGATACATTTTGGGTGAAGCTGACACAGAAGACAGGCTGGAACATGTATTTGGCTCCGATAGTCAGATGTGGCTATTGGCGTTGAAAATGGTGTGGGTCATTGATGGGATGCTCAAGTTGGTGCCAAAGTTGTACAACCAGCTGTTCACCATCCAGGTTGGAAAATGTTAATTAAATGGCTTTGTTTACTCTTATGCCAAGCCTAAGCACAAAATTGATTTCATGTAAAAGAATCAAAATAATTCTAATTCTTCTTAGTTCTTTTGATGGCAGGAATGCATCAAGTAAATTGGCACTATATGGACTATATAAAATTGGCATCCTTTAGATAGTAAGGTAACTATATTAGTCGTGTTTTCAGGTTTGGTTCAAAGTAAGGAGTGTAAAATAGATAATAAAGAATAGTTTTATGAATTAAAAAAAAAAATGGAATGAACACCTGAATATTTAGGATGTTTGAAAACATTTTTATCTCATGTGCCTGTAAGCTAATGAACAACAATACTTGTATGTGTACGTTTTTTGTTACCTGACATCGATAACATTGGCTTTATTTTTGAATCCTGTGAGCAAGTCATGGCCATATGCAATGAATTTCTGATAGCCATCATTCAGGGTTACTTTCTTTTTTTTCCAGACTTATTACTAAAAACTTAAAAATGATGTTTATGCTACAATTTTCCCAAAGTCATTTGACTGATCTTTGTTCTGCCATTATGTTTTCTTTGTGCAAAATCAAACCTGCAGCACTGTATGATGGTATTCATGATTGTCTCCTGGTAATCTGACAAAAATCCTCCCTTTTCGCAGAATACTTTACAGTTTCTGGATGAAAGGATGGGAATGGCGTTGATGTGAGGGTGGATGCAATGCACAATTAATGATATTGAAGCGGTGAACAACTGATTCCAGAAAAATGTTTACTTGAAGACAATCATCTATGGTTTCGTGCAGGTGCTGGCCAAAGAGGAAGAAGAAAAAAAGCCAGCTGACTCTTATTGATATTCTTGCAATAGGGCACACACCGTCTGGTGAACAAAAAGCATGGCAATTCTGCCATCCGATCACACATTTGTAGTCCTTGCCTTACTGTTTGGTTGATCCATTTTGGTGGCCTCGGTTGATATTAAGCTTTGCTTGCTTGCAACACCTTCTTTTCTTTTCTTTTTTCTCATAATTTGTTCACGTGATTAACTGTTCTTTTGAATTTAAGATAATTTGTGATAATAACATAATAAAGAATTTCTGCATTGCGGTATTCTAAGGATGTGCATTTGTAGTGACACGGTACAATAGTGTTATTATTTCATGTAGGAAGCCAGCCACTTTCATTGGGTGAGACCAGGTAAGAGGGGGTCTTTGCCCTTTCCAGGAGACACATTGGCTTATCAGACAATGATGAAACTTTTACTGAATTCCCCCAAGAGTCAAGCTGGTTGGTAATTGACTTTTAATCCATGAAAGCATGTCAGCCAAAACAATTAAGGAGCCATGTAGACTTGAATCTGAAAATGAAACACAATCTTAAGCTGAAAATATAAGAATCAACAGATAAGGAGATTTTTGCAAATTAACCAGGAATCTTACAGGATTCCCTTCTAAATGCCTGTGTTCATTGGGTAGGAGTGGCCACTTCAAAGACTTTACCTTATTACACTGTGGCTGAGACTGTTGAACATTCTCAGAAAATGTCCAAAATGCACCTAAAAAGGCAGATTTGTTGGGCAAGCACTGCTGAGATGGTTTTCAAAAACATTAATTAAAATACATTTTCTAAGATTGAATTGCTGCCTCTTGGGAGGACTATAAGAGTAATACTCTAAAACATCATGGGACCACTAGGCAGGCAAGCTAAGTTCATCTTAACAAGGAAACAAGGGAAATAACTCATTAACATCTGGATATTATTGTATTTAAAAAATTTTTTTTGATAATGTTTTTTAAATTTTACCTTTTTGTCAGTTTTCAGTAACCTTCTGCAAAATGGAGCTAAGCCACAATTTTCACAATTCCACAACAAATCAGTTTAATCTATCAGCTCAGAAGCAACCCCCAGATAAATCTATAGATACTGTCCTCCTCCAGTAATAGAGTAGTATACATTTAATTGGGCCATGCCTGATTAGGCTGTTATTATTTTGGGAAAGGATCAGTGATAATCATATTGAAGAGGGTCCCAACAGAACAAAGCAAAGCCAACCAACAAACAAGATCCATGCTGAACTTTTATGGTTCCTCTTTTATCTGAGTTCTGTCAGCAGCTGATTTTGCACTGTAAATATTTACCAGTAGGGACAGCAAGTCCACCCCATCACCACAATTAGGGGCTTCTACCTGAAAGATTTATTATACACAGCATGGTGATAGCAGGTTCTGTTGGAATACAGGTTTCTTTTGCATTTATCATTATTATCACAGTTCAGCAAGGAGTTTTTGGCAACCAGACAAACTTTTTCTCTCTCTTTCTTTTTTTAAAAAATTATTTCCAAAAACAGCTTCCTAAAAGTATATATGACCAATATTGATTTTCTTTTCTTTTTTGCAAATAAAAAAAAAAAAAAGAAATATACTGGTTCTGAATATCAGATATGGTAAATGTTATAATTCTTATTACTGTTTTTATATCTCTGGTTTTAGAATCCCCCCACCTTTCAAAAATTATATTTTACTCCACAAACAGATTAAAGTAAGTTAGCTTGAGGCTCAGCTAACTGGAAGATCCGGTTAATTTCTGTTTGGAAATCCAAGAAACCAAATCAGATTGGAAATTTGTTAGTCCCAGAGTGGGTTGGTAATGAACAGCATGCATTCTATAAACTAGATAGAGCCATTGAGAATATTGTTCTAAACAAAGTCTTCTGTTACTTTACACACTTCAACTCCTAGGGATAAATGATAACCTTGATTATATTGGCTGGGACAGATTTCTGAAACATTGGTTTTGAAAAGTGAAGTACAGGTTGAGAATCCCTTATCTGAAATCTTTGGGGCTAAATGTGTTTTGGATTCCGGAATGTTTCATATTTCATTAACAACATTATAACTGGATACGTATACGGCCTACAGGTGGTAGTTTTATGCAGTATTTTAAAATCATCTTGTCCATGAAACCACAAGAAAAAGATGTACTTTTAACCACCAGAAAGGTAAGCTATCACCACGGTAGGCCTACCTGTACCGTAGGGGCATTTATAGGCCTTTCTGACATTTTCCAAGTATATTCACACCAACAACAAAGCACAGTGGGTAAAGCATTTACATCAAGTGTGTTTGGACTCACGCGTCACCTAGGAACCTTCCCAAAACCACCTGGAATTTTCCACTGAAGGAGCTCCAAAGATATTTCGGATTTTGGAGCTTTTCAGTTTTCAGAATTTCGGATAATGGATTCTCGACCTGTTGTGGGAAAAGCTGAATTCTATATTTTTATTGTATGATTGATTGTTCAATTCACTCTTTAAAAACCTTCATTTCACAGAGTTCAATAAATAATGTGAAAACTAATGTCATTCAGGAATGGTGGCATAACAAAGTACAGTAAACTCTGGATATGGTGGCACTCTATCTAACGGCATAGGTCACAGCTCTGGCGGCAGACCCAGCAACCAACTTAAGTTAGTTTACAGTAGCCATCTTGGAAGTGTGCAAAGCTCATCATTTCTCTCGTCTTTTATCATACGATATCTTTTGCACCCCTCAACAATGGCTCCTAAATTTGACAAAGAAAGTACTGGAGAAAAACGAACAAGGGCTACACTTAACATTGCCGATATAATTGAAATAGTCAAGAATTAGAAAAAGGTGTGCAAGAAGTTATGCATGCTCATGTTACATACAACACAATCATTACGAGAAAGCAAGGAAGCTTCAAACAGGGCGATATTCGTGAAGTTTTCAAGAAAGCAATTGAGAAATCACAAAGTGTTCCATCAACTTCATCACTCGACTGTTCTCCTGATGCAGCAATTGAAACAATAACACCAAAGGAGGAGTGGGTAACACAAGAGAAGTAAACATCGTTGTGTAGGGTGTAGTTACGTTTTATTTATGCATATGTAACATGTTGTGCATATATTTTGAAAATATGTTTTATTCAGCCGTATGTTCCGTATATAACTTTTTGTGCATATTTTTTTTTTTAAATGGATTGTTTTATTTACATGTACTTTCCGAATGCCGCTTCAGGTAAATGCGTTTTTTGAATATTTTGATTAAACCGGCAGCATATACGGGTCCTTTTTATATTCCACTTATTTACACCTCTCTTATATCTCACTTATATGGATGCTCCGTATAACAGAATATTCGATATAATGGCATCCCCAAGGGTGCCATTATTTACAGAGTTTACTGTACCTACCACCACACAAATTACTAAGTAGTGACAGGCATAAATTCTCATTTTATCACATTTGTAAATAGTTATATCTATAGATGTAAAGCCAAGAACTTGTATTTATATTCCTTAACCTCAACAAATACAAATAATAGTGCTGATGTTTTTTACTTGTTTCTCTATCTACAATTAACTTTTCTTTTACTTGAGTAATTCAGGTTACTTGTATTGTTAATTTTCAAGCTATTGCTGGGTTTACCATTTAATGAGATCAAGACTGTGGTAATGGAACTAATTCCATGAATAAGGCAATTAAAACTTGTGGAGCTGTAATACATAATTGACCATTGCTGCTATTCTCTAAAATTAATTTTATCTCTACTTATTTTATTCCATAAAAAAATATAAAGTTTTGCTAAGCTTGCTTTATTTCTGAATTATTTGCAAAGATGTTCTGTAGCCAAAAATGAAAAACTGAGTCTACAGATGAAAATTAACAATTTAAAAAAACCAGCAAAACCTTTCAAGAGGGTGATGTTTTAAATGTTTGCATTTTTGCACATTTCTTAAGACTTTTCTTGGATGGATAAATCTCTTAGCAAATCTTCTGCATCCTCTGCACAAGTTTCTAAGTATGCAGCTAGTTGGACAATTCCAGATACATATAGTATAGTTCTCTTGTGTTGCTGATGGAAAGCCACCATAGCACAAGTGGCAACTTATTTGTGTGCTCAGTGCCATGCCATGATGTCCGGTGCACCCGAAGAAGTCGCAACAAGCTCTCAATTGTTTAGAACTCAGAGGTGATGAAGGCAGGAAAAGCCGCTTACATTTTAATTGCCCAATACAGGGCAGTTTACTACTTCCTCAGGACAGAAAATTACCTACACACAATTCTCTTATCTGGTAGATAGCAGTTGAAGTAGGAAACAGTCAATTGAAATCTGTGTAAATTTTCTCAGGGATTGAAGGCTGGCTTTTTAAATTCAAAGGTAATTAGGTTTTCAATAAAGTATGATGATTGGGAACAGAGGTTGAAAAGAAACTAGGCAATTCTCAGCATCAGAAAAATTATTTATGAAGCAACTTTGCCACTAAAATCATACAATGAGACAAACAGAGAAAAACGAATGGCTTGATATTCTTTGGTTAACAAGGTAAGCTAAAATTATTTTAATTTTGAATTATATCCTTTTGGGAATTTCTGTTTACTACTTTAAACAAATCTATTGCAGATACTGATCTATTTTGTTGGTAAGATTTTTACTTAGTTATTTATTTCCTTAGGATAACCATTTAATACATGTTACCCATGCATTTGTCCAGCCTTTGCTGATGATGCAGGGAAAATTCTATTATTTGCCAAAATATTTGAAATCATCAAAGCTGATTTTAAGAAACAAAATTCCAAAATTTCAAATGGTGGTTGCTTTTGGTTTTATTGTCTAATTAAAGTTTTTTTTTTTTTGCAGACTTAAATATTTTAATAAGTAGTTAATAAAAGGTGGCATAGAGCTTTTGGTTTGGAGAAAAAAATTGTTTAGGTAAATAGTTTCTTCAGATATCTTTGACTGTTGCATCTTATGGGTTAGTTTTTTTTCCTGAAGATTGATTTCTATTTATGTTAAAGATTTTTTACCACTTTGTAATTATTTCTTGCATCTAGGAAATGGAGACTGGTTTAAAATTTATTTGTATGCCTTTCTATTTGTTGATTCTTAAAGAGTTTATGCAATATGTAGTATAAGATTCATTTTCTCCTGTCTAAGCATTTAAGGTTAAGTTTCAATTTCTTGTGCACTTTGTGTCTGTTTTACAGTGATAGGAAATCTATTTCTACTTATCAAGTGACATAATGGAAAATAGAATCTAAGCGAACTCTTGAAATATTTTGTGTCCTTTTTTTTTAATGATTTTTTTGGGATGTCCTAGATAACAACAATGTCAACTAACAGGTTAATTATAATATAGCCCTGTTTGCCATGTGCATATTTTCATTTCAAGTACTTGCTAACATAAACAAAATTTCACTACTTAAGACGCTGTTTGAAGTCTGTAAAATTAAATTGAAATTTTTACATTTTGAAAGAACCTATTGAAATGGGTTTAAATGACCTTGAATTTTAAAAATAATAAATAGTTTTTTTTTGAGTTTAGAGATATGGTAGATTTTTCTTTTAAGTTTCCATGTGGGTGTTATCGTGATGGAGATCACAGACTGTCTGCTTTCTTGACCTTTCTTTGCAGTGGCAATAACATTACTGCTGTTAGATACTAAAACTGCATATGATACCTTAAAAATAGGCAAACGCATAACACAATGTTAGTTAAGTATGTAACTAGCCATTAAAGAAGAATGATTTTGCTCTTTGTGTGTGTGTAATGTGATACATGTGTATATATATATAAGGATGTATACAAACACTTTAATTGTCTACTAAACAAAGACATAGATAGAATTTTTACTTTATACATCAAACATGATACATTGTAATAAGTGTTCAAAATGTTTAGCATCAGCATCTGACAACAGAGTGACAAATAGCAGAACATAGCTGTTGAAACATCAACAGTTCTCTGTTGGAGTTTGTGGATGGTAGATAACTGGTTTTGTTGAGTACACCTTGTCCTTCAGCATGCCAAACAGCAAAAATTCTGGTGATGTAAGATCTGGAGAATGTGGCAGGTATCCAAATGGTCTGCATTATTCCCATCCATTTCCCAATAAAGTGTTTATCCAAAAATGTCTGAACATCCTGATGAAAATATGAAAATGTGAGTGGGAACCATCTTGCTGCTAAAACAATTTGTTCATTGCCATACATGATATTAATGGCAGGCACAATGCTGCTTATAAGAAGACGGAGATACCAGTTTACCTGTCACCATTTGAAGAAGAATGGATTAAAAAAGATTGTAAGAAGAGACACCTATCCACATTGTGACACCTAGCATGTTTATCTCTTTTCTCACAAGTTTTTAATATATAATAACGCCTGTGACCTTGAATTTGTCCTTCATTCATGTGATTGTAATGTGGGTTGTTGGTGGTGATTCATACTTGCATGTCCATGCATGCTGTCTTGGTGACATTCTAAAATTTCCAGTACCACTTTATTATCTGCTTTCACTAATTAAAGGACAACTTCACATTTGTCATATTTGCCACACACTGAAAAAAATTGATGTTAGGAGTTTGCTATTGTGTTTCATAGCACTTTCATTTGTGAGCTTCCGGATAAAACACATCTTAATGTTGAGAGTCAAAATACCTTTTCATTGGTAGACTGTGTATACATATCTTTGAGACAAACTATAGAAATATATAATTTAATATTGGATGTTGTTAATGTTTAGTCTATTTATTTAAAATTATTACTATTTACAAAACATTTTTAACCCTCTGTGTACCACTTATGGTGCATTTGTATCCTACTACCCTTCAATTTGTGTTATTCAGTCCAGGTTGAGCCATAGGGGCTATGACACAGTCTTCTTAGAGTGTCATATCCCTCAAGATTTAGCTATCTTAGTTCTCTAGTGCATTCTGTCACCTATTATCCCTAGGATATCTGCTTTTCCATTAGACCTATTACTTTGCAAAAGCTTTCATATCCATTCTGTTCATATACTTCATTCTTTGTCTCCTTTTGCTCTCCATTTTTTCTCTTGTTACCATTCTCTCTCTCTCTCTCTTCTCTCTCTCTCTCTCTCTCTCAGGGGATTTTTGCAATACTTTATCATTTTTATTGATATTTTCAACATTCAATTCAGAAACCACATTTCAACTGCCTTCATTCATTCACTCAAGATTTTACTGATAGTTCAGGCCTAGCAACCCTAGAACAGTGCTGACACCACATATACAGTATTGAAGAACTTAGTGTGACACAGACTACCTTTCTTATTAATATAACTCTTTCTAATGACGAATCTGTATACAGCTTTAACTATATACTAAATATACAGCCAATAGTGCTTCTAGGCTGGGGTAGTGTAAGAAAGGTAAAAATCAATGTGATATATAGGAGGTTAAAAGCTGTTTACCATAGTTTTTCTGAGTAAAGTTAGTGATCATGTGTAGCTTCACTGGATTTTGTGTTTTTTTAAAAATCTAGATTTGAATGTAGACAAGCATTCTATGTTGTGTTGAGATATGTTCACTGTTAAGTTGTTACTGTCAAAAACAAAGAAAATTAATCAATTAAAACATTTGGCACATTATTTTATGAAGTAATGCGGTCATTGGCACATGCAACTTTGAATGTGATTTTTGTTTCTGACTTCAGTAGAAGAAATATAAAATAAAATGTTTTACTCATGGAGTAAAGAAGAAAAAAAAGGAATGGGATGAGTCATTCCATCTTTGTGCAATTTTGGAAATAGGATATTAGAATTTGCTTGGCATGAATATAGTCAAAATATCTAACAAGAATGTACAGGCAGTAAATTTTTATATGCTGTCATCTTAATTGTACTGTTGAGTATTCAATGTTTAGAAACTTTACTTTTTTGGATCTTTTATTCTTCCTGGGTCTTGTCAGTAATTATAGCTACACAGAGCATGCACTCCCTAATTGATTCTTAGCCTCTGGCTTTACCATGGATGACATTCCATCAATTTTAAAACCACAGTTGGCTAGTTTCTGGTATTTTATTTTTCTAAGTGGACAAAGGATACCAAAAAGGCTTTCAGGACTTTGATTTGGTGGAAGGTGGGGCCAGGCCAAACAATGCTATAAATCAGCTGAGCAGTTGGTCAGCAATATAATCTGTTCTTGATTTTTTTATTTGGGTGGACAGGTTGGTGGGAGGAGAGACAGAAGTGCTCACTGTGCTTCATCGATGCTACCTTTAACAGAGTTAAACAAAAACAACTACTAGATGCTGAGCTGCTGATAAGCTGACTTGTCCAGTCTTTCCATGTCATGTCTAAAGAGTTCTAAAGACATATAATGCTATATAAAGCAGTGTTTAAAAAACAACAACATGGAATGAAAAAGTGAAAATCATCAAGAGATAATAATTAGTCAGTTTAGAGCTGTGGCATTAACCCTTTACTATAAAATGCTGTTAGTGAAAATGGAGTAAGGCATTCAGATTCTAATAGTTTTAAACAAAGCAGAATTTCAATACTTGATTGATATAATTAAAATTTAACACAATAATTAAAGCCAAAAACACAAAAGTCACTTTTAAAAGTGATATAGTGGAGTCCATAAACTAATGATCGGAAAAGAAAGAAAAACTTCACAACTGGCTGAATACCAGTTGTTTGTTATTACTATAACTTTAATATGGGAAATTAAAGTGCAATGCTTTGAAAGCCAAGCATTGGCTACTCTCCTGGTGTCTGCATGGATTATTTGAAACCTCTAATGAGGCGCACTGGCTTATGAAAGTGAAAAAGCTGTGATCAGAACCAATGAACTGATGTGGAATATGAGCCATTATGAAATGGAGCCGCTTCTCTTCTGATGTCTCCATCAGTGAAATCTGAAGCTGCTGGAAGAGCAAGAGGAGGATGAAAACAAAGTAATTAGTCTTGTCTGAAGCTTTCACGATATCAATAATCCTGCATTTATACTCAAGGGGGAATTTGCAGAATGTTTAACCTGGAAATATGACTGTTTAGAAGCTGTTTATGTTGGAGTTTTTTGGGTTTTTTTGGAAAATAGAGTTTAAGAATTTAATTGTTTGTTTTCAGATTCCTGAGTGAATTTAGTGCATGCTTCTTTACATGCATGCAAATTTGATTATATGGTTGAGAACCATGCAGAATGGAACACTTTTTTGCTACCTTATTTGAAGGAAGCAAATTTAAACAAATCTCTCTAACCATTGAATACAGGCCAACAAAGATCTCTTTTTCTTCTGAAATATTTTCTTGTATATATGCATGCTATTATATTTCAAAACTAAATTTTAAATTTAGTCATACAAGAACTACATCTGTCTCCATATAATAGCCAAAATTAAGTTCTTTAGATTTATCACAGTCGAAGTTATTTTTAAAGTTTTAAAATAAGTTCTGACTTTTCTTACCTTATTTAGTTCACAAAGGTTATTGTATACTTATGCCATACTTAAGAGAATATTCCAGTATTCTATTATTTAATGTTAAACTTTAGTTTTTCAAATTTAATAATAAAAATGAATAATTTTAGCATTCTATTAAATCTCAAATGTAGTTTTTGAAAAAAAGGGAGGTAAGGAAGGGTGGTGACCTGTTAGATCAAATACCATCGGTTGTTGCTTTGATTCTTTATAAGCCATCATTATTATTTCATGTTTATCAGTAAATTTGATGATTCTTGGTTGTCAGCTCATAATGACACTGCTACAAAAGATCAACCATAAGCTTGCATGAGGATCAGCATGTACACTTGATAGTTGGACATTAATTATACAAGGGGAGTTTTTATCAAAATGGTTGTCTGGATCAATGCCAGTTTCGAGTGATTTTCATGGGTTTTTACTGGTCTTTTTAGAATTATAAAGTTTTATTGCCTTTTTTGTGTTCATACAGAAATTTCAAATGAATCTTGGAGAGACCTGGCCAGTGGTCCAGTGGTTAGGCTAATGTACTGTCAAGGTTGGGTGCCTGAGTTTGATCTTCAGTTGGGGTTAATTTGATAAGGCCTGGCTCCTGGGCACAGTTCAGTTTAATCTTCCTCCTCTCTTGGCTAGCTGGTCCTCACAGGCTAGGCAAGACTGGTGTATGACACAAGAACAACAGACAGCAATTTTTTTGTCTGTCTCTTTTCTCAAGAAAGATGAATGAATGGCTACTGTGATTTTGAGAACTTTTCCAAATGTCTGAGGAACACCGTTTTTTAGTGAAGCAGTCCCGGGCTATTTTCCACATCCTTGCCACCTTTTCTTTGGCAAGGATCAACAGATGAACCCATGGAGTTTAGTCCTGTCAGTTTTTTTTTTTTTTTTTTTTTGTGGCTCAAAAGTTCTAAACTGTAAGTAAATTTACATCTTAGTATTTGTAGTATGCAGTATTATTAAAACCCAGAGAAAAGTGGATCTAGGAACTTTTATTGTTAAGAGAGAAATATTATGGATATGACCAATAAAGTGGTCAGATTCATTACTCCAATAGCAGGCAGGAAATAAACTGTAAATTTCTCTGGCCCCAAATCAAGCGCAATACTCATCTAAAGGCACAGTTTTAAAAGATTATTTTATAATTTTAAATTAAAATCTAATTTATCAGTTATCTTGTATATTCATTTTATTATTATTTTTATGTTCTTTTTTCTCTTCAAATACACAATAATAAAAAAAACAAAACAAACCTGTCTACTGGGTCAGAAGTTGATTGATGTATCTTGAGCAGCAGCTAAGTACATGAATTCTGTAAAATATAGTTTTTTTTCCATAATTTGAGCTGCTGACACATTTGGGTCCCTGAAGCTGGATTCCTGACTATATTGGAATAGCTGGAAATCTTTCAAATATTGATTATACCATACTTAGTGGAATGTTCGAGAAGAAAAAAAGTTGTAACACTTCAGAATAAATATTGTAGAATCTGTAACCATAATTAATTTCATGCATGTAAGACTGGGTGGACCATTACCTTTGATATTCTCGGAATCTTTATTAAAATGGTTACTTGCTTGTTCAGATGTTAAACATTCCTCACTGAATAGATATTTTTTCTTTTCTTTTAACCACTTAGTACTTTTGATCATCATGAAAGCTTTGTATGTGTGTGTGTGTGTGTCATTTCTTTGTAGTTTGTAATGAAAGTCTGCAAAACTTGGTTAATGCTATTTTCTGTTTACTTTTTGTTTCTAATTCTCGAATTCCCCAACCTGCTGATCACAGGCATCTTAACCGTGTTTCTCCAGAGAGCCTGAACAAGGCTGTGATACCAACCATAAAACATTTTATCTGCCCCAAGAAAAATTTCGACATCTCAGAACACAGCCTTTAGAGAAAGCCAGTAAGCTTGCTAGATGTTAATGTTTCCTAAACGCTGCTTTCCAAAGTGTCTGCTGACCAGTATGCATGGTTTTGGCAAGTTGCCAGTTTTGTTTTCTTTCTTAGATGAAGGTGAGATGCAGCACCAGATGATTGATCTATATACCAAAACATGCTGATGTAAAGTTAATTATCTTTTCAGAGAGCTCCTATCAAAGATCACTTGGCTAATGGATGTTCACTGCTATCATAGCATGAACAAATTTTAAATCAGTTTTACATAAAAAAATATTTTAAAATCTGTGAAAGATAAAGATATAAAACAACAGCAAAACATTGTTTACTTTTCAAGCAGGTAGAACAGATTAAAATTTTAATAGACATTTTTTAAAAATCTTCTCACCTTTGTTGGTTTTTTTTTGAGTACTGCAATTTCCCTTTGCTACTCTCTTTTCATCTTTTAGCATCATTGTTTACAGTTGAAGTTAAACAGCTCTGATGAATGCACTTGGAGTTCTTAGTGGCATTTTCTGGCTACTCTTGGTTTTTCTGGATAGAGTAATTGTGCAGAACCTGCTCCATTATCTTTGGTGACAGTTCATACACCTGTCTGCATTGCTGGTTCTGAGTTTCTTATAGAGTTATATCTGTAATCTATTTCTACCACTCATCACAAGAGTTTGTAGTGTAAAGCTTTCTGTGGGTTGCTTTCAATCAAAGTCAGGAATGGTTAGCTTGCTGAGGACTACATGATTGTTTATAAACAACAGTTTAGTGTTGTGGATAAAATTTAGTAATTTTACTTAAAGAAGAAAAAAGAAGCTAACTGGGAAGGATAAGAACATATCTTATATGCAAAGTGAAAAAAATAATAATACATTTCAAATATACATAGATCTATATTTATATAGCCCCATTTATTCAAATCATCTTATTTTATTTATACTGAAGTATATATTTACAGGCATCTATGATTCTAGGTTCCTCTTAGAGCAAGTACTGAGCTGCCATAATGTCAGAGTAGATTAAGATTTGGAATGTGAAGCATTTCCAGATGATACTCCATCCTACCCCATTTGTTTCTTGCTTGCTGGTTCCTTCCAAAAAGACTTCATGATTTCATCTTGGTATCATTTGTATTCTCTCTTCTTTTTTTTTGACATAGCAGTGATGTGAAGTACCTGAAAATCTCAATGGGACACTAATACTGGAACTTTGGTGGTGTTGACACCATTGTCTATAGGATGGCAGTTTGAAATCATTTTAGAAAAGGACTGAATTCACCTGTACAGATAAATCCTTATTTTGTAAGAAAAAAAGTTATACAAAAGGTGGTGAATTGATGCAGCACAAGCTGCATTTGGAAAGAGCAAGAAGTATATGGGAACGATGGAGGGGGGTTGCTAGATACTGGCTTGTGTAAGGGAATTTTCATTAGAGAAATTAGGGAAAATAGCAATTCCTAACAACGGCAGCAGTCTCATCTCTACTTGTCTGTGAGATGGGAATTTATTAAAGATTCTATGGCGAGCCACTAACATCAGCCTGTACACACTTAAAGATTTAATCAGGCTGCAAGTCTGACTAGTAGCCATCCTCTGGAGAAAGGAATCACATCTGGAGTGCTGCAGGATATATAGTCTTTAAACGTAGCAGGAAACTGCTTTTTATTGGGATGTGTGTCCGTCTATTCTGGGGGTATCCGCTATCGTTAGCTTTACATACCTGATGCAGAAGGTTGTCTTGTCTCATTATTTCTAATTGTCTATGCATTTAAAGAGATTAATTCTAGCATTTTGTGCATATGTGTACCTTCTTGTTTCTCTACATAATCCAATTTGTGTGCGCAATTCATTGTGGTATAAAGCAATTGTTATTGAACTTATTTGTTAGATTTTAACTATAGCCTATTCTTAGTATTTGTTTTACTTTGTTTATTTCTTAAACATTATTATTTTTGTTGTTTTTTGTGTGTGTATGTGGCTATCTGCAGAGACAAGTACATTTTTAATGTGACACTCAGTGTTCTCTACCACTGGATGCCATGTAAAGATAGACTTGATTTATCTTTAATGTGACAATAAATTCGTCTATTCGAGTGGGTGCTGACTATTGCCAGATATGTACTACTCCTTGAATGGAAGAACGGGAGTTTTGTATGTCTCTGAGATACTGCAGGTAAATGTATGCGAAACTTTGTCTCAATAAGGAATTCTTCCACTCATTGGGTGTTTTTACTAATTAAAAAAAAAAAATGCTATAATTTCTTTCTTTGATGATGATATATAAGGACTGGGAAAATGAATAAACATTATTTCATGGGATGGAGAGAGAAGAGGTAAAGCTTTAATTTTTTATATAAATTAAGAGGAAAAAAGTCAGAAATGTAACTTTAGGTCATTTTGACTCATAAAGTTAATATATGTATCAGTTTTATGTGGATGTATTCATACTAAAACAGAATTACATGAATAAAGAAAAGGAAAAGAAAAGCTTTACAGGCAAAAATAACTTTGGCATATAATAATAGTCTTGCCAAGTTTTCGGTGATTTATGTATGTTGGCATAATAAAACCAAACAACAATCTCTGTGGAATGATGTGAATGGTGATTATCTTTGACAGGTCTTGTTTGTTTTTAGCAGTTTCCACACCTCTAGGTTATTTCCCCCTGATCATTCAGTGAGTTTCTGTAGACGTAGGGTTAACAAGGAAGGCAAAGGGCTGAGCATTCTGGTTAAAAGACTCTATAAATTAAAGTTGATTACTTACATTGGCTCATAGTGAAGGTTTCTGAGACTGTGACCCACATGTTAGATCTGAGCATTTCTTATGTACTGCTGCCTATATGATGATGACGAGAACTACCACTCAAGACCTGACTACTTTTTGTTAATGATTTAATTTGGAATATCTAAATTGTAGTAAATATTAAAGTTTAATTTTAAAAAGTATGTATACCTACCCCTACACACAGAGAGACACACACTGTCAGAATGATAATAAATGACTGGAGATTGTTTCTAGGGAAAAGTTACAGACAGATGCCCAATGTTATACAGTTGGTTTTTCTAGTCACCGCACTGTATGAGGGAATGATGTTACGTTGTTGCTCAGTTGAGATGAAGCTATTTTATTTTACTAAGGTATTTAACTTTGCAGAAGATAATTAAGATAATATTTTCATAAGTGAAGCTCACCATAAGTGTGTCTTGGAAGAAATGAAATATTTGGTTTCTTATGATTGGGAGAGAAAACTCTTTAGTTGTGCAGCCCAGACCAGTTCATGATACCCCAGAGGGATGTCAGCTCAACACCGTCTCATTTCTTTTATCTGGACATTTAGTAGAGCATAATAAATAAATCTGACCTAGGAATAATAGATAATGGTATAGCTGACATGCAAGACAATCAGTATATTTACTGTCTTAGCCAGTCTTGTTCTATCCTCCCAATGGAATGGAATCTCCTGATTGGGGAGGGGAAAAGGGGGGGGGGCAAGAGAGAGGGAGGGGGTGGGTGTTTGTAGTACACATGTAGTAAAACTGCTGAGTTAAAGGAGTGAGAAACTTTTGTGGCCGGCTTGCTCGCCCGTGGTGGTGGCAGTCATCTCTCAGTTCTGTCCTCACTGTTTCAGCTGCTGACATTTTTTTCCTGGGGAAACTGGCACGGAGACATGTCTGTGATATCACAATCACACCCCAACAATGATTAGCACAAGCACCTCTCTCCTTCGCCGGATAACTGCAGTTTGGGTTTTACTGTTAAACTGCTTTGAAGTAGATGGAGCTAAGGTGACAGCAGAGTTACCTGTGGATTACAGATACACCAGTTACTCAGGTAAGTTTGTTTTGTTTTGCTGATGCTGCTATTATTATTATTATTATTATATTATTATTATTATTATTATTATTATTATCATTATCATTATCATTATTATTATTATATATTATTATTATTATTATTATTATATTATTATCATCATTATCATTATGCTGTCCCTTAGAAGATTTTCTAAAGAGTCAGTCAGCCCAAACCATCATTGTTTCAGAAGGTGCTGTTTTTCTAAAGTAATTTCTACTAAATGTCAAAACTTTAAATCATTTTTCTAAAGGTTGGAATAAAGTTTGGATTGTTAGTCAAAAAAAAACAACACTGGACAATTATATAGAGAATTACCAGGTAACTTTTGCCTGCCTTTGTAGACAGAATAGAACTGTATGCTTTCAAGTGATGCTTTGTTAAGAGAAATAGAGTTTTTCTTAAAATGTTATTTTCGCTCAAACATCAGATCTTACAGTAAGCACGGGATCCGGTTATTGACGGAGTGTTTAGTGGATTGTGGACCCAAATTTGAAAAATAAAAAAAAATCATGTTGAAATGAAATAAAACAAAGTGTTTCCATGAGTATAGCTTAGGATGGGGGCGGCATGATTATGCAAGAAAAACAGCAGGAACTTAAAGGATGTAGGAAAATAATAAGCTATAGTTTTGTTTTTTTTATTAGCATCCTTGGGAGTGCCAGAGAGTAGGTTGGTAGAACTACTACTACACACACACACACTCACCCATCCACCCACCCTCTCACCTTCTCTCCCTCTCTTCCTCTCTCTCTCTCCTCTCCCCCTCCCTCTCTTCCTCTCTCTCTCTCTCTCACTTTCTCTCCCTCTCTTCCTCTCTCCTCTCTCTCTCTCTCACACACACACACACACAGATACTCTTATCTCTCTCTCTCCTCTCCCCCTCCCTCTCTCTCTCTCACACACACACACATACACACACACACAGACCCTCCTCTCCCCCCTCTCTCCTCTCTCTCTCTCACACCACTCAACACACACACACAACACACACACACACAGACCCTCCTCTCCCCCCTCTCTTCCTCTCTCTCTCTCTCTCTCACCTTCTCTCCCTCTCTTCCTCTCTCTCTCTCACACACACTCAACACACACACACACACAGACCCTCCTCTCCCCCCTCTCTTCCTCTCTCTCTCTCTCACCAACAGATACTCTTATCTCTCTCTCTCTCCTCTCGCCCTCCCTCTCTCTCTCTCTCTCTCTCTCTCTCCACACACACACACACAGACCCTCCTCCCCCCCCATCTCTCTCTCTCACAAGAGGAGGTTCATTCACCCACCATAAGGATGTGGACAAACTGTTACAGTTCCACCAGACACAGATTAACAATTATATTCCTCCTCTGTTGTTTTAGTTTCTGCCTTTTTTTAAAATTCACTCTCATTGTTAAAATTTGGTTTAACCAGCTTTAGTTTTACAGCTGAAATCATTTTTGTAACAGATTTTGTGATCTCTCCAACTTAAAACTTTTTTTTTCCTTCTAAAAATGTTTTAAATTCTTCTAACAAAAGAGGGGGAAAAAACCCTCACCATCTATGTAAGCTGGAGTTATCTATAGTTACTGTCTGATTCTGCTTTGAATTTCTCATGAAAACGACTTTGATTACAGTTTTTCAAGGATTTTTCTTTAACTTAATCTGAAAACATTAAAATTTATAAGCAGTAATAATAACTAGCTTATTGCTAAGAAGTTTTGCTTTAAGATTTTTGTTGATTTTGTACTGACTATGGATACACATGCATACACAGGATGCCAGTATACACATCTCTTCCATTACTTAGGAGTTTGGATTTAACCCATTTCCTGCCGGACACCACCACAGTAGTACGTGGTTACCTTTGTGTGGTGTGAAATGCAGGTTCTTCCATTACTTAGGAGTTTGGATTTAACCCATTTCTGCCGGACACCACCACAGTAGTACGTGGTTACCTTTGTGTGGTGTGAAATGCAGGTTTCTTCCATTACTTAGGAGTTTGGATTTAACCCATTTCCTGCCGGACACCACCACAGTAGTACGTGGTTACCTTTGTGTGGTGTGAAATGCAGGTTTCTTCCATTACTTAGGAGTTTGGATTTAACCCATTTCCTGCCGGACACCACCACAGTAGTACGTGGTTACCTTCGTGTGGTGTGAAACGTAGGTTTTAGGCAGGCATTTCAGCATTTTATCTGCATTAAAATGCTGAATTTATTGACACTTCAAGCTCATCTCTCTCTGTCTGTGTCTGTCTGTCTGTCTCTGTGTGGGTGGGTGTGAAAATTTCCAAGTTTAAAATGAACCTTTTATTTTCAGCAAACTTAATTTCTTATGCTGTATCAGATGAATGCCCCACCTATATACCCAGGACCAGTGAACTTTATCTGGCTATTAGATATCCCTAACAGCTTTACATTTTTAGGGTTAAAAAAAAAAAAAAAAAAAGGAGAGGTAGAGCAGGAAATTGAGGTACCAGTATTCAGTGTGTGAGACTTATCTGCCCCACTGAGTTAGGATTGTAGCTTCCAGGGTTTTTGCTCCTTTAGGACTACTAGGTTACTACAGTTGATTGAGAGGAAGTATCTAAAATCCTGGTTGGGTTAAAAACACAAGAACACCAGTCTCTTGACAGCAGAACATTTACATCTTGAACAGCAGGTTGCATGGTAAGAGAAATATTAAGCACCTGACTTCCATCATCATTTTTCTCAGCAGCAAAGGATATAACCTAAATAATACAGCATAAAGTTTATTTCATCTGAAGAAAAAGTTGTTTTTCTTGTTTTTATAGGGAGGTTAACAGTATTGGCTTAAACAAATGGGCAGGAAAAAAGCTCCTTTGTCTTGCTGAGTTTAACATCATCTTTGCATTAAATTTAGCTCTAATTTTTGTCAGCCATTTAATGGCTGATGGTCAGGTTCTCTTTTGAGTGTGCACTTCAGTAAATCCTAAATCTGCCCTGTCTTGCATTCCCTTTTTGCTTTCCTGTTTCTTACTGCTTGGATAAAAGTCAAAGGTCACCACTGTTTCTCTGTCTGATGCCCAGATGTTTGGCAGTGCCCAGTTACATCATCACCAGAAAGGTCTGTGGATGCTGTTAGTGTAACCTGAGATGTCTCTCCACTACTGAATAGCAGGAGAATGGTACTGAGTCCTCAGTTCTGGATAGTGGGTAGAATGGTCAAGCAATTAATAACAAGACTGACTCTCTCCCTCCTGCAGCATTGTTGTCAAGACCTGTGGTCAACAGAGTATGAAATGGGGGCCACTTCCTTCCTTTGCTCTTTCTCTCTATGGCTTATTTGACCAGGAAGCACTTTAAGTAAACCACCAGATAGTCCCTGCTAAGGAGGGAGCTGGTGGGATCCTTGGAAACCCAACTCTTCTTTGTTGGTCAGTAGTTGGCTTGATACTAGTATTGAGGAAATTGCATCATTTTGCAGCCATTAGGTCAGATGAAATTGCTGATTATGAAAAGTTGCCTTAAACATGTCTCATCTATTTTCTCTAAGCATAAAGATCTGAACAGTTAATACCAGCAAACTCTGTGTATCTGTGGTGCACAGTGGTTTTACCACTGAGCTTGACATTGTCTGTCACCTGTACTCCTTAATGATAAGGTTCTAGAATTTACTTTATATGAATTGATCATGCATTTTCCTTCCCTTCCTTGAAACTATTGCAGAATATAGCAGAAGTTTTTATTTGTTCCTTTTCTTAAAAAAATCAGTTTAAAAAGCCAAAAAGTAAATTTGTTTGGCATTTGATGCATTAATTAATTAATTAATCACTGAAATTATACCTATTGTTTGTCATTAAGGCCGTTTCTTAGAAAGATATTAGCTTAAATTATCAAGATGCTGCTTGTAGCTGTTAAGGTGACTGGATATTATTGGATAAGTTGACCTGTGTGTGTTTGAAAGTCTGTCAGCCATGGTTTCTTTTAGATGTTGAGGATATTCTGGATAAGGCTAAAAAAGTCTATCCACTGTGATCATGATTTTAGAAATCCAGGTATTTTAAACACCAAGCTTGATCAAGATGAAAAGGGTTCTTCTAATAAAGCATTTTACATGCTTGCACAATGCTAAATAAACTATCAAAGCTTTTTTTTTTTTTTTACTGGACACTTTAGACATGAGAAAGTCCTTTAACCTTTTAATGCCATTATTTTTGTGATTTCCTCAGTTTTTTGTTTGAAATAATTTCTGAGAGATGAATAATCTTAGTTAAACACACTTTAAAATTTAAACAGTATTAAATAACATTGTTAGTCCCATATTGCAAGATGTTATACCTTCCTTATAGATCCAGTTTGCAGAGAGTAATGATGACTGGTTTGGTTATGTGGCAGTTCTGTTACCAAGATATGTCGTGTGTACAAGGTGTACTTTCTGAAAAACTATAATGATAAATTAAATTATATTTTAAATTAACATGCTTCTGGTATGCTTATGTATACTGGATGTCTTTGTGGGCAGGTAAGCATTGTGCCTAAACAAATAAATCTTGTGATGTTTCTCAGTTTACCCAAAGTCATGTTATGGGCTATTCAGTGCTAAAGATCTCAACAGTTGTGAAATTCATTCACATACTGCTGTAGAAAAGTGACTTGGGAGGCCTTTCTCAATGTTGCATGACATGGGTATGATGCCATTATTTGCTGTGTCCACTCACCATTTAGATTCTTTTGCTAAGGTTGCATGCAATTAAAAATGAGCCAAGAAACAATCTTTAATCTTCACTGACTCAGCTACTGAAAGTGTATATAGCATGCAAGAAAATACCCCTGTCATATAGGATAAAACATTTTAAATAGCATAATCAGAGGACATGTCTGGGAACAAAGATCCTTGAGTATTGGTGGCATGTTCTGTTTCATGAAAAGGGCAGGTTTTAGCAGTTCACATCAGAAGATTCACCTGGATTTGGAGAATAAAGAACACCTGCAAATCTTTAGCCTATGGTGAAGCATGGAGGTCAGAGTAAGGCTTCATGGTGGTATGGTAGAAATGCAGAATTGGTGTTTGTTGAAGGGTATCGCAATTCTGTGAACATCACCATTTTAATTCCCATATTCTTCAGGGGTGATAGATACACAACACACTTTCCATGTGACAAAAGTCTGGAAGAGGTTTTCTTCAAGGTATTCAATCAACAGCCTCCCTTGATACCCAGAGCTATGATGTGAACCTGACTGAGCATTTGCAGTAGCATCTGGATCATCAGTTAAGAGCATTCTGTCTAAATCCTGCAAATATATAATGGAATTAAAGGAGCATTTACGTGAATATAAAGTAACCTCAGAATGTGATATGAAATCAGTTGATTTATGGCCTGAAGAGGCTGCACTACAAAAGATGGCTTCATCAAATACTGGCACAAAGATTTTCACTTCTAATTATTATTTAATGTTTTTTTTTGCATCAAACAACATTTTGTAATGTTGTTGTTGTTATGGTAAGTGCTATATATGAAATAATAGGAAAAAAGCCATTAAAATATTTTCTTAGCAATTATGCCATAATGGTGGAATATGTATTAACTAACTAGCATCATCTAATTTTGATGTGTGAAGTACATGGAGGCTTGAAAATTAGCAGAAATATGCTGCCTTTTTTTTTCACTCTTCACACAGACAGCAGTCGTCTGTTAACTCTTCAAGTTGGCAGGAAATCAGAGAAACAAAAACAATAAATAATGGCATCATAACAGATAAAGTTAGTTTGCTAGACATAAGTTTATTTGTTTTGTTATTGCTGATGAACAAAAGGATTATACTATTACAGGCAAAACTTGTAATTAATCAAAGGAACCATGTATTATTCAAATCAGTTTGATATGAAATAACCAGAAAATTTTTGAATAATAAATACAACTTAAAAAGAGTAAAGCTTTGTTTTCATTATAATTTTTGTTTTTAAATTCACTTGTTAACCATAAAAGGTCTACTGCATATTTGTCAGTTTATTTTGACTAGCATTACTCATGTCTTTCTTGTCATACGTAGCTTCTGTCTGTTAGCTGCATACAGCAGTTGATAAGGCAGGTGCGAGAATCTTCCCAAAGTTACCTTATTCAGCTTGCATGAAAAACCATAGAAATGTCATCAAGTTTATTTATAATTTATTTTACATAACTGCATGTACTTCACTGTCTATTGTACTGAAGACTAACTTTTAAGATTTTTTATGTAAATTATATTACTGTGTACTATCAAAATTTTCAGTAAAATTTATCTGTAAGATAAATAATATATCCTTTATAAAACATAATATTTTGACTGTCCTTGACACATGGTATTAATCATATTTGTATTATTTAATCTGGGTTGTTTAAAAATCTGTTGATATTTTTTTGTATAGCATTCATTTAAAATTCTTTCAAAAAAATTGAACAAATTTTTTAGGCTGTTAATTGGCTTAAATTGTTGTGAAATGCACTGATCAAACACCCTAATTGCCTTCTATAAGAATATGTTTCCAAAATACCTGTCATATTTTGGAGTCAAATCATGCAAGAATGAACAGAATCATACCAATATTGTGGCTCCCTTTTTTAAATCTGGGAAGACAAACAGCAAAATTTTTCATCTGCTCAAAAATGAAAACTTTGGGATGGAATTTATTGTCCTCTGTATTATCAGTTGACTCATCAATCAGAAACAGACCAAGATTGGACTAACTGATTACTGTCTCAAGAAAGGAATTTTAAAAAAGTCATAGTAGCTAGCCAGATTTCTTGAAACTGGCGACAATGCTTGAGACAAATGGCCAAAGACAACAAGGTTAGCAGGTTAAGAACTAAGAAGGTGGTCAGAAAAGATCTCAAACACCTTTCAAAATTCCAAAAAGGCCACTTCTTGATTGTGAAATTGAAACAAAAGTGGCTGGATCATTCATTCTCTTTGGTTCAAGACTCAGTTCATAAAGCATCTGTTATTTGTACATCCTGTTTTTGGATGAGAAATTGTTCATGATTAAAAGCATCTAATGAATGCAAAAGGTATTTTCTGTGATGGTTTGGGCTGGCATCATAGCTGATTGGCCAAATTTTATTGGTTTTTTAAAAATCTTTTAAAAGCATCAAAATCAATGCCAATATCTACAAAAATGATATTGGAGGCTCATGTGAAGCCATGGTCACAGGAACACTCTGGAAACAGCCTCTGGACATTCCAACAGCAAGGAATGCCTGCCCACATTCCCAAAATAATGTAGAGATGTTGGAGAACTTTTTGGACTTGATAGGCAAAGATGATTGGTCGTCATCATTGGGTGATTTAAATATGTTGGATTTTTCCATTTTGGGGATCTTGCAGGAAAATTGCTTATTCAAAGTCCTGCAGAAATGTTAAAGCACTAAAAGACTGGTGCAAAAGAAATGAAACAAAAATCTGTCTCCAGGTTTAATGTCAATGTAAACTAGAGAATCTGAGCTTTTGGTTAATATAATTCATCCATTCTGGTTTTTGCTTGCTTAAAAAATAAACAGACACATTTTGGACAAAATCTAAAACACACCTTGTGTGTTGTATTTCATATTGGCAGTAGAAAGTTATTAAAAAAGTGAATTTATCCTGGGAAAATGACTCGGAGAACCAAAATACTGTCTATACTTGACAGTCATCATCTTACATGTTTAAAGTTAGATGCATGTTGTGTAAAGGTAATGTTTTCGAGGAGTCAAGGACGATTTTCCCAGTTTTTTAGTATGAACACTACAACACTACAAGAACTGGTGTAAGAAAACCATTCTTCTCATTCTCTTTGTCTCTCTACAGTATTTACTGTAGTAACATCTATGCAAAACCTATAGCCAGTATCCATATCCACTGTATGCTCGGGAAAAAGTCATTTTAATGTCATTTCCAGGGCAACTTGTGGCTAAAACAAATAAGTAAGAATGCCATCAAGTTATTGAGGTCTCTACTAGAGCTTTTCATCTTTAGATGAATGAGAAAACTGGAGAGCATGCCCAGAGGTACCCGTGTAGCTGATTCGTAAAGAAGAGTGGGTGAGAGGAAACCATGTTAGGGATGGCGGTACCTCAAGCCAAGTTTATCCAGCAAGAATAAAACACATGCCCTTGACTTCAGATTTCAGTACGCAAACTACTGGGCAATCATACTGCCAATAAAGCCAGTATAGTGACAAACGAGTTAGATTGCACCAACTTTACATTTTAAATTTTTTATATTAATAAAATTCAGAAAAAAATATAAATTGAAAATCTTAAAACAAAAAGGGAATATAAGAAAAAACAGTTTTTTTAGTTACTTGTGGAGTCTAGGCATAATATTTTTAACTAGATGGTATCAGCAGCACTAACTAGCAAACATTGTGCAGAAAGGCCAACCTCTAGGCAAACCTTTGCATGTGGTGTTGGATATAACTGTAGACCCTTGACACCCATCATTTGGTTGATGATAAGTCCTTTTTTACATGAGGGAAAACTGTGTACTTCCCTTAATTTAGTATCAGAAAGTTTTGTCTGTCCTTGATGTTTTGCATCCAGCTAATCAGAGTGTCAGCTATTGTGTTGGGGCTCCAGAAAATCCTGGGACATAAGCCGACATTATTCCAGAATCCACATGTGCAGTAGAGAAAGAAAAATAAAAGAAATTTCTGAACACTTTTGTTCCAGCTCAGTTTTCCCTTTGTGTTGGTTATTTAGTGTATATGTTAACCAAAAAAAGGTGATTATTAAGGTTGGATTGTTGAAACGTTGTATAAGATGATGAGGAACTAATATTAGTCCTTCCTAATTTGCTAAATTGCCCCCTTGATAAGTTATCCCTACATTATAATTAGTGTAGCCTATGGACAGCATCCATTTTAGGTAGGATACTGTTAACAGCTAATCTGAGTTTACTTGACCATGACTTTTAACAATGGTCTCTACAAATGTGTTGTTCTTTCTGTCTCAATCATTAGCACTTTAAACACTTCAGTTTAATTCATCAAAGATTTTTCATTCATGTACTACTGTTATTATTTATTTGGTTTATCAGTCAGGGGCTACCCTGGCTTGGGAGCGTAGTTCTGTGGTCATCCTTTAGAGAGCATTGCCATAAGGACTTGACACTGAATCACAACTAGAACTCACCATTTTTAGATGGGAGGGGGGGGACAACTGGCTGGTGAAGAAGAAAGAGAAGAAATGATGCCAGGGAAGTGTGCTAACTGAGCCGACAACACAGGCCATTGACCTTAGCAATTCGGTAACCAAACCAATGGTTTGCCAGCTGCCCACATTCACCTATAATCAACCTGAATTAACAGAGGAGAATTTTTAATTTTTTTTAAAGAAAAAACATACATTTATTCTGCAGGTATCCAGATAGATTCTCCCACTCATTTCTTCCACGTTTCATTTATATTCACAAACATCAAGGGCCTGGTAGCTGTTCGTACAAATGAGCCTTTGTTGAAATTGCAAGCTGCACTCTTTTCCTTTTTCGGTTAATTTTCGCTAGCTGTAGTTGTTTTCTACTCAAAGAGGGTGTAAAATACACAGAAAAACAAAACTTCGGCATTCATTCTGCTGACTCAGTATTCAAACTACACCCACACTTTATTGGGTGTAGCCTGATACAAATTAGTTATACAGGGCATGTGATGTTTCTGTGTACAAGCCAAAAAAAGAGAAGGAAACCTGGACATTTTAACGATGAGTTAAAGTATTTAAATTAGCAGAAGAGGTATGCTATGGTGAGTGCTGTGGATTACAACGACAACAACAACAACTGGTCAGAAGAACATCCAGATGAAAAATGTTAAAAAGATGTACAGCACTGGTTGAGTTTTGAGAGGGTTATTAGGCATCAGTTAAGGTAATTTGCATAATTAGAATAAAGAAGAGTTTGTACAGGATGATTATGTACTGCATTACGAGATTAACAAAACAAAATATATATGTTTGTATATACTGAAGATATAGTTTTTGAAAGATACATAAAAAGTTGTGCATGTGGAAATATACTTTGTGGTGGTTAGGGCAATAAATCTTGACCCAGATAAACTTGAAAAGTCAAACACAAGTGTCAACATTTTAGCTACTGCTTCCAGATGACATGAAAATTAGCAAGGTTGCTATCTTAAACCACATAGGGGGCTCTGGCCAAAGTGATGAGCTGTTGCTTTATTTTGTTGTTTTTTTTCCCCATTTACTTCCCAGAGGCAACTAACTAAATCCCCACTGCCTTTTCACTGATAGCGCGCTCTGCCAGCCCCTCTAATCTGTAAAGTTGAAATGACTGCCATGTTCCACATGACCAAGCCTTTAATCTGGCATCCACTTGTAGATTTGTGCTAATGTGTCCTTATCAGTTTCTAAAGTCCTTTTTTGCCTGCCTGTGCCTATTAGTGAGTGAAAAATGTTCCTGCAATATTCTTAGCAAGTGTTAAGACCCCTAAGGTGAGGTTTGGTGGTCTCACCTGACCAGGGAAAGAAAGAAAGTGGCGCTGTGTGTTGTCTGCCTGGGATCCTACATTCAGCTCTCGGAATTTTCTATGAATTTAGGCTGGGCAGTCACAAATTTATCATCCAGACTCGCCTTTATCCTGACTCTTGTTTTCAGTAGAGTAACAGAGTCTGTGACTTACAAATGTTGCCTTTTTTTTTTTTTTTCCAATGTAAAACAATAACAGTGCACTTTAATTGACGTCATTAACCCTTTCCACACCAAAGTTGGAGATCTCCGATCAATGGTCACATCTCACTGACTGCCAAAGTTTTGGGGGATCTCTGATCTAACAAAGTTTCTGTGACACCCAGTAAATAAATGGCTAGTCAGCAGCAGCATTGGATAAGATATCACTATTTTAAACATTAACAAATAAATTTGAGGGAATTCCGAATCATTTGTAAATGTAGGAGTGAATCTGTTAACAGGAATGACCTCATTTCCTGGTTCAAAAATGGCAATGCCCTTGAGGACAAGAGATGATTTTCCACGTAACAAGTTGCAAAAATTATCGATGGTTCAGGTCCAGAAAGACACTGCAGGATGTGCAAAAGGTGAGGATTTTACTTTGATACTAAAGTTTTCTGCAAGCACTGCAGTGTACCTCTCTGCGACATGAAATACCTTTTGACATTTACCATTCTGTGAAGAAATATTACTGGAATATTGTGAAATGTTAGATCAGAGATGGATAAAAACTATTTTGTGTCAATGAAGGTTGTTTACTTCTGCTAATAAAAGGTGTCAAAAATATTGAAAAGTTGAGCGTTTTAGAGATGTGGAAAGGGTTAAGTACTCTTCTGACATTTGAAATCGTGGTCAAAATGAAAGTGAATAAGCACAAACAAAATAAATTTTGCAGTAAAGGAAAAGCAGTTTATACGTAGCACAATTTTGGACAGAATTATTACATTGCTTCATGTTTTTAAATGAAAAGTTGTTGGGTTATGATTCTATGTCTAAATTTTTCACTTTATCACACACTATTACTCAAGAGCATTATTAGTGATATTTCAATTCTATCAGTTCTACCACATTCACAATGACAGGACACCATTTTGGTAAACATTATCAATACTATTTTTAGTCTGGTTAATGTTTCTACTCTAAAATGTATTCTTAATTTTCAGTTTTTCATTTAGGTGTCATGTTCACTGTGATCCCAAAGCAGTAAATGAACTATTGATTAAAAGATATATGCATCCCTTCTATTCTTCAGACAAATATATCTACCAGTCTCTCCAAAGCAGAATGTACCCTAGGTATTTAACCCTCTGTATACCACCTGGAGCTTATTTGTACTCCACTATCCTAGGATAGGGTTAATTAAGGTAAAATCTTACCTGATATACAGAGGGTAAAAAGAAAGAGCATTTGATAACATTCATGATAATATGACCATGTCAATGGAATAGTTTTAAAAAAAATAACAAAGAAAGTAGCTATTGCTAAGTAACTGACTTTGTTGAGGTTGCCCAGGGAGTTCTCTGAAAATTTTCATCTTTTATTGGCAAGTTGTCAGATAGGCTGACCAGTAGTAGCTACAATGATATTCATCTTAATTTTTCTATATTTTTAAGACTTAGCTTTAAAAATAGAACTGAACTTTTGAGAAAACAATTTAAAATTAACATTTTTTATCAAAATTAAGCAAGAACTACTACAACACGGTGTCAGATGCCTTGTTAGATGGATATTAGTGTTGGGAATGCTTTCGAAATCTGTCATATGTTTGGTTGCTGAGTGATGGAACAGCATGCATGTCTTCTTGACATAGAGGTCACATGAAGAGTGGAGGACTATTCAGATTGATGAATATCAAACTCCCTACATGTTCTATCAACAAAGTCAGTCTGTTGTTCTTTCCTTTTTTGTGTGGTGCACTTATGAGAAGCATGTTTGCAGATATGCATGTTTTGCTCCTTTTGGAGTTGGTGGGTACTTAAACTGAAACTTCAGGGATGGAGCATGGAAAAGCCCTGTGTTTATGACCACCAACCAAAGTTGAGTGTCATGCAAGCGATGAATTCCACCAGTAGGTGGCCTGCAATACAAGCCCTCATACCGTTTGGCCTGGCCAATGACTTAAGCACACTTTAGATCAGTTACAATGATGTTACTCAAGCTGAATGCCCTCTCACATTCAGTGTTGCTACAAGGTATCGTCATTAGACTTCAGTCCTTTGTTGTTTGTTGTTGAGCTGGAACTCAATGATCTCTTGCACACCACATAACTTTTGGGAATCTATGTAAATCGCTGGTATAGGCATCAAGAGTTCTCTCTGTCATATCTCAGACTGTGCTGGCCATGCTGTTGTATCAAGAATTTCCATATCTGATAATGTCTGGGCATTCACGTTTGTTGTTTCGCATAGCTGTTGCTACATATTAGTTGCCACACTTTGCAGAAACTGCTTGATGTGGATCAGTCTCAGTATACAGTTCTTAAATGGCTGTACCATTGAAGTTTCAGACTTTTACACAGTAGTGCATGCATGCTCATCACACTTTTCTGGATTGTAACTTTGAATGATTCCTAGACTTGAATTGTGCGCTTCACTAAGTAGTCAACAATGGTTGATTTGTTTTAAAGCTTCAGGGATAAATATGACAATAACCATCTAAAACGAAGAACCAATGACAAATAATACTATATATTTGAACCTATAGCTCAAAGTAGGGATCCATCTGACCTTAATTAAAAAGGATAATTAGTTAAATATACAATAAAAAATACTTCTCACTTGGCATTTTAGCTATCTCTTCCATCTTCTCAAAACTCAGTATACATATTGAATTTTTGACACTGTTCATTTTTGGTAATTCAAACCAGATTATATCTTTTATATTTATACTTTAGGAAAGAATGAAAGTAGCCTGCCCTTTTTTATTAAAATGCTGATGTGAAAGCTGTGGATAATATCACCATCTACAAACAACCTGATTGTATAGAATCTCTTATACAAAACATGGCTTCTCTCAGAATTTTCAGCTGACATACCTTTGTACAGAAATTGTATGCTGGATCCTCTACCCTAATACGACAGTATGGCAATGTTACACACGATTTTCCTGTTGGTGGGAATTGGCCAAACAACCTTACTTGCTCAGTAAGCAGGCTTTGTTCCACTACTATATAGCTGCATTTTGGTGATGTAGTGGAGAGCAGTGTTATACATGGATGTTATGCACATTCTCACCTTAAAAAACAACAGAAACCTGATCTGCTTTTTATAGAAAAACATCCAGCGTTCAAGATTCCAATTAGGATCATATGGGGTTTCGTTGTTTTTTCTGTGGCATCTGCTCTAAACCTACATAAATCAATTGAGGGGTGCTGTATATATATATATACAGTATATGTACACACACAGTATGCTATCTCAAGTAGCCAAACCTTGATCAGAATCTGTAATAGCTTGGATTCTTTGTCATTCTTCTGATAGTATTTGATATGATTTTCTACCCCATGGTGACTGTTTACATATTTTCTGATAGGAACTTCAGACTGTTTCCCTTATATACTGATAGAAATGAAATCTAAGTGCACAAAAAAACAAAACAACATTTCTTGGTTTATAAAATTAAAAAGCCAAATGCATAGCTTTCAGCCTTCATTTTTGTATTTTTAAAGAGCAACTATCGCTACTTTAAGGGTGGTAACATGAGAGCAAGAAACTGTTGTAGGCTATTGAAAGAAAGAACTATAGAACTGTGTTTTGCTGTTTATTTGATGTCTCCTTAGAATACTAGAGATTTATTGAAACTGAATGCATCTTCAACTGTTGATCTTCAAGGGGAAGTTGGTGGCTAGTGTCAACTGACTTTGGTGTCTTTCAACAATTCTCCTTTTTGTGGACAACTTATCTGTACATTCTGGAATTGGTAGATGTCAGAGGAGCAGTCAGTGGTGCTGGTGGTTAGGTGAGAGTCGAGTTTAACCACAGCACTCATGAACATTGCTCAGAATGGCGATGTGGCAAAACGTTCCGGCTGAATCATCTTATTTTTAGATGTAGAGTGAAACCAAAGTCTTATAGGAAACCCATGAATTGGCTGGTGAAGAGCTAAGGAGGTAGCCTGAACAATTCCCATAGGGAATTGAACTGAGAGGGGGATGCTATGCATTCTACTTTGACCAGTTATTTTGAACAGAAATTTACTTAGAAGGGGGATTCTATTGATATTTAGCATACCTACAAGAAACAACTCTTTGTTCACTGTGCTTGAATCAGTATTTTTGTTGTTGTTGTTGTTTAATTTGACTTTTAATTTAGATTAATAGCACTTTAAATAACAACAATGGCATATATCATGTATCCCCAACTTTTTCAATGGATTGATGTGATTCATGGTAGTCTGGGTAATTTCCCATCACCACTGCCATTTATATAAGTGCTTCTGTGAGACCCTTGACCCTACACCCCGGGATACCTTACATGTTCTCCCTGGCTCATCCCTAAGAGATTTCCTGCATCTAAACAATTATTTAAGAAATGTTTTCTGATTCTCTGAATCTACTTCATTCAGCACATTTTTAAATGCCACCTAGTAAACACATCAATCTTACTCGGGGATTGAAGTTATGCTTACAAATATGGATCAGAGGCTAGATGGAGAAGAAATTCTAGTATATACACATAGTATGTAAACGATCACTGGTCCGACCAACCATTGGCAAGACCAAAAAGAAAGTGATTTTAGAATTCTTATTGTTTGCTGCCTAGAACACCAAACACATCTGTCTGTTTATCTCCCTATCCACTGTTTGCCCTTCCAACCTGTGTTTTTATTTTTCTTTTTTTTCTTTTCCTAAATTCATAAATGTCAAAATAATGTTTGAATAAACATGTCAAATGATTTTCTTTGCTTTTATTTTATGAATTATTTTTCATTATAACTTTTAGCTTTGCATTGGCCTTTTGACGTTAGGTTGTCAAGTTGTTCTGATAGCCATTTCTGGAATATCATTTGTTGTTTTATTTCTCATCCCCACCCCATGTGGCGATGGCTGCTGGCCTGGTCCCCCCCCCCACGGATGTTTTAAGACTGCTTGGTCTGTATAGGGTGGCTCTCTAGTTTCATGCTGCTACCTATCAAAGAAATCCAATTGGCTCCTTCCTTGCTGAAGTTGGCAGCATTAGTGGTCTGTTAGTGTTCAGACATAGGAACTACCACAGCAGGAATACCTCACACACTTTGCACTTGTACAAGACACTATTAACCTCAAAGATTTATGTGCACATGAATCAATAGTATTACATTAAGTATCCAAACAAATATTTAGCAAATTCTGCAAAATGATGTGCAATTGAAAATGCATGAATAATTGCGTAGTTGGAAATAATTTCAAGATTGATTTGATCAGTAAGTACTTTTGATAAGACGTGTGTACAGGAAGTTGTTTTAGCATTTGGACAAACAGTACAACATTTACTATGATATACATTCGGTAGAATAGTCAGGGGCTTACATATTGAATTGTTAATTAGATATTTTAGAAATTTATTATTAGGTTTTTTTTTTTATTTAATTACAAATCTTGTGACTGACTATACTGATACACTGGTAGCCATAACCGTGGAGTTACCAATACAGTAATTCATCAGCCATGAAAAGGATATTTTGATTTTTAAAAATAATAAAAATGTGACACATTTGAAAATAAAGTGTTGTCCACAGTCGTCTCCCAGTCGTCTCCCTTTGCATAACTGTAGCTAACTTTACCGAAAAGCAAGCAAGTTCTCATGAGATCTCACGTTTTCAAAAACTCAGCAAAAAAATAAGGGTGAAACTGACTTTCCAAACATTTTAAATCTGGAGAGCAACCAAAAAATATTAAATTATAGTAAGAATGAGCTTAACTTATTAATTATTTTAGAGTCAGTATTAGATTTTCTTTCTTTCTTTTATTTGTTGTCAGAATCATAATGGAGAAGTTGGATTCAGGTTTTGTGTTTTTAATATACTGGTCACGATATTATATTCTTTTGATGACACACAGATATGTAGATGCTTTACTTTGTCGCGGGGAAGAGTGGTCCCATCTGACTTTGTTGCCTGTTTCTTTATATACTTTAGTAAGATTTTAGATATTCATAGTTTGGAAACTGCATTAAGTCTTATTTATTGGCTGTACTCCAGAAAATCCTATTTGATAAGATTTTTGTTTGTTTATGTTCAAGCCTACTTAGAATTGCGGTTTATTGTTTATTTGCACTTGCTGAAGCCGAGTAGTTTATTTAATGGGGGATTTAAAAATATTTTTAAAATTTTAATAGTCATGTTTTCTAACCTATAAACTCGCAGAGACATGCACCCAGGTTTGTGTTCTTTAAAGGTAAGAAAACATTCCCCAATGAAGTATCCTTCTTGTATATGTAAGCCCCCACAAAGAACCTACTCACACACCATTTATTTGTGATAGCAATTAACTGTGACTTCAAACAAAGTCTTAGAAATTGTAAACTGAAAAACATTTATCCTTATTTATCTTGCCTTTGTGACTTTATACACAGATGAGTAGTCAAGTACTCTTGGTCAGAAGATACTTAAGATGCTGACACCAAAACAAACAAACAAACAGAGAGAGAGAGAGAGGGCTATTTAAATTCATCTTGAGATAAGTGTGTCAAAGGTGGTTGGTTGGTTGATTGTATAACTAAGCAAGATTCATTTCAGGTTATTTACTTTTTTATGTGATGGAGTTTGGTGAAATAAGATACATATTATATAATTTAATGTCTTTTACTCTTTATGCATTGATCAGAGTGTGTAAGAAATATTGGACAAAGAAATTTCAATAAACAAATACATTACTGTGATTATTTTCAGTATTACACTGATGAAATTTGAATAGGGAATACATCTAGAACTTGGTACTGATGGCTTGTCTCAGTTTTACAATTAGGAGGTATGTGCAGACCAAATGGATAAGGCTGGAGACAGAGTTGTGCAGGTTATTCATTCATCAAGATGAGCAATTTTCACCACTAAAACTGTGATGCGGTGCTAACTGAAACAACCGACACAATGGCTATAACAGGCTGTGAGTTATACCATTAGGGCATGAACTTGTTCACGATGACACTCAGTTTGGTGGCATTCATTGTTCACCTCCTTCACACTGCTGGAGCTGGCCAATATCATTTATTTCTGGATGAAAGGTGAAGAAGAATTGAGCAGTTGAAGTGAGTAGGTGTAGGAACTATTTATATAATAATCCTAACAGTCTTCATAAATGCCATGAGGGTGTGCTATTTCATCAGGATAATGGATGCCAACATATTACATACTCAATGGTAGAATTAATTATTCTGATAGGTCCAGCTGATTTGGGGTTCAGTCTGTCCAGGGTTCTTTTAAAGAAGCTGTAGAGAGCAAAAAAATTGGGCAGTAATAAGACGAGACTGAAAAAAGTGCTGCGATATTGCTGCATGCATATATACCTAAGGGCTAGGAAATAAAAACAGAAAGCGAAAATGATTTTAGAATTTCTCCTATTTTTCCCATTTTGATTTCAGACTTCAAAAAATTCTAATTTTTCTTATCGGGCAAAGACCAACCTTTCTGTGAATGTCAGCCTGGACTTAATGGTGACAGTACCACCAGAATGGTGCCCGCGAGTTGGCTGGTAATAATAACAAAAATATTCCAAGCTGAACATGGTTCATTAGCAGCCAATCAACTTCATCTAAGAAAAAAGGGGGAATTAACTTGCAGTTCTACAAAATGAGAGCAAATAGTTTCATGTTGCATGGCTCATATCAGTTTATGAAGTAGAATGCAGTATTTTGAGAAGAGAAAGATTTGCATTCACTTTTTCTATGCTTGCTTCTGTCTTTTCTTTAAAAAGGATTGCCATTTGAGCATCTCAGAATTTGTTTTAAAAAAGAAGAAAAAAAAATTTATGAAACTTTTTACAGTTCAAAGTGGTTTAGTTGAAGGAAGTGGAAATGTCCACGAGGATGGGGAGTTACTGAGGCAACTGTCCATTTGAGGAAGAAAATAACTGGGACAGATTTTTTTTAGTTTGGTGTGTTCTGGGTAGGCATTTTCTGAAATTTTTTGAGATCACAAAATTTGACACATTTGCAAGATAATACAAATAAGGTTTTACTATAACATTGAATGTAATACGGTATGGTTAGACCGCATTCCAAATATGAAGGCATTCAGATTAAAACGAGGGAGTTATTGGAGCCGGAAAATAAATACTTTAAATATCATATTCAGAAAAATGCAATAGAAAGTAAATACAAATAGACACAGAAACCACTGAATCCATACTTTGTTTATGTTCACTGTCTCTAACCACTGTATTAATCAAATATCAATGTATGATGCAAACATGCTTCTAAAAGCTTAAACAAAAAGATGACCTATACCATTTTTTAAAAATCCTGGATGAGGCCTTAAGGGGGAACAAGACCTGGAAAAAAATTCATGAAGCTAGATAGACTAGTAAAGAAAAAGTGGAAAGTTTTCAACAGTGAGATAAACTTGGCCAAAGACACGTAGGCCTCAAATGCAGGCTGATGTGAATTCAGCTTTCCTGATTATATCTAGTCTGACTGCTTTATAATAAAGGCAAAAGCTTCAAGAGTAGGCAACAAATGATCAGGGCAAGTTTGTTTCAAGAAAATGTAAGTCTTCACTTCCTGAAGTGAAAATTATCACTACCCATGGCCTACTCATTATTTTCACTATTTGCCCATTTTGAGAAAGAGCTACTGTATAATTAAGATAAATGAACTTATGTAATTTGTTAGGTTTATTTGATTTCAAATGGTATGTGCTTTCTGTTTATTAGTTAACTTATTTATAGTAGTAAATTAAAATGTATATACAAAAGGCTATTGTGCCTATTATTTCCCTAACTTAACATCTGTGATATATTTATGACTATTTTCTTTGCCTGTTTGCTGCCCCAGAATAACATTTATATGTCCTAATTTTCGTTTTCAAAAAAAAAAAAATGTACCATTAAAGCACATTTTGAGGAAAAATTTTCTTTGGAACAGATGAAGCTAAATAACTGAATGAATCAAACCACTGGAGAAATGCACACAATATATTTTAAATTGTAAACATCGTAGTTAATATTCTTTGCTATATATTCATTGTTTCTTTGTTTTTCATTTTAAGAATGTATTAACAGTTTGTCAATGACAAGGGAAGAATTTATTTTACCAATTGAACTGGGTGCAATTTAATAATTTTTCTCCTGGTAAATTCTCAGCTTAGTTAAAGGAAAGTAAAATTATAGGATAATAAACGTATGGTGTTACTTTCATACTATGTTGAATACCTGGATAGATGAAGTTAATATTAGTTCAGTGATGGGTGTATCTATCTAACTCTCTGAAGAGTACGTTTGTGTGTATTGGATTCTTAGAGCTCCTGAAACTTAAGAAACATGTTTACCAGACTACCTAATCTGTCTGGATCAACACCCATTCCTAATAAATATATAGTTAGACATACTCCTCAAAGGGTTAAAAGAGATATGTATAGGAAAACACTTGTGTATGTTAAATAGGTAAAAGCTGAAACCAAATAGGTGTAGTGGCCAACAAATGTTTTGGGGCCTCTTTTAATCTACTTAGGTTTCCTCCTCCTAATCAAACAAGGTCTCTGCTATCAGTTATAGTTTGATTAAGTACTGACATTATCTGATTAAGACTGGAATTTGACATTTTTTATTGTCCAAATCAATCAGGATGTTCTGGTCAACTGAGTTAGGGTGATGGGATAAAATAGTCATGGAGTTCCTTTCTTAGCTGAAACAAAATTTCCTTAGAAATAATGGTGCATAGTTATAGGCATCCCTTCACTCCCACAAATAAAATACAGTGTTGTCTTGAGAATTGCGACTTGTGCCATCTGACAACTATGTTTTGCTATTTTGAGGCATTTTTGGAAAAATGTGATTTAAAATAGTTGGCATTTGCTGGTGAAAACTACAGAGCATTTGCTTTGTGGTTTGTAATAATTACAAAATTTGTTACTGTATTAATTAATTTGTAGCTTTTTTTAGTACCGTTTCATGTGACAATAAAAATCCCAAAAGTTATGTCCTAAATACCCATAAATATGCAAATAGTATTGATGACAACTATTTTAACAGTTTATGTTTTTGAGCTGATTACTGTTAAAAAAATACCATCAGTGCACTGTGAAGAAGTTTGTCTCTCCTACGCTGGCTCTAGATAGCTGTGTTTGTTAAATAGGTTTTTTTTTAATGAAATGTTATCCACATGTTTCTTTCTTATTGAACTTTATTTGTGGTATTTTTGTGATAGCTAAAGCTGGCATTTTATTTTGTTGGCATGGAAATATTGAATAGTTTATGCATGGCTTTAGCTTACTCCCACCCCTCTCCCTGCTTGCCTGCATTCTGACATAATACCTGGAAAATTCCTTTGCTGATCTGGGTTGACTTTTTTCTTTTGTTGTCATTGTTTTCAAAACATTGTCATGTCAGGCAAAAACCTCCATGGCGCAGCGCAGCAAGTGGCCAAACTTGTTTTTATTTGAGGTGGCAGAACATGACTAGTCATAATCTCAAATGCTTTTGAACTAAAGCAGTCATAAAATGTTACTTACGATGAAGACTCATTGTTGAGCTTTAAGAAGCGTGTTTATGTTAGACAATAGAGTAAAGGCAGTAAATGAGTTTGGGTTTGGGCCTCTCTTGTTCAGAATTCTACAGTCCCCAAAAGACGCATCATCCTGGGTGGCAGTAGCAGGCTCTCTTGATCCTAGAAATAATATTTAACTTTTACATCACAGGCTGTCAGTAAACCATCTCCCATAACAGTAATAAATTAAGAAAACAAATATAGCTGGTTATTAGATGTTTTACTTACCTCTAAACTGAAAGTTTTGTCTATTCCCAAATGTTTTGAGTTTCATGAGAAAATTCTCTGATGCATGCTGGTTTGTGTGGTTATGCATTGTGCCATGTGATAAGACATGTTGTATGCAACAATTCATAAAGAATTATGGGGTAAGACTTTCTTAATTTATCTTGAGTGCTACCAGGAATTAGCTACACATGGGTTCTGTTGCAGGGCTTCTGTTAAAATAGGACAGACCAACAAATTCCTGGTCTAACAAACAGATGGAGATCTTAAAATATTACAAGTCACTTGTTCAAATCATGTTTCTTGGAAGCTTGTTGTATTAAAGTGATTTTCGCTATTTTTATTTTCCTGCCTCAATAACAATGCTACTTTAATTAAACATTTTTCAAATGCAGCTAAAGAAATTGTTTCATAAGTTATTTGCTATATGTTCAGGTTATCAGTTCAAAATTATTCAAAGATACCATTATTTTATGCAATTTAGTTTTGCAAATAAATGCCTTGATATAACAGTTGTAGACTATTAACAACTTATTCATTACCAGGTAGGAACACCAAATAAATTTTACTCTAATTGCAGTTTGAAAAATCGTTGCAAACATATATCCACAGGGTGGTGTCTTATGAATTATTTCTTTGTAACATAACTAAGGGGTGGTGGTCTAATGGCATGCTACTGGACTGTTAAAGTTATGAGAGCCTGAGTTCGAATCCCAGCCAGGGCTGGCTGGCTCTGTTTGGTAGATGTACAGGATCTCTCTTTTTGTGTGTGTGTGTGTGTGTGCTTTTTTTTCAGCTAGCCATGTGGGTTTTCTCCCATATCTAAAAACAAAATGAAAGGCTCTAGTTGGGACTTTCTGCGGTAGGCATGGGGCTAATCCCCTGCTTGGTTTAGGAAACTGAAACCAGAGGGTTTCTCTGGTGCTCGCCTTATGTGCTGGCATCAGCAGGCAAGTTCAAAGGAGTAAAACATAACTTCAAATGAACATCCCCCCTCAGTGTATAAAACAGAGTTGCGACATTAGTCAGCTGACTGACTAGCTCACGAATGCTTTATGCTTACAAAAAGAAACTCTCCTGGCGACTGTGTGTATGCATGGATTGATTCCAATGTTATTTCAATAACTTACTTTAAATACCATCATCAAAAATGGCACAAATTAGATGATGGAACCTCTAATTCATAACTTGTAGTGTTTTTTTGTAAGCAAATACATAGATAGATGGCAAACTTTTTTAGAATAAGATTTTCTTGAACTACTTAATGACATAAAATTGGTTGTGAAAAGTTAAGATATACAAATTTTGATAATTAGAGTAGTTATAATAATTAGAGAATTTCTTTGTAGTGTATCTCATTTTGCTAAAATTATTGCCTATTTATTTACATTTCAATGTTCTATAGTCCAAGTTTCAATGTCATAATAACAAAAGAATTTATTCTGATTATAAATCTTTATTTTGTTTACCTATTTAGTAGTTAACCAGTAATAAATATTTCACCAAAAAAAAAAAAAGAGAGAGATGGATTTATCTCCCCCCTCATGATTTAGCTTTGTTCTGGAATGACAAACAAGCCTAACATATATCACCCAGTGAGTAATTTCCCTGCCCCTAATATAAATGTGTTTTCAATAAAAGTGGAGAAATTTTAAGAATTGTCAGAGTTAGGGTTAGGGTTGTTTGTGTGGCAGCTTAGCTAGGATGTTCTCCGTCCTGGTCACCAGACCAATGAGGAATCAACCTGTTTAAAACAGCAGCCTGGCTCACAGCTATGCAGGATTCCTCCTGGGTTGGAATGAAGATAGCATTAGTTTTACTTAGCATAGATAACTTGGAAATATTTCTGATTTTTAAATTTTTTTAAAGAATAATAATATCCTCCCAACTGTGATACATGAAAACAAAATGTTTATAGCCTATCACTTTTTGCTGATGGATACGTAGATATTCATTTTGTCTGTTTAGGGAGGAAAATCTTCCTGTTGTTTTTATCACCTGTAAAACAGAATATTCAAATAGGTAAATTGGGAGCCAGGAGTTCTTTTTTTTTTCTTTTCCTAATGAAACCCCTGAGGTACCTTCTGTTTTGTTTTTCTTTTAATTTACTCTGGTTAGGTAGGTTTCATCAGTTTCAATGAATTATGAGGAAATCACCAAGTATCATAATATCTCCCCTGTATTAATAACAAGTTACCTCCCTTTGGTTGCATCAGTAGGCATTGGGTTATATATATATGCCAATACATTACCTTTTTAAAAAATTATTTAGTTTAATAAAATGCTATTCCTTTAGAAAACATTTGTTGGAAAATTATGTTTTGAATCTGAATTTTTGGAAAATGAAAAATCTTTAAAATTAAACTAATCAGAAAGGAAGCTTCATTTTGTATCTTTTTATTGAAGATTCCCATTTTTCTTAAAGTGGAAACATTGCTTAAAATTTGCTTTAAACTCATTACTCTAATACACACCTCTGTATAATTTTAAAGTAAAGTTCGACTTGGATTTTAAAAAAAAAATGTTACTATAATTTTCTGCAGCCATGTATTTTTTTTTTCTTTTAGCAGATCTGTTGGTGACATCCATATCTGATACAAACGACAGATAACTACTGCTTTAACACGCCTGTTGTTTTACCGGCACACGCTGAAGAAGCTTTGTTTCTGTATGTTGGCCACTGTTATGTAGGAAATAGAAAATCTCTCGTAGATGGGCCATAGCTAGACTTTAATCGTAGAAGGAAAGAATGGTGGGGGGGGATGTTGGCGAAAAATGGCTGTGCTCCGCGGATTCTGTTTCTTTAGTCCAGAAAACTATCAATAATTTTTTTTTTTTTTTTTTTTTTTTGATGTTGTGAAACATTAAATTGTAACTAATTTCTTTACAGTCTTTTTCATCTCAGTCTTGGCTTTTAGGAAGATCTGCAAAAGGGATTTGGGCAGGGGGCATTATCTGGCTACTCAAAAGACTTTTTCTTCAGAGAAGACATCTGTTTGAAGATGAGCTTGAGGTCTCTGCACAGGGCTGGAAACTTTTATGCTTAATGAGCTTCGTTTTACAGGTGGGGAGTGAATGATTAGAACTAAAGTCACCATAAAGATAGAGCAGGGAGATGCTGCTGCTGTTGTTGTTGGACTTCCGAATGAGGCTCTTTCAACGGCATTGCATCCCGTAAAGACAAGTGGCCTGTTCTCTTGCCTCCTATGATTACAGTTATATGTATAGTACTTGAAATACACATTTTGTCATCATGAAGTTTCTTTTGTTAATTAGATCAGATTTGGCACCATAAACAACATTTTCTGACCTTATTAGAACAGTCCAGGAAATTTTATTATATGTAATCAAATTTTAAAAAATAGAAATTCACTTTTAAAAAAAAAAACTATTTCTTAAACCTAGAAATTACTCGTGGCTGTTAATATAGTTAGCTGTAAGAAACCGCACCCATGCTAAGCAAATATTAGTGTGCCATATTGATTGTTCTTAACTATTTCTTCTTTTAAATATCCAAGGAGGGATAACCTACTGAAAAATCCTTTATCCCCACTCCCAACCAACTACAGTAGGAAAAATGATGGAACTCATGCAAAAAACAGAGCCATTTTCTCTGAAAATGGCACCTAATAAACTGTACCAAATTTTGCCTCATACGTGATGCTCATGTTTGTAGCCTGCGTGTCCTTTACCCTAGCACTCATGGCAGGTTACCCAGAAATTGCCTGTAAACACACATTTGTTGTGCGTGAATACTGACTTGTGTTCTTATTTGCCCAAGAAGCTACTGTACTTGTCATTGCTTAGTGTATTAGAAACCACACCAGTCTGTTTACAGCATTCCATTGCAGAAAAGCCTAAAGAAACTTTCTTTGAAATAGCTATCAAACAGCAATAAATTTTTCCTGGATGGCACATTTTGCATTAATTATGAGTGTTGCCTCATTGACACATTCTTAATTATAAGTTAACAACAAACATGGCACATGTCCCTTAATTCCGTAATTTAGGTGCTAAGTTAAATCTATAATGCATGTAGAAATAAATGGCCACAACGATTTTCAGATAAGCTTGTGCCAGATGATTCTGTCAAAAGCGACATGTACATTTTTTTACCTTGCATAAGGTGTTTGTGTGAATTGTGTGAGTTTTGCCTCCCCTACTTAAAATGACATTCTGACTTTATTATGCTTGAAACCCATTTATAGGTTAACTCTTTCAATAATGGAGTAACTGTCCTGCATTTATAGCCCATTGAAGTTATGTATGGAAAGTAGTATTTTATACATCATAGTGAATTCTTCATGGCCACTCACTATATTGTTTAAAAGTAGATAAATGCTTTTAATTGTGATATCTGTTTTTTGTTTGTTTGTTTTGCAGATAAATTATGTAGGATCAAAAACTTTGTATTGGAATAATCAAGTTAGTGTCTGTACAATTCAGCTATTAGTTATCAGCACTTTTATAGTCTAAGCATTAGTTGTGACTAGGAACTTTGTATTTGCAATGATCAGTAATACTATATTTATTTTCTGTATGAATTTCGGCAAAATTCAATAAATGTAGATTGTGGTAATTATTTAAAAGTTATCTTTCTTTGATTACTGGATAGTCTCTATTTATATCAAATGTGATGATACTGAAAGTAGTGTCAAAAACAAATTGAAATCGATTTCAGGTTATGATAAAATAAGCAAACCTAAGATATAAATTTTGAATTATTTCTCCACTTTTTTAGCATGAGCTCATGCCAACTGTCCACTAAGCATTATTTATTTACTTCTCCTTCCAAATGGTCTGAGGATGTTCTCATGTTTCTTTATCGAAAAAAAAAAAACAGATTTGCTCGGTTCGTTCTATTGGACCGATAATATTAACACCAACGTTTAATGCTGACCAAACTTATGAGTAGATGTGGTAACTGTTGTAGATTATTATTTACTTTATAGACTCTGTTAATCAAGCTTAGCATTTTAGCAATAAATTTTAGAAGATTAATTTGACTTTATGAACAAGCTGTAAAAAGGAATGTTCCTGAAGTCTCCGACACTTGGTGAATATAACTGTTCATACAATTCCCCAGTGTGATTCCTAGATGTGCTTGTGTCAAGCATTGCTGGAAATTAACATTGAGACCAGTAGACAGCTAGCTAAGAAATTTTAAATAATTTATTTCTGAAGATCTGCAGAAAATATTACACTTGATATTTTGCCCCTGCCTCATCAGAGATGTGCGTGCTTGCATGTGATCAATACTTACCAGAGCATTGTATCCTTTTGGAACTGGCAGAGGAGCTCTAAAAATAGAAGTTACTGTAATTGAGTTTCATAGAAATAACTTGTTGGAAACCCCAGACAGGTCTGGAAATCTGACACGTTGAATTCCAAAGGGAAGATAAATTATTGAGTACTGTATAATCATTTTGTGGAATTGATAGGTGAGAAATTTGGATATCTTCTGTTGCCAGTTTGCTAACGTTGTTTAGAGTAAATCATAATTCTCTCTCCAGAAAACACATTTACTCTCAAACATCCAGTGAGCAAATTTTAAATTTATTTATTTATTTCTTGAAAAAGAATAGGGAAATTTTTATTTGTTTTTGCTTTTTTTATTGAAAAGGATGGAGGGGAAAGATGGCACACATGCATGTGTACACTAATTTTAGAATCAAATGCAATGATGGAAGTGAACTAAAGCTTCTGTAAGGGTGGGGGGCTTTAAAAAGAGCAGGCTATAGACTTGTACATGTGGAAAGCATGATAGATTGTCTATCAAATGATTGTTGTTTCAAAGCTTTAATACAAAGTGTCAAGAAGATTCCAAGACTGGAACAAGCAGATAGGTATAGTGGATGTGAGCCTTTGCAATTTAATAAAGGCACCATTAATTACCTTGTATCTCACAGAAAGCTACAGGAACAACCAGCCAGATGTAAGTGGTCTCCGTGAACCAGTACATCTGGACAGATATATTAGGTTGTTACAAATGTTTTGTCTGTTTTTTTTTACCACAACAATGAGACTTCATATCGTTGCTGAACGTGAAGTTCATTAATCAAAGTTCCATTACAATTAGTACACTTCTGTCAACGAGTTACAAGTGTATTTATAGCGTTTTGAAAAAATCTGGATTCTGGAGTTGATAAACTGTTGGAAGACAGTTTCAATTGCTGCTCGGTTGGAGAAGGATTTCATACAGAGGAAGCTGTCGAGGTGTTTGAAAAGGTGATAGTCTGTGGGAGGGGGAACTTCGTACCCCATATTCAGTTTCTGAAGAGTCACTTTTACAACATGAGGATGAGCATTGTCATGGAGCAGGATTTGGCCTCTTCGATTCACCAGTGCTGGCTGTTGTTGGGATAGTTTCTGATGAACAATGGTTAATTCACAACAGTACCTTTCAGCTGTGATGGTTTCACCAGGTTGCAAGAAGTTATAGTGGATGACACCAGTTGCAGTCCACACCAGACAGTGACCATGACCTCCTTTGGGTGGAGGCTTGGTTTTGGAATGTGGTTAAGCACCTTGTCTCTGTTGAGACACTGTGATGATTGTTTGCGATTGTCGTAAAGGATCCATTTTTAATCACCCTTAAAGATTTGGTCAAGAAATGGGTTGTTTTTGTTTCTTATGACAAAGCAAAGAGCAGATCTTCAATCAACGATTTTCTTGTTGTTCATCCAACTTGTAAGACACCCACTGTCAATTGCGTCAAGATGGCGGGAAAGAGTTGCAGTGCTTGCGTCAAGCTCTCCAGCAATTTCTCGCACTGTGTTTCTTGAATCGGCTTCAACTGAGGCTTTCAGACAGTCGCCATCACAGCTGGAAGGACGTCTGTTATATTCCTTATCTTCAAGGCTCATCTGATCAAAACTTTGCAAACCATCGCTGTACTGTGAGCTTGCCCCATGGTTGCATAATGGTATGAGTTACCTTGCTCACTTTGTGGCCTGGTTTGAACTCGTGAAGCAAAATGGTACAAATAACTTTTCAATCCATGCTTCACTCAGAACTCTGAAGCAGATACTCATTTTATGATTTTTGAAAAGGTAGGTTTTGCTTAATGTACGCCAAAGCACACACTACAAAACAACATGTAACTTATCTACATACACCTTTGCAAGCATGCAAAAAAAATGAACCCCAAATTAGCATAATATAAAAACTGACAAACTTTTGTAACGACCTGATATTTATATCATTAGTAGAATAACATTGGTTCTAGCTAGAGTGTACTGATGATTGTAGGAACACAGTGTGTACCAGTATATCCATCATTGAGCTGCTAAGATTAGACATGTAATAAGAAAATATACAGCAGAATAATCTTGTCTGAACAGCATTAGTGCAGATTTTAGATTAATGTCTTATTCTCAGACAATTTACAATTTGTTATTTTCTGACAGCAGAGGCCAGGTGTTTTTTTTTTCCCCACAAGAACAGTTTGCATATCCCACACTGTCGTAACACTTGTAGTACCACAGCAGCTTCGGTGTAGCATTTGTGAGGAGTGGAGATTGATTTTTCAACTTATGGAATAAATTTGTCTGTTTATAGACTTTGGTGGCCCTTTAAAAAAACAAAGCATCATCTTCCAGTTTTTCCAAAAAAGAATTGATTAATAAAAAGTGTGCAGGTATTTCATGAAAGGGAGATATCAGTAGATGCCATGTAGATTTCTTTGTTACCTTTTTAAATGTTGACTCAATAAGGCTGCAGGAAGATGAGCCCAACCTCAATTTATCATCTCCCTAGAAGGTCAGATGTGTGCCTGTCTTTTCAGGCTTATAGATGGACATTTTATACACACCTCTGTCAGTAAAGCCCCATTAATTTTATAGATATGAGCTGTTGCAAGCTGATTCTGGTCATTCACACCCTTGTACCAAGAACCTTTCCAGAAGGTCCACAATAGATGTTATCAGTGTTGCCTTTCACTGTCTCCTGTAAAACAAGAGTTTAAAGTTGGGGGGAGTCCTCTCTCCTGGAAGTCCTTTGACCTGTGGGCTGGTGGTTTGTGTGCACCACTCTGTTAAAGAACCATCCATTCATCTTCAGAGTGTGGTTAAACAGACAAAACAAAGAGCCATGGATACTGGCAGGCCTAACACGGCTTAGCAGTCAGTACATGCCTGTGTGTGTAAGTGAAAGTGAGATGTTTCTGCAATAGCAGGGGTATAAAACAATGAGGCAGCAGGCTTAAGTTTGGTAGGAGATACATAGAGACTGGATTAAAATAAGGGCATAAAACAAAAATAATGATAATGATTACATGCAATTAATGGGTATTGGATTGTAGTAGTATATAGAGTGGCTAGTGGCCACTGAGGGTGGGTCTGGGCTGTGTTTAGAACCAAACCAAGGGCATGGTTTTACTCAGTCTTGTTTATTGCTGGATTTCCTCAGGACACTTCTATTTCCTTCCACTATTAAGCATAAGGGTTCAAGTAAGGTTCTGCCCAGTTTGTGACATTTAGCCTGTTTGTACAGATGCCTGTCTCACCTGAGCTGTCCTGCACTCTCCTCACACGCGCCACCATGCAAACTACCCTTAAGTTTGGTCATTTCTCTGCATGATAAACAACAACATTACTCATCCCTTCCCCCCTTTTAAACTCTTCATTTCATGAGTGGGTTCCTAAGAAAGATTTACTGTTAAAAAACAAACAGTTCTGAAGTTTACATTTGTTCAATTAAGAATAATTAGCTGAGAATACTGTGATTTTAAAAAAAAAGAGGCCTGCCTGCCTCTACTGAGTCACAGTAGAGAATGGTTTTTAATATTTCCAGTTCTGTCATAACCGCTGCCAGACACCAGATATTACCAGGGTAAATTTATAGGATAACCAACCCTGTTTATTAAAAATGTGAAAACTAATTCACCACAAACGCCTATGATTTGATAATAAATCCAGAAGTTAGTTAGCTAGCCAATAATAAAGTTTTTTGTTATTGTATACAGCTTACATTTCCTTAGGTTACAGTTAGAGAGTTTTTGGTTTGTTTTAGACAGTAGAATGCACACACACATATACCAATATCTATCTTTATTGGTTAACCCTCGTGTGCCAAAAATAGAAAAGAATTATGAATTGTTTACTTCACCTAATAACTGTGGCGTGTGTCCGCTAGACAATGGAGACAGGGCTGATTAAAGGCATGGTTCTGTCATTCCCTGGCACTTTGTGTATTTGTTTTAGCCCAGCCTTTCTTTATAGCACCACTTCCGTTTATGTGGCTAATGTTCTGCTTCCATCACTAAGCATATTGGGGTTTCAGTTTGCCACCTGCAGAGGGCCTCACTATCTTCTCTCAGAGCCGGGTAGTAGCTACTAAAAATTCAAAATTCATGGAAACCGAGAGATGTCTATTTCTGTGCGTCATCCATGTTCATTTTAAAATCAGTTTATCTTATACATAGTTGAATTACCTGTTTGTGACCAGCAGATGAATCAAGGAAATATTCCTGCATTGTTCAGCAAAAGTAGGAATGTTCAAGATTACAACATTAATCCTGTGATGTTTAGTTTTATAAGTTAACATTAAGATTTTCTTGTTGTTTTTTTTTCTTCTTTGCCTTTGTTTCTTTTTTCCGAGCTTCCACATTTGTATCCTAGACGTCGGTGTAATTCTTAAAAAAAAAATATCTTTTATTCTGTGGACCCTTCTTCTTTATGATCAGTCAAGGAATATAATCACACGTGCATACAACGCACAAATATCGCTATTTGTAAAAGTGTCTATGAGCACCAGGATCTATAGTGCAGTACATTCAAATGTCAGTGTCTCTGAAAATCTTAAAGCAAATGATCACGACAGCCTTTACACACAGGTCACATGTTATGCAGACACGTGGTTTTACAATTGGGTGAATGTACGTTCATGTCACCATTTGTGAAGACCCTAAAACGTCTTAAGTAAACAGTCTTCATACACCAGGCTGCTACAGTTTATAAAGATCCTTAAGGTTGCATTACTCACCTTCTAAATGGCATTTTTTTTTCTTCCAAATGAAGCTATTTGAATCAATTCCTTAGCATTGTTAATAAATATATTACATGAGGAATCTAAAACTAAAACTCGGTGAAGCGAAATGTTTAATCATTAAAGCAGGTAGCTATGCAGTCTTTCTTTTCTTTTTTCTTCAAATATTTGTTTCACTTTGTTTGTGATTTTTGATGAATCTTGCCATTGTAGCTAAACCTTATTTTGAGTTGCCCCATGTTGAAGACATAAGATTAACTGGATCCCTAGAGAGTGATTCAACCATAACCCCATTTACAAATACAGATTCATGTCATACTGTATTTTTTCCTATATGAGCTGAGATAAAATATTCTGGAAGACATTTAAGTCCTAATATAAAGCATTCACAGGAAATTTTTAAAAAATAGATTGGAAGTGTTATTCTGTCCTTTTATTTAAAAAAAAATATTTATTAGATTTAAAGGGACACAGAACACAGTCCACACATTTTCTCTGATTAAATTTCCTATTTGCATAACAGAAATAATTGGTTTGTCTTCCCATATGAATACTTTTGAACATGGTGTCTTGTGCTTTTAGTAGCAAGGGAAGGTAAAAGGTAGTGGCGTCAGCTCTCATGTCGACACCAGAGATTGCTTTATTGCTAAGAGGTCAGCTTGGCACAGGATTGTTATGTTAGGATCACACACATTCTTCATAAATATAAAGACACAATGCTCAAAGAGTTAACAAAAACCCCCCCAATTAAATGATTAATACACTTTAGTATTCCTTTAAATGTTTAGGAAAATTTTAATAAATTAATAGCCCTGCACTTTAAATTGTTTTTGTTTTTGTTTTAAAGAATGGCAATGATTATAGAACTTACTTATAACTGTATTTGAGTTAGTCAAATGCTCAGACAAATAAACTGTTTAGTTAACAAGTCATAATTTGAAGAAAAGAGAAAGAGGGAGAGAAACCCTGTAATAGGGAGTTAGGACTAAGAATGAATAGTTTCCAAGTCAGTTGTCTTGCTGCTGGACAAGTATAAAAATACTAGGACAATGACATCACGAAGGGCTTTCCTACTGCAGACCTTGTTGTTTACCCTTAACCTGGTCTGTTTGATTCTTACCTAATTTAAGGACCTTTCATGTTACACCAAGTGTAAAAGCCATTACATTTTACTTTTCCCTCCCTCTTCAACCTCGCCCCCCTCTTTCTTATATTTGTGTATTCACAATCAGCCACCCAATCATGGTGTGGGGGGAGGGAGGTCCTACCCGCTGACAGATCCCCCTTTTCCCCTTGCACATGAAATGGCAGACACTTGATCTTAAAAGAATTAATGGTAATGGCTTATCCTTGAAAGATGCCTATTTATTCACTTCTTCAAGTGGTGGAGCTTTCTCAAGTCCAAAAAGGGGGGAGAAGAAAATGGGGATTTAGCGACAGAACAGGTGGAATCTATTAAATTAAAAAGGGCCAAGACAAGTGAATAAAGAAAGGTGGGGGTAGACATTTGTAGATATACAAGAATTACTGTTGTAATTTTGTTTTTGCCTTAAAAAATCTCATCATAATCTAACATTCATTTTTTTTAAAATTTATAATCTGTGTAACACTTCTCTCTTGTTCCTTAGAGAAAACAAAAACAACAACAATATATTTTTTTTTACATTCATTAGTTAATTAAGAGCAACTGTAATTGAATTTAACTCAGTTATCTCCCCAAACTCTACCAGTTAAAACCATCTGCAAAGTGGCAGTTCTTTCTACGTGTGGTACAGACTCAAAATACAGAAACTCAGCTAGTACTGGTTCCGTCTATAATCCAGCCATTTCTGAAAAGGTCATGGAAATTATTAGGACTGACGATAAACCCATATCCCCCGTCTGTAAAGAAAAGAAAATTCTATCATTTTATTGGAATTGTGTGAATAATGTGAATAAAGAGATGGACAGCATGAGACCACCCTGTTTGGAAGGGATAAGGAATAAGTTGTGCACATTAACTTACACACACAAGTAAAAGTTTTCTGATGAGATTATCAAATTGTTAAAGATGACTTAAAAGATTTTACCCGTACACAGTTTTCATTAAGCAAACATTTCCATTGACTGGGCCCAAACATATGAAAAGTTTTGAAGGCAAATAAAGTTTTTTTCCCATTGCTCAAAGTTAAGCATTCTTGGGATTGCGGCAATGCAGAAATACACTCAAAATTGGTCTTCTTTTTAAATGTGTTGATGCCAGAGGTTCATCTTAACTCTGATTTGTTTTTATTTGTAAAATTCACATGGACTTAATTTTGAAAAGAAAATTATTAATTATTTAGTTTCTCAGTAGATATACACTATTTTTCCATATATGTTGTTTGAGAAATTTAATTCTCTTTATTGAAAAACTAATAATGAAGATGATTCTGCATATAGTTTTTCCTTTATTCTTTTATCTCTGCAATATGTGATGCGTCAGTACCTCTATTATCTGCTGGGCTTATATTCCCATGTTTTTGGACTGGTTGGTCCATTGTCAAAGGAAGTCTGCTATAGGAAGAACTAACAAAGGGGCAGTCAGCAAAGTTTGCTGAGTATTAAGCAAAACCCAACTCTGTGTCTGATTGCTTCTTACAAGTGAACTCATTAGTATCATTCAGCTGATAGAATTAACAAAGTGGCCTAAACCAGTAGCAGAGCCCCTGTATTTTCAGCAGTGAGAGCGGAAGCTTTATCTATAGCAAGAGTATTTAAACAAATGCACAGATCCCACAATGTTTATGGTCACCAGTCTAGAGAAAGTATAATGTCCACATGGTCCAAACATGGAAGAACTGGACTATGAAAACAATTGAGTAACTGATGAAGAATAATGTCTCAAGACTACCTCGATACTGCTCTCACGTAAAATGTCTGTTGTTGCAACCATAACTTTGTTGTGGGGCAGTGGTTCAGTTTATTATTACATTTTTAACACTTATTAATAGTTGATTTATATATTGGTGGCATGGTTAAAACTTGTTTTTTTAGAAAACCATACTATTGTACCAATGTATTCATCTGTCAGAGAGCTATTTATTTGACTGTTAACATGCAGCTCATCTGGGCAAATGCTCTAGCATGCTTATAATTGACCAATTTATGCATCTGCTCTGCTGGGCTTTATTAACTTTACATGCTTTCTGTTCTAGAGAAGTGAGTGAAAATCTTGCTGGACCTCTCATCTGAGAGCAACAGATTCAAATAGACTGTGGATGAGATCCTGCCAAACTCTCAGCGTTTGTAGTCTGGCTTTGATTAATTTATCAAAACTGAGGTTTCAAAAAGAGTGTCAGCCAGACTTTACCAGTTTAGTGTTCTTAAACAAAACAGAGACAAATAAAACTGAAGAATACTTAGGGGGAAAAAAAGAAGACAACGGGATATTGGGCTACTTGTCAGCCGTTAAAAACATTGTTATCAATTTCTTTCTTTCCTTTTTTTCTTCTTACATTTCAGAAACTTTGATGTCTTAGTTCCAAATTCTGGTATCAGGAGATATAGATCTGAATCTGGGGAAGTTTGCAGCTGGAAAATGTTTCTAAAAAACCCTTGGATTGGAATAGTTCAGTGGAAGGGTAGAACCTCTCTGTTTGTGTTTGGTATCAGTCCTGGAGCATTATTTTATATGGGGCAGGTGTTGAGTTATTTGGGCAGAGTTCTGTATTGAATAAACACCAAGGACTGATGGAAAATGTACTATGTAGATAATAACAACAACAAAAAATCAGTGGTAAACAGAGGGAACAAAAAGATAAATTTCTAAAATATTTCAGATAGTAACTCAGTTCACTGTAATGCTGAACAAAATGTAAACAAAGAAGCAAAATGCAAAACACAATATGAGTAATACCATGGGCAGACTGCCTTTAAATATTTGTTTCAGCTCTGATTCCAAAAATCATCCATTATTTCTCCTTTAAGGCTGAATTTCTACCATAGACGACTTCATGCTGGGCATTGTGTGAAATCTGGGGTCATGTTTGGACACATACTTCAGCTACACCATCCCTCCCAGCAAGATAGAGATCAGTTTTGTATGTAACATTAGTCTAGATGAATATCTTTTCTTTAACCCTCTAGCAAGTTTTTTTTGTGTTTCTCTTTTCTCTATAAAGTATATTGCGAAACCAAAAATCATTGAATTATCAAGTTGCAACAATTGCCAAATCAAAATAATAATAATAATAATATGCAAATTAAGTAACGTCTGTAGGTATGAACTGATGCTTTGAAAACATAGTTTGCTTGGAATAAAATGAATTGAGTTTGATAATGGTTACAACTGGTATTATTTTATATTTTTCAATAAAACCATAGCTGGTTTTTCTTTCAGCTTTCCTTTTCTCCAATAGCGATATTTGTTGTTGTTTTTGTATTTAAATGTTATCTATATTTTGTGACCTATGCTTTGTTCAGGTTAATTCTAAAGTATAATACACACAGGATAAATAAATTTAGCAACTAAAAGTACTAAAAGTAAAGGCAAATCTACTTGTCATGTCAGTCTCTTAGACCAAAGAAAACCAGCTGCTTATGCCAAGATACAAACAATGGCTTGGTCATGGAGAGAGTTATTTTCATTATGTTAGAAGGAAATGAAAAAGCTAGTTTAAATAGTAATACTTTGGAAATGGTATAACTGTAATCTGATTGTTTATTTCTCTTTGTTCAGCTTAGTATTGTTTTACTCTCCCCTCTCGATATTCTCTTTTTCATGGACAGAATTCAACGAGGAGGAAAGCAACATAACAAGACCATCATGGGTTGTATTACATAGAGATGCTGGGTTAAGAAATGGTTTTGAGCAGCTTATTTGTCAGAGGTAGTTTCTCTTCAAGAGTCCATGTGGTACATTTATGTTAGACCATGTAACTGGTTTTGAAAGAGTTTATTCATATAAAGTAAACAATTGCTATTAGAATACATTGCTTGATAGCTACAAGTCCTTTTGTTGGTTTTCCTAGTTTAGGGGGCAGTTGCTGTATATTGTCAGAGTAATCCCAGGCCTGTTAGGACAGAATATTTATGATTAACTTTCACACTAATATCCTACTCACTACCATATTTACTGCATGTTCTAGATCAAGACATTAGGATAACCAAGAAAACGTGCGTTAGGTGGTTATGACTTTCAGAAAAACCCACTCCTACTTTTGGCAGATACATTCCAGATAGAAAATATTTTTATTTTTTGTAAGTATGCTCTCATAATTGGTCATCGTAGAATAGTAGACACTTGCTCATGTCAAATGTATATTCAGTCAGTCAGTCAAAGTTTTTTCTCTCCTCGTCTAAAGATTTTTATTGTTTTGGAATATTGCATCTGGAAAGAGTCTTATGGGAAAGTTTCCTTTTTAAAAACAATTAATAAAGTTTTTAGAAATTATCTTACCTATTTATTTTTTGGTAAGATATAAGATAATTATCAATAAGACCTAAATTTTAAGATATTTTTCATTATTGTGACTAATAATATTATATTGCATGTGTTTTATCCCTAATTTTATTGTGAATCCTTAATATATATTATTTCTCTTTTATGTAAGTAACTTTTCTTTAAGGACCAAATAGTTAACCTTTTAAGCTGTGTTACATAAACTAATATCTTGTTTCTTTCTGCAATAAAGCTGAGTGGACATTTTAGATAAAGCATAACAAATGACTGGATAGTTGCCCTTATTTAACTGGAGAGCCCTTCTGCCCTATAAAGGTTAAATAATGTTAAGTAGTTTAAAGGTATACTTTAGTCTGTCACTAGCTGAGCTGAGATTTTGTGTAATGGCTCATGAGAGATTTGAACTGTGTAATGTTTAGTGTTTTTGTTCTCCCGCTAATGTGTCTTCATGATGGTTAAGACTGATCACCTGGTTTCACCTAGTGTATGACAAGTTCATCCAGCCGAATTATAAAACTGTACGTGAACTAATAGTGCCTCCCTCTCAGGAATGAGAGCATACAGGTCTTCTGGTATATGTTTTGCCACATGAACATTCCTTTTTGTTTCTTTTTAGAGGAGCAAATATTTATTCTACACCCCTATTGTGGCATTGGAAAACAAATTGTTTTGGATATTACTTTGAAGGGGGAAAATTTTCATTCCTGGATGAACTAATATTTAATAGGGACAAATAATCTTTTACACCAGCTAATACAAACAGAGACTTAAAAAAAACATTAAAGTTAGTACATTGTAGCTTTAAAAACTGTTTGTTTTTGTTTTGTAGTATTTTCAGTGTGTATAGAACATATAATAATAAATTCTTCTCTTCTTTTCTTACTCGTGACTGGTTAACTCAGGTTCTGGTTTGATTATTAACACTCAAGAACTTATGCTGATGTCTAACTTATCCTATAAAATTCTACCTGTTATCCTGAAAGAAGAGAATGTGACACATTCTATACATTGGTAATTTAATGACTGATTGATTGATTGCAAGTGATCAGTAGAAACAAATTTTAAAAAAAATAATTATGCATAAAATGATTAAACTTTTATCAACCAGTTTTTTCTTACATCTCAAAACAGATTTTTGTTTAAATGCATCGTTTGATTTACCAGTTTTAAAAATGGCTGACATGGTTCATTATAGCATCAACTACGTTCTTCCTAACTAGTAACTAAACTGGACATATTAAAATAAAACAAATATTTTCAAAGTGTGTACCTTGCAGGTGTATTTGACTGTGGTATCCCATCTATCAGAAAGGTTTATATGACTAATTTTTACTTCATTTTTTATGCATGTCATCGGATTCTTTTCCAATCATGGATTTTTGCTTTAGACAGTGAAGAACTCAGAATTTTGGGATCACTGCTGATTTGATTGGCACCAGATCAAAAAATGAAAAACAAAATAATACCATACATTTTTTTTTTTAAAGTTGGAGTTCATGGTAGAAAGGCTTTTACTATAAGAGAATAACAAAATTTGTAGCACGTTTACATTAACTATGCTGTTTTATAATTTAACATATTAGTTTTCACACAGATAATCTTTGTACACAATTCAAATGTTTGTAGTAAGCCAGGTGGGATTACGTAGGAAAATTTGTGTTCCAAGCTTTTTATGTAATACATACATATTCTTAAAAAAAAAATAGTCAAGCATCATTGATGTTTGGAGTCTCAAATTTATTAACTGATAACTATATTTCTCATAGATTTGCACAGATGTTACAGTATGTGTTAAGTTAACTCATCATGGAAATACTGTAACAATTTGAAGACAGGAATTGTTTGGAGCCTGATACCCAAGACCCACAACAGACATTACTAACCAATGCAATGGGGAATGCTTTTCCACTCTGCATTTAAGGTCTAGCAGCACAATTATGGCTGGGTACAGAAAATCTCAGGATACTCTGGTATTGTGAGGTTGGGTGTTGTCTTACTGGAATATCTCACTTTGGCAATGTAAGAGCTGGTTTCTGTACCTTATCATTGTCAGGTCTTCATGAATTTATACAAGATTAATGCAGTGGTCATAAGATGTTTCCCCCAGATCACTCACATACAACACAATGTTCATTTCTCTGGCAGTATACTCATTGGCTGCCAACCTTGTATAGAAGAGAATTATAAACTGAGGTCAAATCCTGTACTTTTGACATTACTGGAATTGAGATTGCTGAGGTTCCTTTGGCTGAAACATTGTTGTGCACAGGTAACAGAGCTGCTGAATATCAGCATTGCACAAGTAATTCCTGATGGCTCAATGAGATATCCAATGGCATAGTTCATAAATACTGTCTGTTCTAGAGGTGGCATAGCCTCATGAAAGCAGTCTTTGGATTGTGACAGCATACTGCACTGAGCTGATCTGGGTTTGTCTCTGGCACATTCAGTATATTGAAATCAATCCCACAATCTGTTTGTTGTCAATCTGTAGATGACCATGATTGTAGCCACCTGAGAAAAGTTCATTCCATATTGTAGTTTCCATTTTTCCTCTTGAGGTCAGATAACATCAGCATTTTGTCACAATTCGAAAAATCCCTGCAAATATCACTACACAATCAACCATGAGCCATACTTTGCATACCTCATGATATGAGTGTGTCCAGTGGAGAAGCAGCATGCAGCAAATGATGTGATGCGCACTGAACTGCAAGAATAGCAGATGACCAATATTAATACTTTTTCTTTTGATCAATATACTTATGATAATGTAGATGTTTTGCTAAAAGAATATTTTTAGAGATGCATCATTTAGTGTAATGTTTTGTCCCAATTAGACAGTTTATATTGGTTAAGTTCACTTTTTATTTTTTATGGTATACATTGGTTAGGACATGGACCATCTCATCTATCAGGTGTGAGATTATGTAAAGATGAGAGATGCACTTTGCAGTCATGAGTTGCATCTGGTAAATGTTAGGCAAGATTTCTTTGGATTTATATTTTTTAGTATGGTATATTACTAAGTCTGCTCGCTGTTGCTTTTTAACCAACCAATAATACACAGTGTGGAGTTTAACATTGTGATCGTGGTTGTCTTCTATGTATGGTGTGTTTGCAAAACGTTTGCTCACTTTACTATTATAATTGGCAAACTATTACAATTCTCTCCTTTGTTCACTAATGGAATAGATTTTTTTTTGTATTTTTAATAAAACAAATTATCAGAATTTAAACAAAACTACAAAACAATGTAAAAAATTGTTAATAGTGGAAATATTCTGAAAATGATTGATGATTTTGTGTATGCATTTTTATTATTATTATTATTATTATTATTATTATTATATTATTATTATTATTATTATTAAATTCAGATTATATTATAATGTTGCCATACTGTACAAAGTAACAAAGAGATGTATTGTACTTCACCTGCTCATTTGAAAACTGAAAAGAGTTTGTGTTTATTTTGGATAGCAGAGATGAAAAACAAAGCCAGCTTTAACAACTGACTTATAAAAATAGAAAATCCAATGTTAGAATTCTAGAGACAGATGAAAAAGTTTCAGTTAAATGCATGGTAAACCAAAATTACCAGAATGTTCCTAAATACAGTACTCTGAGGCATAGAATTAATCCTCGCTGTCCATTTGATGAAAAGGAACCAATGACCTTTCTATCTGCCTCTCCTTTTTTTGTCCCATCTTCTCCACAATACATACACAGAGTAAACAGGAGTTTTATTTTTGTGGCAGTTACAGAAAACCAGGTCCAAAAATCAGTGATGAAAAACATTTGCCATGGGTGTTGTCAAAACTTAGAATTTCCCAGAGCCACAGATGGTTGCAGAAATTCCAGCCCTCCTTTCTTTTTAACCCTCACCACACACACACACACACACTCTCTCTCTCTCTCTCTCTCTCTAGGTTTGCTCTCTAACCTCTTGCTGCTGCTGCCACAATGTGGTGCCTGGGAGGTACAGTACATCTGGCTTTATCATTCTACAAAGAATCCTTCATCTGTCTGGCTTTTTCAGGCTTGACCCTTACTTACCCCTCTTCCCTGCTCACCTTTGTCAGAGTTATCTAGTGAGCAGTTTGATGTGAACCAGACCTGGATTAACCATTGCCATGTCGGAAGGGTAAAATGAAAGTTTTTCAAATACGGAAGTTTCTACAAGGATTGAAGTATTTTTTTTTAAAAAAAAAGTCATTTCCTGTTCTTCTATTCACATGATAAAAATTCTTATATATATATTTTAAATGAAAAAGTATTTATATATTAGTGATATATAATAAAATGAATCCGTATTTCTACAGGTGGTTTTCAGTATTGGGATATTGAATGCATGGAAATGCTGTGATTGGCAAAAATGTTTTAATGTACCTCTATTAATTAATTTGAAAATATCTGGATTCATGAGTTAATAGGTCATTGAGCTTTGTAACAGGTAGACTTCCTACCCCTTTGTGAAATAATTGACCATATAAATGGAATTCTAAAGCATATTACTTTGCGCAACAGGCTGCTTTATCTTTCCTTCCAGATTTTTCAAAAACATATTTTAGTTACCATCATTGTTACTTAAAGAATCATAAATTTACCATTAACCCATAGCTGTCTTTTCGTTACTAAAGCAACACGCAGTAATTTGAGCAGTTAATGCAAAAAAGGTAATAATCACCTCTATCACAGGAGTTCTGTTAGTTGGCTGAAGTTGTTGCCCACAGTTCTCTGCTGGCCCATGCTGTTCCCATTATCATGCTACCCCTTTTTATGTTCACCTTACTGTTATTCTGGGTCTCAGTCACCTGAGCATATGCCATTCCAGGACATCCTGACAACATTCATAGCATTGTTGTCTTGAACGATTTTGAACAGTTCTACTTAAGATACATTAAAGTGGCAGTGGGTGGAAACTTTGAAAGAATTTTCTTTAGGAATAAAAAAAAAATATATATATATATATATTTATTAATTATCCCTTTCTTTCAACATGAACAGTTACTGAAGTAGTGCAATAGAAATGGACATTGAAAAGGGAGGAAACTAAAAATATAAGTAAATGATGATAGTAATCTTGAGATGTTATTTTAGAAGTTAGCGTTTCATTTTGACTGGTTTACTATTCTTTAGATTACAACAATCATCAGTTCACGATGGTGAATGAAAGTGCTGGCTTAGTAGGATGTGAAGCTAAGAGAAACCTGTGCATCTGGCTTTCTCTAGGTGCGAACTTCAAAGGCTTCGTTGACCTGGCCTTAGTGCGTCAACAAGCGTGTCTGTTTTCTAACTGATGAGTTTCTAACCATATTACTGACATGGAAAGGTGGCAATAGAATGTCAATGGATTTTGTTTGAGAAATTCCTCGGGTACAGGGTAAGCTGATGCCAGAGTTTAGTCCCAACGACAGGTAATCTCTTTAATGTGCTTGTTGTTGGTCTGAGATGTTTACCTGTTGGACTACTGCCAGCATCTGCTTGTGGCTGTGGTCAGCCAATTACCTTTTACAATACCCGTAGAGTTTACCTAGATAAAGAAATCTGATCATTGGCTTGATAGTGGAGTGGTCTGACTAAAATGTCAGGAAATTTTGTAAGTAAGTAAACCCAAATTGAAAGTAATGATGAATAATTAGAAAGTTACAAGAAGCCTGGCTTACTTGGAGATGTCGTTCAACAAAGGTGCCATACTTTGAAAAATTCATTGAATTGGCTTCAATATTTGCTGCATTAAAAGCAAGAAAATTTTCAGCTGACAAAACCAAGCAAATTGGTCTGGTAATCTCTGCTAAGGTAAAATGAAAGTAGAAGAAAAAATAATGAATTAAACAGAAAATGTAATTTTAACAAAAAATTCTTTTGAAAAGCACACAGTAGTAAGCAAGTTCCCAATATCCCCAAAATGGAAATCTAGCTAAAGAGTAATCCCAGTTCAAACTTCTGAAGTATTAGGGATATTTGAATGAAAAGCAGCTGGATACCATCATGGTGATGCTATTCAGCATTTCATTTGAATGCCCCTTATATATATATTAACAATTTCTTTAATTTTATAGCTCTACACTCTACTGTTTCTTTATTGTTAATTGTTAATTATACTTTATTTACCCATCTCAGCCAGGAAAGTACAGCAGACAGACAGATAATCTTCCGTTGTAATAACTACACAGTTAGTTGCCAGGATATTTCTGCATAAGTAGATAAGTCCTTCCCAATCACTTACAAACATGCTTACTCCTCCTCAATCACTCACAAACATGCTTACTCCTTCCAAATCACTTACAAACATGCTTACTCCTCCTCAATCACTTACAAACATGCTTACTCCTCCTCAATCACTTACAAACACACCTACTCCTCCTCAATCACTTACAAACATGCTTACTCCTTCCAAATCACTTACAAACATGCTTACTCCTCCTCAATCACTCACAAACATGCTTACTCCTTCCAAATCACTTACAAATACACTTACTCCTTCCAAATCACTTAAAAACACACCTACTACTCCTCAATCACTTACAAGCACACTTACTCCTTCCCAATCACTTACAAACACATCTACTCCTCCTCAATCACTTACAAACATGCTTACTCCTTCCAAATCACTTACAAAAATGCTTACTCCTTCCAAATCACTTACAAGCACACTTACTCCTTCTAAATCACTTACAAACACGCTTACTCCTTCCAAATCACTTACAAACACGCTTACTCCTCCTCAATCACTTACAAACATGCTTACTCCTCCTCAATCACTTACAAGCATGCTTACTCCTTCCAAATCACTTACAAACATGCTTACTCCTCCTCAATCACTTACAAACATGCTTACTCCTCCTCAATCACTTACAAGCACGCTTACTCCTTCCAAATCACTTACAAGCACGCTTACTCCTTCTAATCACTTACAAACACGCTTACTCCTTCCAAATCACTTACAAACACGCTTACTCCTCCTCAATCACTTACAAACATGCTTACTCCTCCTCAATCACTTACAAGCATGCTTACTCCTTCCAAATCACTTACAAACATGCTTACTCCTCCTCAATCACTTACAAACATGCTTACTCCTCCTCAATCACTTACAAACATGCTTACTCCTCCTCAATCACTTACAAGCACGCTTACTCCTTCCAAATCACTTACAAGCACGCTTACTCCTTCTAAATCACTTACAAACACACCTACTCCTCCTCAATCACTTACAAACACATTTACTCCTTTCCAATCACTTACAAATACACCTACTCATCACGATCATTTTCTTTTTCAACTTCTCAAGAAATTTTAACATAGTTTTTTTTTTTTATTGTAGAGGTATGGTTTTAAGATAGGTCCTCTTACCTGATCCCCAACGTTCAGAAACTTTCAATCCAAATATCATTGACTAGAATTTGCATTTGTTTGGTCACTTGGGTAAAAGTTCAGAACTTCTCTATATTGAAATCAGTGGCCTCTGGCTGCGTCCCCATTGGGGCGAGAAGAAAATAAAACTGGAACAGATTATCTTTGTTGAGGAAGTAAAATGAATCAAAACGCGGCAAGTGTTTGCCTTGGAAAAATTGAAGTGTGTGCAAGTGGAGCACGTGATAACGAGTTGGCTCTGACTTGGCTCCACTTTGCTGTTGTGGTAAAAAGAACCCACAGGCACTGAAAAGTTTTTTTTTTTTCATGTTTGCTAAGTTTGTGTGTAAAATTTGCACTGGTCAGGCAGTCTGTACACAGCATAACCCTGACTCTCGAAAGAACCTGTGTTTGCTTGTGTTACTGTGTTGCAGAAATTAATACAACAAACAAACAAACAAAAAAACAAACACCCTTTTCTTATGAAGAACTAGGGGCAAACAGGAAAGGAGAGGAGGTGTTGCAAACATTTGACAGGCCTACTTTTACACGAGGGTTTTTGATGTTTGTCATGTATATTTCCTTTTTATTATTGACAATGATGACAATAACAACATTTACTGGGTTGATACTCACTTGAAGTGCTTAGAAAGCAAGGTTCAAATACAAAATTACCAGTTATTTCAAAATGTTAAATTTGTAAAAAAAAAAAACTTTGTAATTAAGTTTTAAAATTGTATATGCATGACTGTGATTATGCATTTGTACCTAGTTGTATAATAGAATTTTGATTTTTGAATGAGGATTTTAGTTGTTTTTGTAATCAAGTGTTCAAATGCATTCATAAACTATGTGAATAAAATGCTTGGAAGTGTGTGCATGCACTTTATAGATTTACTAGCTGGGGCACCTGGTGCTGCGCTAGAAAATGGTTTTATATCAGTGTGAAAAACAGAAATTTTATTTGTTTAAACACGCAATCATTGAATGGACATTGAATTGATGGTAATGATACATTTCTTAACATCCTATTAGCTGTACACCTAAATTTAACTTTGTTCTGTAAGAGCTTCTTTATAGACAATGTTTTTAGTTTTTCCTTTGGGTGAAAAGCACAACAGATCTCTCTTTGTTTTTGGCCAACTTTTGAGCACCCATCATGCAGTTGTCCATGGGGAAATTATAGACTATTCAAACTGAGGCGAACGACTTCCAGTGATTGGCCCTGTGCTTCATTGATGGTCACCGCAAAGCTGAGTTTTATAGAGGCAACTGGATTCTCTTGAATTTAAAGGAACTCTTTTGAAATTGCACAATGGTTATGCTTTAGCTGACTTGTTCAGGAATCTGAAAAAGTAACTGACCAACGTGGGGCTGGCTTATGAGATGATGACGACAAACCTGCAGCAAACTGCTAATTTTCAAAGTTATACCATGTATGATACCAAAACCTGCTTTTGCTGGCTTCCAAACAGCCTTCAAAGCCAAAGTGTGGTAGCTTAAAACTTTTCCTAGATTCTGAAGTACCTACACCCAAAATTTTGGGCCCCTAGGTGCTACAGTTCAGCAATGAAAGAGTAGCAAACAAACAAACAAACAAACATTTGAAAACACGTATTAGATTTTGTCTAGTTTTTTGTTGAAAATTATTTCCACATTTGTATAAGGGAATATTATAGCATTCTATTGTCGGCAGATTTTCAAAAAAATGCAGTTCGATAATAATTGAATTCTTTCAGGGTAACATATGTATCACACTTCTTTAGTTACACTTAATGTAAACTTTTGCAGTTGCTATAAAATTCTGACTGAATCCCTGATTGTAGATAACTAACTTCATCTAAGCAATTTTATATCTGACACGTTATTAGCTTTATGGATTTGATATTGTTTGTTTGTCCTTTTCCCTCTTGAAAAAAAAATAGGGGGGGGGCAAATAAAAAAAAAAACATACTGGTAAGCCAAATTAGAGATTTTCTGGTGGAACCATTAAATGAATATAAACATCTGTTTGATCAGTCTATTTCTCACATCCCAAACATCAAAAGGAAAAGGGCATCAAAGAAAATGAATTCACTGCTTCACATTGATTGTTGCAATCTAATATATTTATTTAAATATACAGAGAACATACATGTGATGAAGATGAGAGTTTCCTACTGTGCCAAAGTAGTCTTGTTTTCTGCTTATTTCTTAAGTCACAAGGATGCTGCATTGTTGGGGGCTTCATTGCATGCAGTCCCAGTGCTTAAACAAATTTGTTTCCTACAGTGTTGACATGGAAATTGGCTGCTTCATTAACAAACCTTAAATGATTAAAGATCATTCATGAATATTTTTTCTTATTATGTGATCAAAGAATTCCCCAAAATTTAGGTACATAAGCTTTTGAAAATATATATATAAGTTCATGAACACTGAATATCTTTTTTAAGTTTTTTGGTTTTGGTAGCTAATCCCATTTGTTGTTGATAGTCCAGACCATCACAAGTTTGATGGTCTGTTTTGAACCCAGTGTCACTTTGCTGGAAGAAGAACAGACCAGATGCCACTTGTTGGCTGCATGGTTATGTGGACACAAACAGTTCACCAGGCATCCATGAAAAAAAAATTTGCAGTTCTACCGGGATATAGATGGGAAGCCAGCTGGAGCCTTAGAAATTTTGTATTATCAATCTTCTCCCCGTTTAAGGGTTAGCTCTGATTACCTGGTGTTAGGAAGATGCCTTTAAGTCTCCATCTGTAAGAGCTCCCAGAATTCCCAAATGTTTTGCAGATTCTTTTATCAGAATTTTTTTGTATTTCCATCTTAACAAGACACGTGTTTTTTTTTTTTTTTTTTTTTTCTTGGGAAGATTATTATTAAGTTTGGTTTCTTTGGCATTGATCAACAGCACCTGTTTTACTTCATTCTGTCAATCATCATAGTCCTGAAGGTTTCTTTATAATAATTATATGCAGTTTAAAACTAACTAATGTATTTAATGCAAAATAGCCCTTTGTATAATGGCTTCATAATAGTTGTGCAGTGTATCTCCTGATGTATCACATGAAGATTTAAAATATTCCCTGTTTTCTGATGTTATACTTTAATTACTGTTTGATTAATTTTGCATATTTTACATACAGTTGGAAATATTTCTCTGCCTGATGGTTTTACTGTTTATTACCTAACAAATATCTTTATCTCTCATACACACAAGACATCTGTAATTTAAAAAGTAAAGAAACTTTTTGTCCACAACTAATATATTTGGCTCTAGAAACAATGGCTTAACCTTAAGCTTATATTTAATTATTTAATCCTTAAAATATACCAGATTAATACTATTTAGTTATTTCAGAAATGCTGTTTTTTTTCTCAAATCTTTTGCTTTTTCCTACCTTAAACTTTGTCAGCAGTTATTGTTTGTTCTTTTCATACCATACAATCCCAGTTTTCATCAGCTTGACTCGGATTAACATTTAATTTAGCAAACATTTGGCACTTATCAACATTACTTAGAGAACAAAATCCAAAACAGACTCAAACTTTTGTTTTGGCAGTGTCTGATTAACATGATGGGAACCAGGGGAGGGGATGTAAACACAACCACACAGCCACTGCCAGATGGTTTTCCTTGGATCACAATTTCCATGTAAAATTATGTATTGATAATAGCATGCGCAGATTTTAATCTTTCTTTTACTTTAACAATTCAGTTTATTTTGTACCATTCTTATTGGCTACCATTTTATCAGCCATTGGAGCTGCAAAGATTTGGCCATGGCTATTTTAGAGGAAGATGAACTAACTGCTTCCTAATAAGTCTAAATGTATGTTGCTGGTGTGGTGTGGTGTGTATACCTGTATATCTTTTTTAAAGAAGATTAGAAAGAACCAGAGCTATCAGGAAGAGACTGAATCTCTCTTTCTTAAATTGCTTGCCAGTCTAGACAGATAGCATTCTATTAATATAGTCAAGTCAAGAGAGTCATACAATTAAGATCAGTTTAGAGAATATCAGGTCTTGGGGTTATCACTTTTGACCTTCATGAAGGAAAAAAAAAGCCAAACAGTGATTTCTATTCTGCTTCCCAATGTTTGCTTATGGGACATTGGGCATTCACTAGCTAAACAAGTGTTGGCATGAGATAAGCCAGTTTCATTTATAACAGATAATATTGGCTTCTATATTATGGGTTTAAATTGTAAAGAAAACTTTTCCGATTTTAAAACTTTTTGAAAATAGAGAAAATTTTTTTAAAAAATTAGAAACAAGTAGGACGAACAATATCACTTGTGGTTACATTCACCAATTGTTCATAATTTTTAAAAATTAAAATTATATCACTATGATTGGGTACTCAAAATTAAAATTTTTGGAAGATTTCCGAAAAATCCATTTCTACTGCATAGTTAAAATCTGGTTTTAAACACACATGACCAGTTTTGAATTTTACCTCTGTGTCAAGGAGCTTACTGTATTAAAAAGTGTCACCAGTAAATTGGCCAGAACAATGAAAAAAAAAGTCATTCTGAACGAAAACTACAGGTGAGAAAATGGGTGCCAAAAATACAAACCTTCAAGAAGAAAACATTGCAAGGAGTCGAGTTATTATCACTGATAAGATCGCAAGCAAGGAAGGCAGCAACTGATCAACAAGCAAGAAGTGTAAAGGATACAAACCATATCTGACAAGAAGCGGATCTGAGCATGTACAGGCAGCAGATACAGCTCCCATGCTAACTGACTCATTAACCAGATAGATTAGATAAATGAAAGTGAATTGGTATTGGCTTATATTGGAAAAATTCGATAACTGGACAAGTTGGTTTTCTGGAAGTTGGATAACTAAACTACACCAGTTTATCTTTATGGTACTTTCTATTTTGATTATTTTAACATTTAAAAAAAAAAAGCGTATACATGCATATAATGATGATATACAGATATGTATTCAGTTAAAATTTGGTCCATAGGACCATCAGTAAAATTACATGATGTGCATTTTATCATGTATTAGGCATCTGATAATTCTACCAAACAACTCTGAGGCTCTGCACTCTGGCCATGTTTTTCATCCAAATTACACAGGACAAACTCAGATTATTATCATTATTATTATTATTATTATTATTATTATATTATTATTATTTCAAATTATAGTAAATTAATTTTGTCAGATGTAAATAAGAAACCTATTTTAACAATTTATCTTCATTACCACATTTTTTACCTGTTTATTTTATTTTACTTTATTTGTAGAATTGTTTGTTCTTTTTTTAAAGAAAAATTCTCCTCTGGCTGATCTCTTAGCCAGTTTCTCCTTTTTTGTCATGGTATTTTAAAATACTTATCCATCCTGTATATATGAAAATGACTGCAAAATGAAAAATCACATCTATGTACTGAGAATTGGCATCTGTCTTTGATTTGAGTTAAGATTTGTTTTTTACCAAATTCATTCAAATGATGATCTTTGTTGTTGCCTTTAAGGTTATAGGGTAATTCAGAGGGCTGGGAGATTCACAATTCATATGGAGCCCATCATTTTGCAAAGTGGACTTGCATTCAACAATATACCCAACTTTTCCTGATGAAGTGAACAAGGCTGTGAGCATAACATTATTGATGATATGTTCCGTATAAAAACTAGATAGATGGTGTGGCCATTTTTCTACCACCTTGTTAGTAGAACTAACTAGAGAACCTACATTTCTGCAATCTTTATCTGTCACTATCGTTACAGTGTACTCCTGAAGAAGACATCAAAGTGACTTGGCAACCAACCAGGTCATTTGGTTCAATACCAGCTCAAGCCATTTGTACTAACAAGAAACAGAAATGTATACTGCAAAAGTAGCATCACTGCACAGCAGAGAAAGCTACTCAAAGCATAGGTTCTCTAATTACTTGTACTAATAAGGTGGTGGGAAGTGTCCATATTAACTGTTTTAGTGAGATTTAAATGTTGAAGAACCTTCCTGTCAGAGGAAGGGAGGGAGAAAGAAAGGTGAGACAGTGAAAACTATTTTGAATTATCTCCCATATAGCTTTCTTATGTAATTTTAACCTGGGGATAATAAATTAAATTGTGTGGTATGCTTTGTGATAGTCGTCGGAATTATAGTTGATGATTTCAAAAATTTGGTCTGATTGCAGAATGTTTTCCTATTTCTTTGCAAAAGCCATTTTGTTTAATCTTCAGAATCTCAGAATTTAAAAAAAAATGAAATGCCAAGTTATCTACTCAGTAAATCTCAACTAACGTCTAGCAGTACATCAGTAAAGTTGAGTTCCAACATTCAGAATTTTGTGATAAAAAATAGTAATAAAAATTTTGCTGACATGATTCCTACAAACTCTTAAGACTGTGACCCCAAGTTGGAGGTAAGGTTATTCTAAAGCCATCACATTATACAGTTGGTGATATTGATACACCCAAGCGCATGTGGGCATTTAATCAGTTCAACAAGATGGATTGAGGTTTATTTTACATTAAAAAATAAATAAATAAATAAATAAACAAATAAACATTTGGCTCCTACAGAAGTGACAGGATATTATCTTTGAATCAGCTGTTATGGGGAGGTAAAATTGTTGTGCTATCTGAAAGTGTGACTGGTGCTTATCATGAGCAACCAAAGGGTTCCTTCCTTCACACCTGTTCCTCTCTTTTTTCATTTCTTGTTTGTTTCTGCTGCATCAGGAATCAGTTATAAAGATGGCAACAGCAGGATATTTCTTTCTTCTGACACTTCTGGTGCTAAACTTTGTTGTCCAAAGTTGAGGGAGGAGAGAGATTGTGATCTGTTCTGCTAGTTTCTTCCAATGTTCCGCAATTAGATACTAAACTTTCCAGAGAATGCTCCATACGTTACAGGAGTTTTTGAAGGAAAATAAGTATTTTAGAAGAAAGACAAAAACTCTGACATTTATGCTCGTTGTTGCCTTTGTCAGTGCTTGTTCATTTGCCTCGACTAAGTTGTGAAAAAGTAATTAATTAACTTGCTGTTGCTGCTACATCATAAATGTAATCTAGCATCACATTTGGAGCAAAAGCCAAAGCTGCTTCTAAAAATGCTCATGACATATGATCAGTTATAAACGTCTCATCAGATGGTTATGGCACTGATTAGTTAGAGCATTGTTGGCATTATGTCAGCCAACTATCCCTCATTCATTTCTACCTCAAGGGCGCCAAAGCATGTCTGTGAGTTAAATCTCAACCCTGAACACCACTCCAGTAATCTATCTTTTATCATTCTTCCGCATGCACGTTTTACACCGGTAACTTGTTTGTGAAGAAAAGGCTGGAAACATCTAGACTACTACTACCCTTTTGAATAGTTGTACTGTTCTTTATATAGGTATTCCTAAAGAAAATATATATACACAAACAGTTTCCTATCCTAGTAAATGGGCACATTTTTCCAGATTGAATTTTAGTGCTATACATCAAACATTTCAAACATAATAGACTATAGTAGGTATTTTTTAAATGCCCCCCCCCAATGGCATCCATGCCAGCATCACAGCATCTGACAACAGAGCAACATGCAGCAGCACATTTTCACAGGAATAGCTGTTGAAGTTCATGGATGGTGGCCAGTTGGCTTTGTGAGATAGAACTTGTTGTTCAATGCACCCTACAGGAAACCGTCTGGTGGTGTAGTGGGTATTCATTTGGTCTGTGTCGTTCCATCTATCGACTACGTTGAAAACACGTGATATCCAGGGGTTTGCAGTTGTGCTGCATGGTAACATCATCTGTGAGTTTCCAAAACAAATATGTCTTAATGTTGAGGGCCAAAATGCCTATTGTATAGTAATCTACAAAAGTATATATATATATCTTTTTGGGACAATCTGTATAACAAATTTCAAAACTATTTTAATTGTAAAAAGGAAGCCCCTTATCAAACAGATCTCCTTCCAGTGCCAGTTCATTCTAAATGGACATACACTAAATATTTTTTTGGTGAAAACTGTTTAATCAAAGAATTATCTCTTAATGAAAGTTGTACAAATTGGATGGAGCTACATGGAAACTTCAATACCATGTTTCTTGATAGCATTTTATGCAGAAGAATTATTCTAAACTGCACGCCACGCTTTAGATTTGAATAGTGCCTACTTACGTAGAAAAAGTCAAGTAATTTATCAACTTGACTGCATGAAGGAAGTAGCTTTTCAGCCCTATAAAAACACATCTGTAGCCACGAAAAAAAAAAAACATGCATATCTCTAAACTTTGTTGAGTTTGTGCATTCTCAAAAGCCTGCAAACTGTTTGATAGACAGACAGATTTAAATAAAACATGTAAATGAATTTTCTTAAGGTATTTCCTAAGTACAAATGTAAAAGCTGCTAAGTGTCCCAATTAGCTTACAAAGTGGGTCCTTGGCTTTTGAAGATGCTGCTGTAAAATTAGGTCATGTTGCACCTACAGTTTAATGAAGGAAGCAGTAATCCAAGCAACACTTCATCTTAAATTTTAAAAAAAGTGATTTGCATATAGAGTTGTGAAATTGAAGCATTTTAGTTTTCAGAGTATGAAATAAGTCACTTTAACTATTTTACCCTGGTTGCTACCTAACAGATGGATTTTAAAGTCAAAGGAAGATAATTCATAAGCTCTGGTTACCTTTAATGAAATATTTGTGCCTTTTAGATCTCATTTTTTTTCCTCCTCCTTTTTCAAATTGTGTTGAATTTTTGTTTCATATGCAAATAGAGGCTCTGTAAAATTTTGTTCTTTATGTCATTTCTGCCTGGTCATTCATTATTTTATCATGCTTCACATCTGGATACCATTTAGCTTTAGAATGACCATATTTTAGAAGCTTACAAAAGTTGACACTGGCATTGATGGACCCTGCGAGTTTTTCTTTTTCCCAAGGAGAGCACAATCATTTATGTTGCCCCACCTTTGCCTCTACCACTTGGTCCACTGCAAAATGTTGCTCATCTGTAAAACGCATCACGCTGCAGAAAATCTAAACCTATTTTAATTGTAGGGAAAAGGATAAATCTCAGATGCTATGTTCACTATGGGGTTGAAATAGAAATGAAAAAAATACTAGATGTTTTCAAACAAGTTAATCCAAACAGTGATAGATTAAATAAAGTAAGTTGTTGCTGCTTTCCCTTTGGTTGTTTTGTTTTGTTCCTCTTTCTGAAATCAAAGCAAAAGGCGTAGACAATATCATCAGTTCACTGTATTGTCTTCCTGGCAACTGTAGCTCTTGAGACGCCTACTAAAAATGCCAGTCAGCAACAATATGTACAATCTGGTGGAATAGCGCATAATCCTGCCTTTCTTTAGCCAGTCACATACTCTCACAAAGAGCCTGGTTTTGTTTTGTTGCGTTAATTCATGTTACACCGGTGTCACATGATTTAGCCAGCACAACATCCTTATGTCGCACAATGTAGGATGCTTTGCAGCACCAACAAAAAGAAAAAGAATAAAGCGAAAGCAAGAATGGAACAAAACGAGGAGGTTTTGTAAAAGCCTCAACTGAAATCCAGAGAGTTATTGAACTATCATGTTTTGGGGCTTTGTCAGATGACCCACAAAAGCACCGTCCTTGAGTTTGCTTTAAGGGAGCAACATTTTAACACTTTTAAAAAAAAAATCACTTTACAGTTATTTAAGTTAAAGTAAGTAGTTGTATATATTTTCTTTCCAATATCATAACCCAACACCGCAGCAGATTTTTTTCTGTTGCTTCCAGAGTGCCAGACAAATTTGTTTAGGTTTAACCACCACCTTATTTACTTACATCTGTTTACTTATTCAGGTTTACATTGCCCACTACATTTAGAGATTCTGTAGTATATTGTACAGCTGCTTTCTTGGGAATTGTTTTTTTTATTTTTTTTGCAAATAACCGACTAAAATGTGTGTGGGCAGGGAAGGGTGTTGTTTTGGTTTTAACCCTCTGTATATCACCACACACACTTCCCTTCAAATTTGTATTACTAAACACAGGCTGAGCCGCAAGGGCTGTGATGAACTGCACCTTCTTCATTAACACGGCCCTTTGTGGACAACAAATTCTCCACATCACTGTAACCCCCATGTTTTACAGTATGAACCTGCCGACTAAATACACAGACTAGTACTTCACCCAAGGTAAAAAAAACTGGTGTGATGTACAGAAGGTTTAAAGTCCAGTTTTCAATGCCAGCAGATCCCATGTGTTTAAGTGGACAAAGATCTTTAAACTCCAACAAAATTAGTACTATTAAAACACATCACAAATCTTATCACTGTGGAAAACAGTGAATAATGAGCGAATGTGTTTGTTTGATATTTCATTATTGCATCTATTCATCAGAAAATTTTAGGTGAAGCTGGGAGCGCACATTTTTGATGTTATGAAAACTTCCCTTTACTGTCATTTCGCTTTATTTGTAATTTTAAATGTTTATTCACACAATTGTGAAACTAGAAATCTGAGTCACCAAAGTTAGCCGGTCTCTTTCCTGGCTTGTGAATTGTTTTACTGCAACTAATCACACTCAGTACTTTATGACTGATATTTGATAGAAGTTGATGTTGATTTTGTTTTGTTTTGTTTTTTCATTTTACTCATTCCAGGCCCTATTCTTTGTTTATTTACAGAATTAGAAAAACTGGTGGATGCATTTGTTCACAAGGATATCGTGAGCTATGTACGGCTGACAATTGATATTACCCAGAATCAGGTGCTGGTGGGAGCCAGGTAAGATCCAATGACACTGTTGTTATTACACGGGGAAACCCAATGATCACAACACAAAAATAGACAGAGCAAAATGCTGTTCATGTTGCTAAAAAAAGGAAGGAGGACAGTTAAATAAAAAAAATATATAAAATGAAACAAAAGCTATTTTGGGGGAATAATTCCTTTATGCTCAGTCGCATGCAGTTGCACATTTCTTTGACATTTGATAACCTCTCAACTAGTCTCCAAGACCCCAGAAAATCCACGTTGTTAGATGACTATTGACATAAAGAAATAAATTTCCATTTAGACTGATTAAAACAATATGGGAGTATCGAGATACAAACTGTATGAATTTATTGAGGATGGAAAATTTTCACAATTGAAAATTAATTTTAAAAAAGTGCGATATAGTTCGTTTTGCATAATATCTGAATATTGTTCAATGTGTGTAGTGATGTTACAATGACAACCAACAGCCACTACTGCCACACCCTCAAGTCACATGACCTTTAATAGTGTATAGGATCACCTTTGCCTTACACTAACTACAACATTGCACCTGTGTCTAATTCTGCTTACCAGTCATCTGATGCAATCTTGAGTCTTGTGGAAGTGTGTTCCTGTCAAGGCTTGACACAAATCTAGAACTGTTACAGGAGCACATGGTCTCTGTTCAGTGTGTTGGGTGGGTGAACAGACCTTGGGAAATGTTGATACTTTCCTTTTCATTTACAACTTTTCTTGCATGATGGGTTTTTCCATTGTCATTTTTACAGATGAATTGCTTACTGTGACTACAAATGGTATGACAACAGGTCTAACAACCTCATCCAGAGTGCACTGAGCTGTAACAGTTTCATCAAAGAGAATCGGTTCACTTTCATGGCCACATCACACAGCATCCCCTTATTAGAACACTGCCACACCCATAATGGTCTCTCTAACATGTTACAAACACATCATGTTGGTTTAATTCTTGACAAGCACACAGATGACCATCAGCAAAGCAGAAGCTTGAAATGATTACTGTATTTGCTTTCTCATCCTTTAGTAACCATCTGCAAGTGAACTTTATCCTTTTTATTTTTAACCCTTAACTACCCATAAAATCGAATTTTTGTTTTGAATTTAAAGGAAGGGAGGGGGTGTCAATCAGTTGAAATGTGGTGTCCAGAGGAAAACATTATATCAAGTTTATTGGATGTTTCAGTCTTACCTTATTAAAAGTTTTTTCTCCTTTCAGTTACAGCACTGTAACCATCATGCTTTGATAGAAATATTTTGGCTTGTAGCCAAATCATTTGGCTATCTGTGTCATGCGGTACAACTCTGTACATGTGCTCTAAGTGTGCAAATAACGGAAACTACAAAGCCTAGCCCCTCAGTGATTGTGAAGTAGACATGACGACAGATATGGTACACATAGCTAGATTATTTATTATTCTCAGCTCCAGCTCTTGTCCTGTGTTGATGTAAACCAAGTGTCATTTCTCCAATTAGTTGAGCCCTGCTCACCATCATCGGAAAATAAAACACTTTTTCTTCTCTTTTTTCCCCCCTTTTTTTCTGTGTCTGTCTATCGCAATCCTGTCTCGTGTTGCTCCATCATTCATCTGCACAGAACATTCTAGCAAGTGGAATTAATTGAATTATTAATTAGCACGATTTACTTGTATTTTAGTGCATCTGCTCATTAAGTCATGTAGATCTGTTCATGGATTGCGTCTTGTTAATCCTATGTTAGTTTTGTCCTTCGCACCATGACGGTGCCATCATCGGCAGAGCGTGAGATCTCCACCAGCTGTATGCACCAGCACCCCAAACACACCAAATCTCAGGAAGGGTAACTAGATTTTCTCTATGATGCTATAGAAATTTACAGCCACTTCAGGTAACCATTTCGAGCCTCAAAAAATATTAACAATAGTAAATTTGATGGCCAGGAAAGAATTTAGCAGTATGTTGTTATTTATCAATTTATGTAAACTTGATTTTTTTTTTTAATTTTGAGTATTAAAAACCTTTTCATTGAATATTTATGCAAATGCTTTTGCTGCTGTGGTATTCTCTTACTATATCTTATAGTTCTGTTCTTAACTTTCTAAAAGCTATTGTACCAAATCTCTTGATTGTTTATCCAGTATATGGAGGTATGATATCTGAAGTTGCAAACTAAATCAAACTTGCCATTTTATAAATTAGTTTCAACATAATTCTTTGCTAATATCTGTTAGGGGAGGGTTAGAAATGTTAATGTAGCAATGCTGTTTTCTCTGCTAATTCCAATGGAAATTAACATCACCATTGTCCTTGTCATTTGCTCCTGCATTTTCAGTCATTTTGTTATAGGTGTTTTCTCTGAGTATTTGGGTTTTCCTGCTAACCAGCAGACTGACCGGCCTTGGATGGTTCATTAGCACTCCCACGCAACCTACTTACGCATTGGCTTTAAAAAAATAAAACAGAAATCAGTGATCGATCACTTCATTTCTCTTCCTTGAGGGGATTAGGGCTCTATGGTTTCTCCTCTCCAAAGTCACCAGTGACCATCCCATTTGTATAGACCTTAACCAAGACACCGTATTCTTTGGATGGTTTTGTGCATACTAATTGTACCATAATCTACCACTCTTAAAAATACTTCTAAAACACGCCAAATACTTTAATTATATTGTATTGAAAGAAAAAAAAAACAAAAGTAGTTTTTCAGCCCCCACTTTTTTTTGAGACCCTGGCATTGCTAACTGATTCCTGCTTGAATGTCTTAACATATTCCACCAAACAGCCTCCCATAAACGTTGGATAAGTCATAAGTCAGGCCGTTTTAACAGTCCTAGGTATCAAGTTTTCAGCCGGGGTTCTCGTGATACATGGACAGAAGCCTTTATTTTCGTATTAAGCTTCCTCGTCTAAGCCAGGTTAGCACTAACTTGGCGCTTGGTTTGAAACATCGCAACCTGGTCTCACACCAGGCTAAAAACGGCTTAGTTCCCATCCCTGGTTTCTTCTCCATAACTCGTTCGGGAAACTGAGAAAATGGATGGATTTTCGTTCAATAACACTTTGATGCAAGAATGTAGATAATTTACAAAAAATAAATAAACAAACACAAAACTTCTGTTGACTATAAAAGTAGACAACTTTCATTGTTTTATCCATTTGTTCGTGTTAATATTATTAAATTTTTACATCGTCACTAAAAGTTCTCAAACAGACGAGCTCCAAAATAATTTGTTTATACTCTTAGACCACCCTGACTGGCTGGACAGGAATTCCTGTGCAGTTTTCTACCTGGCTATGTTTCAGATTTCCATTTTCTCAAACTGTATACCGAGTGATGTAACCCCAGGACCTTATTTGAGTTTGGCTTTGTTTGGTGTTTAAGAAAAAAAAAATTAACAACCCACTAAATGTTTGCTAAATTTTTTACCCCCTTCCCAAAAAAAAAAAAAAATGCACAGTTCTGACAACAGTTTTAACCCTTTGTGTACCACATCATGTTTTTACCTTTACTTATTAACTTTGCCCAGAAACACTGGTTATTATTTGTTGAACTGACTATATTTAGTCACCACACTGGTAATGCAAAGTATGTGGGACTTGAGTGATACACAGATTTGTCATTACAAAGGGTTATATTAATGAGAAAAGTGCTGTGTATAGTAGGCCCTTATGGCTTAACCTGTGCTGAGTAATACAGATTTAAAGGGTAGTTGGGAGCAAGTGCACTCCAGAGGTACACAGAGAGTTAAGGAACAGAGACATTTTTGTAAAAACTTCTGCCTATGTCTTTTTCGTGTTGGTCAATAATAGCTCTAATAGATTATTTCTTTGTGGGCACTATCCAATCCTTCAGCTTTCTCTTCTCTCCTCTCTCATGCAGGAATTCCCTGTTCAGGCTCTCAGCAGATAATCTCAAGTCATTGGAACTAGCAAGATGGGAGCCAAGTTTTGAAATTCGCAAGCTATGCCTACAGAAAGGCCAGTCTGAGGTAGGTAGTACTTATGTGTGATTTACAGAATCTGCTGCAATTTCAGCCAAAAACAGCTGTACACACACACACACACACACCAACTGAAGCAATAACTGGACATCATCTTGTTTGTGCTCCTCTCAAAACTGCTGTCTTTTATATTTTTTAATATGAATGAAATATTTTTGGAATTAATTTATTAAAACTGATAATTCTTGTGATTTTTTTACACCACAGAAATTTGATTCCTTCTCTAGCAGAGTTGAATTTTTTGCATACAGAATAACAAATCTTGTAGAATATTTTCTTTTTTTTAAAAAAAAAAAGAAATCTTTCATTATAAATAACCCTGGACAACAAAATTAAACTTTTTGTCTGCCACTGAGCAAAATGTGGGTGATCTTAACTAAATTTTGGGTGCTGATCTCAAATCTGGAATCAGAATTTGGCTAGGTCATCCAGCTTTTTGAGATATGCATGAGGAGGAATTTCATTACTAACGCTATATTATGACTTATGTTATATGAACTATATAAAGCTTGAACATCAATATTTGGTATTCAAATGTTTAATGTGAAACTTATTTGCCACGATCAGACAACATATGCATAAGAAAGACTGATATAAGCAATGTGGAAGGTATGGAACACATTTAAATTACATAGTAGGTACATTTCAAATGTTCAAAAATGTTTCAGACACTTGTTCTTGGCTTATGTGAGGTATCAGTCTCCCTGTGGAGGAACCAACAGTAATCACTCTCATGTCAGGATTGGATTTTCCCTGATACCTTTACTTTGTCATCACCTTTATGCTTTATGTCTTGGTGGAACCTTTCACCATGCTCATCACTGACAACCCCTAGATTGGTTGGAAAAAAATCAAGATGTGAATGCAGAAAATACGTCTTTAGAGACATCCTGGCCCCCATTCACTGATACGCTATTAGCATGTTTTCCACATACTCAGCATAGTGCTCAGCTCTATATTTGCCAAGAAAGTTCTGTACAACTAAAATAAATGTTTCCCATGCTGCGGACTCCAGTGGGTTCAGCTTATTTTTTGAACTCGTCATCACGCATGAGTTCTTGGTTTTCGGGCTCCACAAAAATTCCTTTGAGTTTAGCTTCACTTTTGTCAGCACCAAACTTCTCTGTTATTTACTTGAAGCCATCACTGTCTTTATCTATGGCTTTGACATAGTTTTTCATAAGGCCAAGTTTGATATGAAGTGGCGGAAGGTAGACATTCTGAGGGTTTACCAATGGCATATGTTGCACATTGTACCTGCCAACTACAGGTTCCTGTCGCTTAGGCCAGTCTTTTCAAGTGTAATGGTTGGCCTAATCACGGCTGTTCCAAAGATGCAAGAAACACACGTGTTTTGTGTACCTTAGCTGCAATCCGAGGAGAAGAGAAATAACTTTGAGATCACCACAAATTTTCCATTTATGATCCAAATAACCAGTCACTTTCAAAAGGATTTCCATCAACTCGTATGTCTCTTTCAAGCCAACTGCATGAGCTATAGGAACCGAAGGTTTTTGGTTACCATGATGTAACAGCACAGCTTTAAGGCTTAGTTTGCCACAGTCTATGAATAACCTCCATTCACCAGTCACATGCCATAACTAAAAAACGTGACGTCCTAGAGCAAAACGGTTTTTCAGATTTGAAATCCGCGTGCGAAATACTACAAAGTGAGAATAATGGTGTTCTGGTGGCAAAATCATTGTTGTCCAGTTTAATCATTCTATACATGTAAGTTATAGCACTTTTTCTTTTTTTCTTTTCTGTCCAAATTTTAACAAGCGTTCCCTTAGGTATAAGTAAATCGCCACGTGTTATTGTAATGTCTTCACATTTATTATTTTTTTTTTAAATCACAGTTTTTGGAATATCCCATAGCCAAGCACATGGCGACTTTATTTAAAAAAAAAATAGATCTCTACAGAAAGAAAAGAGACTATGTGACTTCCGAATTCCAATTCCAGTCCATCCTAAAGGTCTCTCAAATATGATAAAAGTGTCCTGTCTCAGTTTGGGGAGGGCGACTGTCTGTCTGTGTGTGTGTGTGCGGGGTGTGCTACTTGGATACTGGCTGCATTTTTCCTTTGTTGCTGTATTAAGCTAACGGATCATTAAATGCTCTGCTGTGTCATGAAACCCATTATTAGTTCCTCCTGTGTCTTGCAGGTAAATGTAACGAAGTGAATAAATTTAGAAGAACAGGTGATAGCGAGGGGAACCCCCTCTAATTATCTCCACATAGCTGAGGTGGTCAGGCAACCTGAAGGCATAATTTCTGCTGACGCTAATTATGACAGACCTTCAATTCTCCTTATTTTTTCTTTATTATTGGTTTTATTTGAAAAAAAAAACAAACAAACAAACAAACAAAAATTAAAACTTATGTCCCGTATCCATAAGCTCAGAGTGAATTTCTAAAGCAGTTTTAAAAAGAAAAAACCCTTTAAACATGTAGTTGAGTTTCTCCCCAACCCTGCCCACTCGCAACAGGATCCAGAAGACAAGAGTGTACCTTCACACCTGTAGAGTAAATCTTCACAGAATTTACATTAAAGTGAAAATGGGTCTATAAACATTATAACAAAAGTTGCGGGACTGCGGATCTGGTGCGACGTCATTTTATTACTCTGTAATTTTTTTTTTTTAACTTGAAAAGTTATTTAAAACGTACGGCACCACCACCCCAAGTGCGTGATTATTGGACACCAAATGCCCTGCAGCTGACTTAGTGCACGATGATTATGAGACTGTGTGGCGCCACATGGCAATATGTGCTTAGGTTCAAGTGTAGAAGAAATTGCCAAATTTCGACGCATGACCGGCATAGCCACCTGTCCAAAATGTTGGCCAATGAATGCATAAAAACTGTTTGCAGTCTGCAAGGGAATATAATTTAAAATCCGATATACTCATTTGAAAATTTCTAACAGGTTATCTGCTCTTGATTTCTCTCTCTCTCTCTCTCTTCATGAACAACGTCTAAAAGAAAGAATTGCGGCTGTTCATGAATTATGGGTTGGTTAATGCGTGCTCATGAGTATTTGTTTTCCCTGCCATCTGGTGATTCAGCATGATCACTTTTCTGTGTATGCGGTGTGTTGATATCAATAGCAATATTATGTTAATTAGCATTTTAGTTATTGGAAGAAAGGAATGGAGTTAAGTGATAACACATTTGTTTAGTTTGTTTTCTAAACTTAAATTTCCATTTTTTTTCCTCTCTCTGCCCATTCAGAATTTCCTATTAAAAATAAATCAATGCTGCATGCAACTAAATAGGTACAGCACTGAAGAGATAAAGAAGCTCCTTCAGCTTGGCCAGGGCCTTTAATGTCCCAATTATTTGGAACAGAATGTAATATCACTCAGGAAAACAATACAACCAGCCCTTTTCTCATTGTGGAGAGAAGGATACAAAGGTTATGTAGATAAGATTGGCTTTATTTAGATGAAGATGGGAAAAGCTTTTCTACATTGCATAATGGATGTTGTTTTCTTTACCTGCATCAGTAGTGCATTTACTAACCTATGCCAGTTACAGACCCCCCACCTGCCTTTTGTTTTTTTTTTTGCAGGTTTTTTTTTAAAAAAAAAATCTCTTATATTGTGAAACTTTTGACAAGGATAATGCAGCAGCATCTTTATTACTTTGGTTAAAAGAGAGGCCCACATTGATGGTGTAACTGTACAGTTGTTGGAACGAAGTTTACAGAATATTTTATTGTGACAGTCTGAAAATGTTGCACCTTCCATGGGCAAGTCTTTTGATAATGGCAGGCCCGTTCTCATTCTTCAATGTTTTTTAGCACAGCCACAGCCAAAAGTTTGCATTGCCCTGGAAATAACAACGAAGAAATCTGTCTTCGAGCCAGGCTCGTCGTCGTAACGTCAGCTTTGGAATGCTTCTGATTCACACGTGCTATTATAAGGTCTTTTCAGAAATCATGTTATTGCATGTTAGATTTAAAATTGTAACTTTAAAAAAATTTTGATTGTTTTTCACATTAAGTGTGCAGAAAAGTACAAAGCAGCACACACTTCAATATGTTAACAGATCATTATTATTCAAATTCAGAAAATTTATTTATCAAAAAAAAAAAGCTTTAAAATTCTAGGGTGATGCAAAAATTTTGGTCATGGCTGTAAGTTACAGATTGTAATGTGTTGGTCTTAGATAAAAAAGGAAGACATTATTATTATTATTATTATTATTATTATTATATTATTATTATTATACTTTTGTTTCACATTACAGGAAGATTGTCACAACTTTATTAAAGTTCTTATAGTGCAGAACAACAGAGTTCTGGCATGTGGGACCAATGCTTTCAAGCCAGAATGCACTTGGAGACAGGTACGTGCTGCATCAGTGACTGGAACCATTTTATTCTAAATCTTATCAAAGCAGCGTGTGCATTCATGTGTATCTCTGTCTCTGTGTGTGAGTGTGAGAGAGAATCTTGTGACTTTGGAAAAGCTTTAAATTCTTTAGTCAAGAATGGCAGCTTATGCCGTACGTAACTAGCTCATGAAAGATTGATTTGTTATTGTTTTCTTTTTGTTGAAGAAATTCTATTAATAATGACAGTTTTTCGGTCCAAGAGCAACTTCACTCACGATATCTGTTTATTTATTTTTTTTATTAACAAGAAAATTGCATCCCAAAATTCAAAACATCAGCAATTTTCTTTTTCTTTTTATTATTCTCCAAGATAATTCAAAGTTGGTGTCAGTTTAGTGGCAGAAAATATACAAATCTGTAATATTGTCTGACGACCTGTTTGTACCTCATTTTTACAAACAAAAACAACTCATTGAGCTAATTATCCTTTCGCAGTAATTCTATAATGCTGATAATTAAGCTTCCATATTTTGTAATTTATGGAAAGTTGTAGTTTTGAGGAAATGTCACCCAGGGCTAGTTATTCAGGATTAAAGATTTTTTTCTCTTTCTAATGAATTTTTTAATTGAAAGCAATGTTGGCAACATTTTTTCCTTTTCTATCTGGACGCACCATCTTACAATTACTTTGGCATACATTCTCCCTTGGAAATGCTCATGGAAAAAGCAAGAGCCAGAGACTCCAATATATATGACTCAGAGGAAAACAAAGCTAGCAGTTTTAATTTTTCCATTAATGTGCTCATTAGGGATTGAGAATTGAAACACTGGTAATGATGGCGTATTGCAGCTGATCTTTAACTTATCAACTATCCCTGTTTACAGTCCAACTAATGCCCAGCACTTGGTTTTCTTTGAGTTTTGAAAAAGTAATTATATGTGATGCAGATAGTTTTCAGGAAGTTAAACCTGCCAGAGGCAAGTAATTTGTTTCAAACCTCTCCTCTTTGCGAAGAAATGCTTCTAAGATTAAGAAAAAAACTTCCTTTTTTTTTTTTTTTCTAAACACATAGGAAACACAACTGACAAACTGTTGGCAATTGTTCTTTTTTTAAAAGAGAACAAACAAAGAAAGTTTGATAATTAATGTTTTAAATAAGATTATATAAAACCTTCAAGAGAGTTTTTTTTGCACCCAAACTTTGGTTTTCAGTGCTAAGATGAGATGAGATACCACAGGCATCAAGATACCTCTTTTAGGTATTTTACAGCAACACATAGAAATAATATCCAGACAGACAAAAGGCATTCAGAGACATTTAAGCCAATCACACACACACACACACACACAGACACACACACATACGCACATACATACAGACACACACACATACGCACATACATACAGACACACGCACGCACACACACACACACACACAGACACACACACATACGCACATACATACAGACACACGCACGCACACACATACACACGCACACGCACACACACACACACACACACACAGACACGCACACTCTCTATATATAAATACTTGGCCACACCAGATGTCTCCACAGGGCTGGAGTGTTTAGTATAAGTTCCTTGCACACTCAAATGATATAATCCTTTGTATGTTTAACTCACCTTATATATATGTGTTGAGTCACAGAACAAATTTATAATTGTCTGCCAAAACAGGGAAAGCATTCATTTTCAATCAGTTTTCATTGTTGTTTAGGTTTCTAATTTTTCACAAGAATTCATCCATTCCTCTCTCACTCACATAATAATAAATTTTTTTTAATGATTAGAAATTATTAGAAATATAGTTCTTCATTATCTTTCTTGAAGATTATTATTATAAAATGTAAACACCCAGGCTAGAATTTCATTTAGCTGGCACCACGCACATACAAGCAGTGCATTTTTGTTAACGATGATCTAAATTTCCTTGCTTTAAGGAAGCTCTCATAAGGGCCCAGGGGAAATTAAATACCTATCAACACAAATTTTAAAGCTGATTCGCTTCTTTACTGCCATTGCTGGCAATTACTTTCACTCATTTAATGTGTTTCGTTGTTGTTGGACATGCTGAGTCAGTTAAGAGTAATGCTCGCTCCTCTGTGAGCAACTGAAAGAATTTCTGATCGGCCATATACGCTGAACCCTTCTGTCAGATTTCTTCTCAAACATTCAAAATCAAACTGGATATGTGTTTTCTGATTGATTGATTCCTGTTGATACCATTGATGGTTATTATCAGTTATTATAGCATGCTCTACAGTAATGACGGTTAGGGTTTAGGACACGTTATTTGTTGAATTCTGAAGAACAACAACAGCTTATATAACCCTGTCTTTATTCCTCAGGTGGATCGGCTAAACAAAATTAATGAAACTTTTAACGGTGTTGCGATGTGTCCCTATAGTCCCAGGCAGAATGCCACGGCCCTGATGACAAAGGATGGAAACTACTACAGTGCCACTGTGGTTGACATCACAGGACGGGATGCTGCAATTTATCGTGTTATAGGAAAATTACCTCCCCTTCGGACGTTGCAGTACAATTCTAAATGGCTCAATGGTAAGCTTTTAAGGTTCACTATTTTTAGTAGTATTATTAGCCCTTCAGCTATGAAGAAATGCAGAAGATAAGCCTTACTGTGCTTTTATTTAAGATGTTAAAACCAATTTATGCAACAAAAACTACAAAAATGAAATTGTCATCAATTAACATTTATTTTATGAGTTACTTCCCTTGGAAATGTATTAGCCAAACTAATTTGCTATACATATTTATACTGAAAAACCATTAAAATGAATATTTCAATTATTGATTAAGTGAATTTTCAAAGATGCTTAATTTCCATGACAAAAGGAACACATTAGAAAACAATCTATTAAAACTGTTAGTTAGCACATTAAAGAAAACTTGGGATATCCATTTCATGCTCTGCTGAGTCCCTGCCTCGATTGGCGATAGTTCCCCCTTATGGAGGTCTTAAGGATAAGTTGCATTTTTGATCTGACAGGGCACTGGTATCCTCTGGTGTTGGAATTATTCTCTAGATATTGCATGCAGCACTATGTGAGACGTCCAGCACAGATGCTGCCCTAACCCTAACCCCGCCCGAACTTGTTGAGTGACTTTATTAGGTGTATTGGGCCAGTCTAATGGATGTTGACCTAAGTGATCATTTTTGTAGTAGCCGCTACCCGGGTTAAACCCACCAGGCCATGACCTATCGATGTCTGGGCATCTATCCCCTTGGTTACCAGAAAGATTATGCTCCCACATACTTATTCTAACCAACACAAATAGCATTTACCATAATAAGCCAATTAAGTTAGATATTCACGTAAGTACTAATATTTTTAGCTGCGAGATATACTAACTAAATCTACCAAATCAGTGCCACTTATTTACAAAAAGAGTAATTTTGGAAAAATTAAATGTTTAGTTTTTTTTCCCTTAAAGGGGCTTCAGCTGTCTAAGTATGTCCACTATTGGTTTCTGAAAAGCAACAATGGCACATATTTTGTTATTACAGGTTTGTGCTATGTATTTATGATGTGCCCCTTTTGGTCTCCTAGGGAGTGTTGGATGAGCAAGCTTTCACTTTATTTCTAGGTATACCACCACTCGCTGCTATGCATATTACTACTGGAGGTGGGCTTAGAAATTGAGCTGTAATGATTATATCTACTACTTACCTTTATAAATGCAGGAATTGTATAATTCCATTAACCATCCAAACCCACTTCCTGAAGGGCGGGGTCAACAAAATAAGTTTCTGATTCTCTCCATCTGTTTTTCTGCTCTTCATATGCTTGTACAACAGCCTTTGGGTTGCTGATTTCACTGGATCTAACAGCCTTCTCAGTTACAGGACAGATTATCTGTCACAATCCTTCCCAAAAGCCAGGGAGTTTTAACTCTTTCAGAACCACAAGTTTATAAAGAGAGATCGAAGGTTCTTTTAACTACTGAGCAAAAACAGAAGTGCAAACAAATGGGAGAGATTGCATTTCTGGAATTATTTTAGTTTTGGTAGTTATTATTAGTGTATAGAGATAAGGATTCTAAAAGCTAGCAGTGTAATAAGTATGTACTGACACACACACACACACACACACCACACACACAGAGAGAGAGAGAGAGAGACAGACAGACAGACAGAGGGAGAGAGATCAGTAATATAATAATTTGAATACCCTTCCCTCCAAGAAGTAAGTCTGTCTATTATTTATTTGCATGTCTAAGTATCATAATAATATGAATAGCATAGGTTTTGTATATGAACATTTATTGTGCACAATAAATGTTTGACAGATCATTTTCGGTATTTGCTAGAATGTCTTGGAATTAAATTTATCAGATTATCGATGATCTCATCCAGACTTTCCACATGCAAGTTTTATTCATTTCCCGCTGTGTGGTTGGTCCTGGTGGTTTGGTCCTTAGCTGTCAGTCAAATGCTTTCTTAGGTCCTCAAGGTGGTTCATATCTGAACTCTGTGGGGCCCAGAAAAGCAACTGCAATCTTTCCAAGCTGTAATGGTTCCAGATATGCATGGCTGGCTCCTTGCTTTGTCTTTCTGCTGGTTGTTTTGATTACGGCCAAATACTGGATAGATATGTAACTGGCGTGATTCAGACATCCATCGATGGATAAAAATAGGCTGTTTTAACCCCCTCTCCCCCCCCCCCAGTGCTTGCCCACATCATTCTTTTAACCTACCAAGCCTCACAGTTGGTATAAACAAACCGGGTCAGAAGCCTTGCCAGATTCTCCTTATTGGTGTATTTCTGTAGAATGTGTGAAGGTTTGGCTCATCTGGGAAGACTGCACACTGCCAATAGCAAGTTTGCACCAGGTAAGGCAATGGCCTTCATTGCCACTAGTAACCAAGCCATTGCAGCGTAGATCAGTTGAGTAATGGATACTACAACATCTGAAAGAGACTGTTAGCAGGAATACTTTGTATGCAATGACCAGCTTTAAGATTGGTAACTTTTTTGATTTATTTAAATGGGGGAAATATCTCAGCTACCAAATAATTTTGGCATCGTGGTTTTTGAAGAAAACGTTTTCTTTCAACATCAAGGCTCCATCTTGCAGCATTGACCATTGGACATGTATACCGTGAACTCATTCAATCTTTTTAGGGATCGTTCAGTTATTAAGGCAAGGATCTGAAGGAGAATTTTTATTCTAAGCTTCTTTTCTTAAAGAAACAACAAAACTTAATTCTGGGTACTGCCATCTCAAAAACCAGACACACACACACACACACACACACACACCACACACACACACCATATTGAAAATAGTTGTGGAAACACAGAACATGTACAATAGTGAGTAATTGCCACTGAGAAACAGATGTAATGTGTACACACGGCATTGTTAATGGAAATATACAAAAATGAAATGAATACATTGTACAGCACATCAGCATTTGGTTTGTGAGTCATTTGCCTTATAGAGATAACCCTGTATTGGGAGCATGAAATAAGGCGTCAGGGTATGACTATAGAACGTTGTTCCAAACATCCTGTAGCACTTTCCACAATTCATTCACATCAAGACTTTGTGCAGGCCAAGACATCTTTGTGAGGGTTCCTTCAGCCTCTCTACATCCCAGATAGTTTTTCACCAAATTGGCTGAATGGCTGGGGGTCAGGTTCACGATAGATGAGAAGCTGCATCTGACTGTTGGCAGTCAGTGTGTACATCTTTGACTTTATACAAATCTCCGAAACCCTCAGGTGATGCATCCCCACGTTTTTATTGATCCATCCCCATGCTTCATTGTAAACTCTTGTATATGTCTGTTATATTATTCCCTGGTCCACCTTCAAATAAACTGCTGTTGTTGGAAAACAGTTAAACTTTGACTCATCAGTAAAGAGCATTGTCTTCTTCATGTTTAGTTATCTTATCCCCATTGTCTCATTTCTGCTGCCCATTTCAGCCTTGCTCCTCTCTTCAGCAAAGGATTTTGGAGCAGTACACATCCATTGAGACCACTTTGCACTAATACACATGTCTTACTTGCAGCTAGATCATTTGCAAGATCTCTACTGGCTTGTCATCTGTCACATAGAGAGCATACCCTGAGATACTTAACATCATTTTCAAAGAATTTGGGCTTTCTCCATCAACTGCATCTGTTGACAATAGTACCAGTTTCATGTATTCTCCTTAAGAGTCAGGCTGCAATCTACTGCATGGAGTAGCCTTTACTGGCCAATTCTGTGATTTCGGTATGCTTGTCGTGTAATATTTTATTTCCAGGAGCTATATTATTTACCACACCTCAATGATATCACTGCTTATACTTATTTAGTCCGTCTAGATCTGTAGCACTCCCTGGTTGCTTACATGACAGCCATTGGAAGTGTACTATATCAACACACAACTGTACTATGATGCATTTCATTTTTACACCTGATGTGATTCTACCATGTATTATTTGCACTTTATAACTAGTTTTTCCTGTTTCCATAATTAAAGGAGGTGCCCCATATTTTATAGAGAACAATTAATCTGAAAGTTTTAAACACCAACAAGAAAAACTGTTATAGGAGCCCAGCTATTAACTTTGCCAAAAGATCCAGCTGTTTGTTCAAAACCGGTTTGTTGATCAAGAGGTTTTTGTGGGTGGAATCATTGATTAAAAAATATTTTAACACCACCCACTCCCTTTTTCTGCTTGCTTACTGCTCCCATTTAAAGCTGATCTGAATCTCTCTTTGCTTAAAATCAGAATTTTTGGTGAAGAGGATTTCTTAACAAATTTATTTATTTAAAGCTTTAATGTTAATGATGCTGATGACGTTTACAAGGACACACAAGCAACTGCGCACATCTGAGCACACGTAGAGAATGGCCTCATTTTCATTTGGGTGTTTGTGTTTGGAAAGTTAATACAAACAACACCTGTAAAATATGTTGACAAAGTTTACTGAATTACATTTTGTCAAATGTTAAAAACCAGTAACTTAGATTTGGTCTCTTGATACACACCATTCCATGGCGTCTGATTTCAGTGTCATAGCACCTGTTTGAAATCCAGGCATTACTCACCACTGCCTACAAATTTGGGCAAGAAAAAATGTAGCATTTTACTGATTGGTAGAGAAAAGGAAAAAGTTTGAGATTTTATTTGCATTTAACATGTTTTTGCTACAGAGTGTTATAATAATTTCCTATACAGTACTCTGCAAAAATCTTGGGAAGCCTTACAAAAATACTAATGCTTGTTTTGAAAATGGAAAAGATGTCAATTGCTAACAGACAAAATAATATTTCTCCATGAACAACATAAAACCCAATATAAAATTAGCATTGTAACTGGAATTTCAAGATGTGTCATTAAAAAAATTTAATGATATTGGCTTAGTTTTTGATAGTTTTTCTGGGTCATCCACACCTTTTCCTATCAAAAAAAAAAAGATTAACAGCACCTGAAGGTAACCTCTCTGAGGGATAGTCAGAGATTTGGCAGAATCCTCAGAGGTTCAGGTTCATGATTCTACAACACAAAGATCTTTGGGCTAAGTGACTAAAATATGCCACTCATAATCAATGGCAGACAGTCCTTTGGTTAGATGAATCAAAGTTTGAAATTTTGGGGTCTAAGATAAAGTAGGATGGAAGGACAAAAATTGGAGAAGACCATAAGGAAATGTCTGCAGCATATAGTAAAGCATGCCAGAGGTTCTATTTAGGTTTGGAGGCATATCTCAATCATGAACGTTGGAAATTTAGTAAGAATGAAAGGAAATAATACAAGCAGATTCTTATTCACCATGCCATTCCTTTTGTATTCAGTTGTATTCATATTTTAACATAACATAATGATCTGAAACATATTTTCAATGTTGTCAATGCATGCAACACACACAAAGAGAGTGGATGCTAGATTTATTAGATTGGCCTCTGAAAAAGCTCTGACTTTAATATTATTGAACATGTTTGGGACTTACTTGGACAGAATGAAAAATGAGCGAGAGCCAAAAACAGAAGAATGAGGTCTAGGCAGTGCTTCTAGATGCATATAACAACATCCATTTCAGCTGGTATTATTTCAAAATTACAAGAATGTCTCCCCAAGACATGTTCAGGTAATCAAAGAAGAAAAGGATAGGCATACTAAATATTAGTATACATAATTTTTATCTTGTCTACTGTACCTCATTCATTTATTGGATCAAATGTAAATTGCCTTAGACTTGCGCAGTACTGTGTATATATTTCTCATTATGATGGCCAAAAATAATTGCATCACTCCCAAATGTGTAAAAAAAAAGTTTCTTTTAGTGTAATTATAGCCATAATGCATGCTTAAGTATCTGTTTCTTATTTATCATTTATGTATTTCCTTTGTTAAAGTGGTGGACCTACTGAAAATGACTGTGTTATTACTCTGCAGTTACATCTCCACAAAAAACAACTAAAGTAAGGGTACTGAATGTCAAAACGCGGCTTAATTGGCTCTATTATGTTAAAAATTTACTTCTACATTGTAACACTATTTGGGTTAAAAGTAAGTATAAGGTGGTGCAGTAATTTCTGACTATAACAGCACAAGTTTAACTTTCTTCCTGATAATTTCTTTAATAACCTTTACTAAAAGTAGTTATTGCATGAGACTGGAACAAATTTCTTTGAAAAATACTAACGAAGATGATGAATATAATTCAGACTTTAAAAAAAAAAAATAGTTTCTAACAATTTTTTTCTGTATATCTGTTTATATGCTGAAAGACGAGTGGATCAGTTGATTACTTGCTACGCTTAAAGTTTTTTTGGTTCGCCCTTGTCTAGAGAACATCCATTCTTCTCTGGTTGTTGGGGGTGTGATTGGTAGCTAACCGCTTTGGTTTGTGCCTTGTTGATACAAGCTCTCTCTCAAAATTTCGTTAACTGATGAAAGGGGAAAAGTTCAGTTTTTGCGGGGCATGGCAAAGAGATCTCTGTGGGCTTCTTGGAGCACTTATTTTTTGATGGCTGCAACAGTCTAGTCCGTCAGAGCATTTTCTATCATTAACTGAGCCTGTTTCTTTAAACTCTTCTCATCTTCCTCCAAGTCATAATGCTGTTGCCAGTAATTGCATTAATAGTACGACACCCTGTTTACTTTAAAAAAAAAGCGAAAACAATTTAGTGTAAAGTGCGTTGTTGGTAGTTTTATTTTTTCTTTAGCCATTAAAATGTTGGTGCTGAGTAATATAGATTATTTGGTAGCATAATAACTAGATTTTAAAAGGTCAGAAGATATTTGTCAAAATGGTTGCAATAGATATGTATTGTATAGGCATTGTTGTGTTGTTAGAGTAAAATGAAGGAATTTAGAAATTCCATTATGAATGGTAGCCTTTCTCATGCTGCATCTGTCATCTCATGGTGGGTAATTCTCTTGAGATGGTTTTGCTCAATATTTGTTCTGACAGATCTCGCTCAGCTGTGATGCAGCTGACACTTCCTGTCACGTAGGAGATGGGTTTCCAAGACAATGTCATTTGGATGTTAACTCTTTCCCAACCCGTGCATTATTATCCCCTTCCCCTATTTCCTTGACTACTGGTGTTAGCTACTACTGTCCAGTATGATTAAGTATAATAGATTTTTGTCATTACGATTAATAGTGCTTTAATAACACACACACAGACACAGACAGACAGACAGACAGAGAGAGAGAGAGACACACACACAGACAGACAGACAGACAGAGAGAGAGAGAGAGAGAGAGAGACACACACAGACAGACAGACAGACAGACAGACAAAGCTTAAATCATAAATGTTTAAACTGGTCTAGACAAAATGAACATGCTCAGTGTCGTAAACATTCCACGCAGAATTAAGAATTAAAACTAGGAATTAATATATATATTGAGTTAAAGAATATTCATTGTTAATTTAATTAGAATTTTATAAGATGTCTGCGTGCAAAATGTGCTGTCAAATATACAACAGGACTGTGAGTGATGGAATTCTTAACTAATTACTTGTAACCTTTCTCTGTTCCAGTCAAATAATCACCATCACCCTTTTTAAAAAAAAAAAACACATTTAAATTTAGAATTCCATGTTGAGAGTTAACTGTGGTTGCCGGCCTTCAGTGAAATGTTAGGTGAGGCAAAATGAAGGCTCTGCAGGACTTAAATTAACATACCATGGATTCATTTTGTTATATGTCATGATATTATTGTAACTGTTTTTGCCTCTCTAACTGCCCTATCTTATTGGGAATCATATTATTCTTCTTTTCCTATTTAGGCTTATTATACATCTAGACATGACAAGGGGGTCATTTCAGGTCAACATAGGAGAAAAGTTGCATGATATCCCAAGATATGCAAGTTTGCAACAATTTATCACTACGTAGTTGCCACGGTAACTTTGCAAGCTTATTGAATAAGCAGAAACACTAGCGCACAGTAACTGTTTTTAGCAGAATTAAAGAGTTCTTTCTTTTAATTGGAAGGATGAGTAAAGTTTGCCTGACGGAAGTATCTGAGGGGATTGCACATATTTCGTTCTTTATTTCTTAAAAATTTTTTGCAAAACACAAAATTTGCTACGTTCAACCCCCTAAAACATAAAGGCCGATAGATGACAACATTTTCCAATAACGTCGTGTTTGACAAGCAGTGCGTTTCAGATCTGAAGACATTTGATTAAGTTTTTGGGACCAAAAGATAATAAATATCCTAATGCGCCAGGAGGTAGAGACGCAGTACTGCTGAACCTCTACTCGCTCGTGTTCGCTGCCCCTCTGTTCCAGTGTAGCATCAGAAAATTAAGAAATCCTTTTCTTTTTTTTTTGGTCATTTCCCAGCAGAAAACTGCTTAATAACTAACTAAATTTTTTTTTTTAAATCTGACAGATCCCAATTTTATATCATCCTACGAGATTGAAGATTTTGTTTACTTCTTCTTCCGAGAAATAGCCGTAGAGTATATAAACTGTGGAAAGGTAAGAAAGCAAATAGACTTTTTTCTTCATTTGAGTGATATAATATTACATTGGCCTTCTTGCTGCTTAAAAATCTAAAGCTAACCCTTTTGCTCCAAATTAGTTTAATCTGTACAAAAAAACGTGGAGAATTACATGGAAAGATTACAAACATCCACCAGACGACTAAGCAGTAGGTTAAAGAACTTAGACTGTTGGTCATTTTTTGTCACTATTGTTTCAGATAATTTCAATTAATCTGTACTATTGCAAATATAGGTTCTATGATTTGCTCTCATAAGATTATTACCTCCCCCCCCACCAGTACTACCCATGCACAATGCAAATTGAAATAATGGTACTTCATTGCAACAATTGAAAGTAAGACCAGTCTGGCATTCTAGTATACACTGAAAATTAGTTGCTTGAGTCCCACCTCTTATCTTATGATATCTGGCCAAAGTAACCATTCCATATCATGCAAAAAAGAATTGAAGTAACTTTTTCCCCCCCTTCTCACTTTGTCTTTTCTTTCTTTCAGAGAGTGTATTCAAGAGTAGCTAGAGTGTGCAAGGTAAGGAGAAGCTGATTCTTACTATTTTGTATATGCAGCGACATGTTTGAAGTTTCATAAACCTCCTGGCTATAGGCAGAGATGAAGATCGCCTACACTAGTGGTGACGTCACATCATACATCACTAAGGGTCTCGTATAAGACGCCCAAAGGCCATTCTTGATTGGACATTTGAGTGATCCTTTGTTTTTTCTTGGTAAATTTGTGGTACCTGCCTAGAATTGCTTCCCAGAACTAGAAAAGAAATATGTATGTTCACAACCCAGCTAGATCATCATTAATTAGTGAGAAGCAATGATTTGAGTGGTTTGTTTCCATTGAAACATTTGAGGGTGAAAAGAAAACAGAAAAATTATTATCTGACAGGTAAAATCTCGAGGAAGCAAACTCACAAGATCTAGTATTCTCTTTTACAGAGAAAAATGTCCACCATTAGGATTTCCCAATAATACTGCAAATATGGTTGCTAAGTTTTCCTTCCTCCACAGTGGTTACTTAATCATTTTTACCTGTTGTCATGGAATCTCTCATTTGCTGGAAACAAGTAGGCTGCTCACGATGGACCTACTTTTGTTTTTACAGACCGATCGAGGTGGAATGAATTTGCTGCTAGAGAATAACTGGACAACATTCTTGAAAGCTAGGCTTAACTGTTCTATTCCCGGAGAGTACCCGTCTTACTTTGATGAAATTAAAGGCACCTATTTCTTGGAGGGCCAGAAACTGATATATGCCATATTTACAACTTCAGCGTAAGTTTAGTTTTTTCTAGACTTATCCTTTTGCTCTAATACTAATAACCCACCTGGTTTCTGATGAGCATTTTGTTACAAGGTGGACATGCACTAATTAAACTGTACCTCTACATGCTTGACTGCACACACTTCATGTATTGTAGCACCTAATGCATTACACGCAGTTTGTAGTTAAATGAGTAAACCTTCATTATGAGTTGTGTGTCATACTTGCTGTTTTGCCATTTTTCTTCAATTGTGAATGTTTTATAGATGAAGAAACACCAAGAAACCTCCTTTGATTACCTGTTAACTAAATCAAATTAAAAGCACCTGCTTACATGTTTTGTCCTGTTCTGTTCTGTCTTGCAATCCTAGGATATTGTGTTTTATATATGAACTAGGTAGTCCCTGCCTTTGAACATCATCATCAAGTTGAGGGGACTTCTTAGGACTCTACTCTATAACCTTTAACAGCATAATCTCCTATAGATCAGCCTGAGGAAGGCAGGATGTTTATCATCTCTAATGCTTTGGGAAAACAAAAAGAAAGATACCTATTACATTATCAAATAAAACAGTTTATGGGTTGTTGGTTTGCTTTTTGTTTGGCTTGCTTGTACATTATTTGAGAATTTTTTCTGCTTTGTTGGCAGTAATCTATTCTACTGCTGTTCTGCCATAGAAAATTTGAAGTGAAAACATGATGAATAAAGTCTGATCGTGCGTCACAAATATTCTGTGCTTTATTATTATCTTTATAGCAGCCAGTGCCTGACAGCAATCAAGCAGCAGCATAGGGTGTCCATCTGTCCTCTAGCTGTTTCTGCATTAAATTCTCATTATCACCAGGCAAAAGATCCAGTAATGAAGGATTTAAAACTACCAACATCTACAAATTTAGCAAAGACATTTGCGACAGCTGTTGGACATTCCCATTGTTGTATCCAGTCTACATCTAATACAAGATGCCATGCATATTTAGCTTATTTATGTCAGATGTCTTCTCTTAAATCTGTTGTCAGGTCTATTAGTCAGGTGTTAGAAGCTATTAAAGTTGACACTCCCAGAATCCAAATAGTGCTACATTAAATTAGTCAGCCATAGAAACTGTGGATACTCAGAGGATAGCAGTAAACTAAACTAAAGAATTTACAAATACAGTGTTTGCTTGCAATATTTGTACAGAATGTATACTTTTTATAGCTTAGCTATTTAGCATGCACATCTTCAAATAGACCACGGCAGCCATTGTTGAAGAATTTATAATATTGCTGTTATTTCATGAAATACCAAGGTTGAGCATCAGACTTCTGAAAAAGTAACCTTTGTACCATTACTGGACATTACATTATCTACTTCTGGATAATGAGAGGGGAAGGGGATGTCAGAAATTAATAGAAAATTGTGTTAGGAGATTTGAGCATCAGGTTTGCTTATGTTTTTTTCAGCGGCTGTGATATGTGTAAGTCCTTGTCTAGCTCTTTTGATGATTGGTGCTGAAAGACGGCGTAACTTTGACCACAAATGAGTGTGACATCTGAAATGTGAGCGCGCCTGGCAGAAAGGGCCCTAAGAAAATCTTAATTTTTTGGCGAATAAAATAATAAGTGTACAACAATGTGGTAAACGTTAATGTAGCCAAGGTGACAGTTTTTAAATAATCAGAAAACCACACGTGTTTTTTTTATCAATGTCTTTCCCAACTTGTTAAATAAAAAAAATCTGTCTGTCAGGTGAATGCTAACTGTGAGTTACAAGCCACATTTTAAATTGGCATCTTTGATGGAGATTAAACGAAGAAAGAGTTCCTACTGACTCAGTTAAGCTTCCAGGATGTGTAAGATACAGCGCAAGAACTTGTTGAGAACGTTTTCAATATGGGGAATTGTAAAGAACACATTGCTGCAATATGGGGTTGATTTAGTTTGATGGCATGTACAAAATGTCCTTTTCAGAAATAGTATTCCTGGCTCTGCGGTCTGTGCCTACAACATGACTGCATTCCATTCTGCATTCTTGGGATATTTCAAGTTTCAAGATAATGCCATGTCAGCATGGACCAGACACGAGAACTTTAAACCGGTTTCTCGGGTAGGTGGACACTTTTTCTCTCTTTTGTAAAATCCTAGTTACCGAATGTCGTGTTTGTCTTATGCAGGGAGGAAATTTTTTAATTCTCTTTCCCTGCTGTCCATGAGTTTTGAACAGGAAGAAATAGACAGACAGCTGACATGACCCCCAAAAAAGAGAATAAATTATGTATGGCAGTTTTGCTGATGCTGAGATGGTTGCAACTGAAATAATCTTATCAGTAGTTGTTTTTTCTATTGTTTTGACTAAATAGATGGAAACTAATTTTTCACACACAGACCTTGTAACAAATAAAGTTTTTAAAGATAAAATACTAGTTCCCCCCTAAGATTGAGTCATTGTAATCTCAAGAGTTTCTTTTAGGTGCCTCACCCATCTGTCAAGGGATGTTTTCCATCATCATAGGTAAATTGTATTTACTTCCAAACGTTCATTCATCAATAATATGCTAAGAAAGTAGCAGTGCCCCTTTTTTGTCTATTTTTGGGTATGCACAAATTTACTTTAACAAATTTATTTTAAATTCCACAACTGTCTGTAAAAGACAAGAAAGTGCCTCAAGATTGACCAATTTCTCCCTCACTAGTGAATAGAACACACCATCCATGTTTCATATTTGAATGGGCCCCTCACGAGCCAGGTGGTGGTCACCTTTTCATTGGCACAAAACCCCAGGTCATTGTGGAAAACTAGATTTCGTTTTCATTTCTTGTTTGAGAATCTCCGTGGATGGAGAGAAGCCATCTGCCAGCCTCTATTCTATTCTCAGTGCATCACACGAGAAATTATTGAGAAATCTCTTCCCCCGATTTCGTAGGTGGAAACTCTAGTGAAGCGTTAATGATGCCTAGTAAAACTTAGAAGTACCCCGAGTTACCACATGATTAGCCCCGTGACAGCGCTGGTGACATTCAAGGAAGATGGTCAAGTGAGCAGCTTTCCTACCGTGATAAAGTTAAAAGCCTCATCAGTTCGGTGAAGCAGAAGCACAGCGGTGAGTCAGAATTGATCACGTGTGCTGCCTGCTTCCCCTGCTGTATTGCCTGGGGACCATATCTGCATACTTTAGTCTACATTTGTACTGCGTAGTACTGAAAGCTCCAGTACCTTTAACCTTTTCATTTTTCGTTCCGAAAGACGTTTTGAAATCTGTATGATGCGATACGTTCTGATATCACCGTTTCGGATGCTTCTGCAATGGCAGCTTAGGGAATGTCAACAACCCAATAGTAAAGACTGACCGCCTGGCTGGTGAGGGGTTAAGGTTGAAGTTAGAAAAAAGAAGTATATTGTCAACAACCCAATAGTAAAGACTGACCACCTGGCTGGTGAGGGGTTAAGGTTGAAGTTAGAACAAAGAACTATATTGTCAACAACCCAATAGTAAAGACTGACCACCTGGCTGGTGAGGGGTTAAGGATGAAGTTAGAACAAAGAAGTATATTAATTCTTGTGATATTTATCCAATTTTAGTATTAAATAAGAGATGATAGCTTTTTTGTTTAAAACAAACTCAGGGGCACCTACAATCAAACAGCGTAGTTTTATCTGGTTACCTTGAGAATAAAACTGCAGTGATGTGTCTGTCTGTCACCTTTGTTGAAGGGTGGGGTTGTTGTGTGTGTGTGTGTGGCCCTGGTGGCAAACTGCATCCATCAGCTGTGCTCCTTTCTGATTGGTCAACTAATCTGGACCCCCCCAAATTGCTTGGCTTTGGTAGTTTTGTATTTAATGTTGATGATTTCAAAATTACCAGTTTAATATCAAGCCAAGTAGTTAAACTACAAGACAGAAAGGAAAAAAAAATGTATATGCTGCTGTTCATTCCCAACCAATCCAAATAAAGTAAGTAAAGCAGCACAGGTCCAAGGGAGACAATTCTTAAGATTTCTGACTAATGATTTTGTCCCAATTTTCAGGTACTTGCTTGTTTGCAATAGTGTTTTCTCTGTTTTGAAGAAATCCATCGATTGATTGGTAATAAATATAAATTAAGTAAACGACCACTGGCCCTATCTCTCTCCACTCTCTGTAGATAAATAGATACTACTACTAAAGCTTACATAGTCAGTACATTTCTTTCCCAGTGTCCTAGCCCAGGAAGCAGCAGTAAACGTTCCTATGACAACGGAATGGCTCAGAAGTTGGTTGATGCTCAAAAGTACCAAATGATGGACCAGGCTGTGCAACCAACCAAGATACACCCACTTTATGTTGCCATAAATGAAAGGTAAGAGCTGAAAGTTGTTGGGTTTATTGAGAATCTAAAATCATTATTTATATTTTACACACAGATTTACACTGTGTATATTAACACAGCATATTTTAATTTTAAAAATAAATTTTAAGTATGGAGTCCAGTTCAGAAATATGTTAGAGTGGGTGGTAGAGATTTTCTAGATGCTGGTTTATCCTTTTATTACTTCAGAGTATTTCTGATGAGAACACTGTTGGATTCTCGAAGTGGTATGGTGATAAACAGCTGAACAACTGTTTGTCATTACACTTACATGGCATACTTAACTTGAATGAAGACAGAGTGGCAGTGGAGCACTTATATACAATTGGTTATAGAATAAAAACTAATTTTTTAATATATGTAAAGCATTATTTCTTGCATAGAAATTAAATTTAATGATGATGATAATACATAAGGTAGCTAGTTAGCTTGTATAGGTTTGATTACAAGGGAGGTCACTCCTATTATACTTGAATTTCCATCAGATTTCTCTTTGTCAGAAAATAATCATAGTTTTTCTTAAATTTAAAGTTGTTTTTTAATGTATATCTTAGCTTTTGAGCCTTTTGTGTTTTTTTTTTTTTTTTGCAACTTCACAGGTGGGGACATATTGTTGTTGACCATGTCAGGGGAAAGCGGGATGTGGTATTTGAAGTGGTTTTCATTGCTACTGAAGACGGGAAGATAAAAAAGATGGTGACAATTCCCAGCAAGGAGAAGGCGTGCCTGGTGGAAGAGCTGAAAGTTGTGCCAAACGGTGATGTGAAGCCAGTAAAGGCACTGAAACTGTCACATAAAAAGGTGGGATTACCTTGGAAGTTAGTTTGACCACGTTATCACTGTAAAATCTCCAAGGGGTTTCACACACAAATAAAAATCAGAAATCTAACCAGACACTAAAGTGCAAGATAAACTTACAAACATTGAGCACAATCATCTCCCACAGACATGGAAATCCTAATATTTTTTTTTCATATGAAATAGTGACTAAAAAAAAAAAATAAATTGTGCTTGGTTTAGTTAATGACAGATGTCTTTTACAGCCATCAGTCAATGACTATAATTGCTGAACCATAAATATGTCTTCACATCTGAATAGATAAATGGAATAAATTTTTGTCTGTAGCAATAAATAGCAGCAGCAGAAACCAGTTTGAAAAATCCCAATTCCAACTGATCCACATTTATTCTCCATTTTACCTTAAAGTTTGCAACTTCAATTCTGTTCATCTTAAATCATGTAAGGAGAGCTACCAGTCATTGAAAAAGGAAAGATAGGATGGAGATATGAGATGGGGAGATTTTTATATTCCTTTGACATGGCTGGCATGAAGTTCAATACAATGTTTAAATGGTCTACATGTAGATTTGTGTATATATAGATCGACCAACCTTTAAACCTCCATGGGAGCTCTCACTATATCAAAAACTATATGTTTGTTTCTATCCCTCCCCAGTCTCTCCAATAGTAATATACTTCTAAATCTAATTTTCAAAAATACTTGGTAACTACTTTGTGTTTTCTCTCTCGTGTAGGCTGCTTTATATATCGGGCTGCCAGGAAAAGTGATCAAGGTGCCTTTCCAAAGGTGTGACAGATTCAAGACAGAAAAGTAAGTACTGACGATTTCCGCTTCAATTTGGTTCCTTTGCTGGGACCAAATTAAACAGCTAAAGATCATGAAAAGAATTCTGTGAATAAGCACTAATTATACATGGTGTGCTGTATTTACTGAACACCACAACAGATACGTTTCACACATTAAGATAATGTCCAGTATCTAAACATGCAGATTCTTTCCACACTTTAAAATTTAAAAAAAAGTGAGGCACAAATTGGAAATTTCAAATCAAATGAATTAATTTGACCTTTTCCTTTTAATCCATTTCCATGCAGATATGCTAAAGCAAACTGTCAAAGTGACCATGTTCAGAGAAATTATCACCACCTATCAAGGGAAAGGGAGGGTCAAAGGTGCCTGGTTCAGTCTATAGAGAAATTTGGAAAGACGGACATTTGTCATTTGCTCAGTTTGTGGTAGCCAGTTTTCTAATTAGAACTCGTAATTTGTAGAAAGTTCAGATATACTTGAAACTTAGCTTAGAAAGTAGAAATATCAAAAAAGTTTTAAGACATCATCTTTGCGAGCATGTCTACAGGTGCTGCTTACTAGTAGTAGGATATCTCGAATCTCACCTATTTTCATTTTGAAAATTGTAAGTCTGTAAAAGTCAGGTAGATTTATAACACAAATTAAATGAGAGAGAGAGCAAAAATCTTAGCAGAGATTGAGACCACTTCCTCACCCTTGAAAGCTATAAAGAAGCAGGGGGGTGCTGTGAGATTATGAAGGTTGCTCAGGATGTGCAATATCTAGTAAATAACTTACTCAATAAAAAAAACAAGCAGGTATCTATCTGTTGGTGTGGTGCTTTTTGCTTTGCTTTTGAAAGTTGACTGAATGCCACGCACTTGATTACCTCCCTTGTGAAATAGTTTTACAAATCACTCGGGTTTACAATTTAAAAAAAAATATTTTCCAGCATGTGTTTACTCTCCATGGACCCTTACTGTGGCTGGAATTCCATTGTGAAGAAGTGTACACCGGCTCCAAATAACCAGCCCGATGTCTATCATTGGAACCAGAATGTTGTCACGTGCCCTATTCTCGAGTATCCAGGTATACCAGAATCTGATATCACTCCAGTCTCACCTTATATTTTCAATTATAATTAGTCGTCAGATTTTAATTAATTTTCAGTATTTTCTTTCTTATTAGGACCTACTTACGTCTTTCACATGACATCCCTGGGGTATGTTTAGAAGAACTTTATTGTGCTAAACTAAGTGGGTGAAGCTGCTGCCTTTCACAAGCTACAGATTGGTACCATCCTTTCAATAGTTAAGAGGGGTGGGTGGAGGGAATGAAAGCTGATCTCTGCTGTTGAATAAGTAATACTTAGGTCTGACTGTCAACTTTACTTCCATATTTTAGTGGATGGAGGATGGTCTGAATGGACAAACTGGAGAAGGTGCAAGCACACAGGTACTGGCCGACTTGGAGACAACTGCCTTTGTCGTACAAGAATATGTGATAACCCAAAGCCACTGTTAGGGGGCAGTGACTGCGATGGAGACAGTGTTGAGGTCACAAACTGCACAAGTAAGAATCTAAATATAGGATCTTAGATGATGTTGTTTCTGCTCTCTGTATTGAACAGGTGAAAACATTAAAGACAGACCAGTCTCTGTTTCCTTTCCTCACCTGACACTGACCATTTATGTGGTAGAGGATCCCAGATTTCCACCTAACCCCCCTTTTAATATGTGAATACACCTTCATGAATAGATGTGGAAGAGTGTACCAAATTGTCTGATGCTTTGTGTGAATGTGAGTGAAAATATAAGTTATTTATCATGTGTGTAGTTTTACAGGTTTGTCTGGGACTGCATGTGGGTCTGGATATTATGAATACCATTCAGGTACATGTTGAGGGACATGCAACTGGCTGTGTATATTGAAATCCATTTAAAAAGCGATTCTGTTTTCACTATCATTATTCACAATTAACTGGTATCAGATTTGCAGATTTCTGTGCATTTACATAAAACTTTATTAGAAAAACATCATCGTGAAGAGCAGAAAGTTGTGTGTAGTCAGGATTGTTTTGGGTAACCAACATCACCATGTTTGTTTACCTCTCCCTCTGCTCCTAGTGCACGGCCAGTGGAGCGACTGGACACCATGGACAAGCTGTTCGCAGACGTGTGGATTTGGTTTACAGTCGAGAACGAGGCAATGCGGAAACCCCCCACCACAGTTTGGTGGTAGGGGCTGCAAGGGGTCTGACAAAGCACAACAATACTGCCCTGGGAACCCACAATGTCCACGTAAGCCCTCTTTTATTGCAGCTACTGAAGAAAGTCACTATCTCCTGGTGATCATTTTCTAAAAGTAGGGCACTGTATCTCTAATGATTAGGAAAAGCGTAGTACCAGGGTAAATAATTGTTTGTCATTGGAGGTATGCTTAACTCTGCGATAGGATTAAATGTAATGCAAACAAAATTTTGCTTCTTTAATATGAGCAATTACTAAATCATTGGTGTTTTTCTTGTAGACAAGGTCATGACAGCACCAGCTAGGAAGTAGTGTACTTGTTTTTAATTCATTATCTGTTAGTTTAAGGGGGAAAATGATGGAGTCTTTGTGTAAACCAAGAAATTGTCATCACCATTTAAGATGTGAAGTTTCATAAGGGTGTGGACTCCGTCCTGTTTTCAAGGAATTTCCATTAACGTGTAAAGTAACTATGACTGTTGATCGTTTTATTCTTAACTTCTATAAGTGGCGCTACAGCTCTAGAAATGTCTAATCTTGCTTGGTAAACTGCTCAACTTCAGTGATAATGTTGCATTAAAGTATTGGACCACACATTGTTAGCATCTTTAAATGTGTCACAATTTGAAATTTCATATGCAAATACGTGAAAAGACCTTATATACCTTGACAAGCACGGCTCATCTAGAAGTAAAGAAGGGTACAGGAACAAGATCTGAAGAGTGAGGAAAAACTTTTGGCCAAGGCTGTATTTTTAAAAATCTAAATAGATTTAGAATCTCTAAAAATTTACCAAATCACCAGCATGTGCTCGAAAAAAATTTCTTTCAGCTTCTCCAATAAATGGTGAGTGGTCAGTTTGGTCAGCCTGGTCAGTTTGTTCAGCACATTGCTATGGAGGAATCCAGACGAGAAGACGTGCCTGCAGCCATCCTCCACCAAAAAACAATGGCACACCGTGCATTGGCAACAAGCAGGAATGGCGCATGTGCAATAAAAATGTATGCGCAGGTAGGTGACAATGGCCTTTATTCTGTCTGCTAGTGCTAAATGTAGATTCTTTTTAAGTGATTCAAACATTACCAGGTGAAAGTGAAAAGGTGGGTAAATTCAGGTTCAGTGCCATTATTGATGTCCCAAGCTGGAAAAACACAGCCTGTTCCTTGCCTTTCTTTGGATGTGAACAAGAGTTGAAAATCCAGTCTCGCAGATATAGGTGGAGGCAAATGGAAGCGGAACTTGGAAGGCAAGCATGGTGACATTGGGATATGACTGATACGAAGCACACCAAAATTGACTCAGTAATTTATCATAAAACAGGTCACGTGCCAGAGAATCGTTCCACAGATCCAAGAATTCATCCTGGCTACATCCAGGGAAGCAGAGAATGGATTTTGTACCAGAGTAGCAGCTTCTCCTGTGAGTTCAAGGAAGTACCACTGAAATTCCTTTTCAAGGTGCCCAGTAATCTCCAGGATCTAGATTCTTGATTCTTCTATCACATTGCAATGTTTTCAAGATTTACTTTCCAACATCAGTTTTGCAGTTTGGATACAAATGCCTGCAGATTTTCTTGAAATTGGATAATGTGTGTTTCCCTTCCCTGAAGTTTCAGGTTCAGCTTATTCAGCTGGTCAAAAAATGTCTGCTAAGTAAGCAAATCTTCATCAAAGCAAGCCACGAGATCACGTTTCCCAACCAACGTACAGCAGTGTAGAAGAGGAGAAGAACATGGTCAGAATTCATGTCTTTGCAGAGTTCTTTGAACAGATGGGTGTTGAGGGCCCCAGATTTGATTGAAGAGTCGAACTGGCAAGAGCATATCGGTGAATCATGCAGTGAATGCCCTTTGCTTGGGGAGCAAGTTCTTTCACTTTCATAGCTGGTGCTCCATCTTTACAAGCACCACATACGTTTTTCCACTGCAGTCCTTCAGTCACAAAAAAGGTACTTATCTTCTCCATAATATCATCAACTTCTGTAGTGGTTTCAAGTGCACTACAAAACAGGAACTCCTCTTCGATGTCATCTGAATGAATGTACTTCACAAAGATAAGCAACTGAGAACATGAACTCATGTCTGTTGATTCATCAACTTGAAGAGAGAACCTTTGACTTCATCCAACACGTCTACGGACATATTTGAAATCCGCCTCTGAATAGTGTTAGTGGACAGAGATATTTGTTGCATCTTTTTCTCACTGGCTTCCCCATGAATTAACTTCACCATCTTCAACATACAGGGTTTGATGAGCATTTCTACAATTGTGTGGGGCTTCTTTTGTTTGGCTTCATATGATACCTGCACTACTGCTGTGCTCTTGCCGAAAACTTCCTGTAGGATCAAGCTTCTGACATCTGAGACCAGTTTCGTGGTGCCGAAAGAACTCCAAATCCTTTATAGTATGTTCTGGATGCTTTGTCTCTAAGTAACGTTTGAGTTTTGAAGGTTTCAGAGATTCAGCACTGAGAACAACATTGCACAAAACGCATTGTGGCTTCTCAACGCCATTGCTGAAGCCAAGTTTCAGATAGTCTTCTGAATATTTACGCTCTTTCTCCATGGGTATGGATTTCTGAAAATATAGGTAAAGATTAGAAGACCAGTTTTCTAATGCACAATAATTCATTAATATACCGAAACTAAAATAAAAGAGACAGATTTCATTTCATCCAAATTTTTAATGTTAATTTTACAAAACCACCAGCTATTGAAAAAGAGATTCTCACTTTCACCGCTTTTCATGCTCATTATTTGTTCTAATATTTCTAATTACACTGAAAATTCCATCAACACTAGCGCCAGATTTTGTAATCATATTACAATTATGTTTAAAGAATAATTTTAAAGTTATTTCAACTTTGTTGTAGTAAGCATGGTTGGGTGGCACCCAGCCAATTTCATTGGGAGGAGGGGTGAATTTTTTTTAAAACTTGCGTACGTACTAAATGGACAACCCCTAAGCTTTGTCTATCTTTAGACTAAAAAGAAAGAATAAACTTAATTTATTCTAACTAAAGCTGAAACTTAAAGCTACAGAAAAAAGAATTTTAGTACATTTCATCATACATTTAGTGAACTCTACCTCTGATCAGAACAGCTGTGCGGTGTCGTGTTGGTGCCCAAGTCTGCCTAAAATCGAGTTGGCTAGTGAGCGTCCGGCTGAAGTTGCAGTCCAGTCCTTGTACCATGTTCTGCCCCAGGCGTCGTGGTCTGGGCCTTTTAGCTGCAGGCCCCAAAGGCGTTAGCCAGTGGTAGCACGGCTCAATTGCATCAGTCCTGCTGTGGTAACAGTTCAAGTCCGGCCTTTGTCGCCAGCGTGTATTGTCCGTGTTTCTATGAGGGTGGCAGAGCGAGGGGAAGCTGTGGGGGGCCTGTGATGCAACCGGGAGTGCCTGCCATGGGAGACAAGTCTTACACCTTCAAGCTCGGCCTCCCATCGGTGTATTGGTCGCAGGGTAATTTTTTGTATATTTTTTTCTGGAAAAAAGTGCATCTTATAGGCCGGCAAATATGGTAAATATAAACAAAACAGATACATACTCATGAACAGTTTCTTGACTCAGTCATATGACAAAAATTGAGACTTCCAGGGTTCCACGACCCCCCCCCCCCCCAAATCGGAAAACACTTCGTGATCCCCTGGTTGGGAACCACTGATGTAGAGCATGACTTCCACAGTTTCAGATTATTCACTCGAAAACCAATAATGCTCACAAGGAACACAAAGACAGGGTCTATTTGCGAATGTGCAGCATTCACAATGCTCTCTGCTCTATCACCAGATCCATTGTGTGTAATGGACAGTAAAGTGTAGGATTCCACCCCTGAACTCTCTGCACCACAGCATTTGAAATCTTATGTAGTGGTAATTTATTACAAGAACCAAATCAAAAGCTCCATCATAACTTCATTTTGTTTGAATTTATAATCAGTAAATCCTCTCATTTTAAGATGATTCATAGCAGTGCTGTAAAATACAATCTAAATTTGTTGTTTTTATTTCTCTTTTTCCAGAGAAGACCCGAACTGGTCCATGGAGCCCATGGATAAAAACAAACTCAACAAACGATGGATACTTTGAGCAGCGTTTTCGCTTTGTGTGCCACGCACCTGTTCCAAATGAACGCATGATCCGCGTACATTATAAACGGTCCAAGGTGAGGTTGTGTACGAACAACAGGGGCTGCCACAAGTCGCGAGAGTTTCGTAACACTGTTGACATTCACACGCCCGTTGCCCGCGTAATCAGCAAGTACTGTAGATTTAGACGGAAACTTTTCCGAAAGTACTGCAGCTGTAGGACACTTGGAGTGTTCCTTGTCTGTCAGAAATGTGCACGTGGATGATACCGCGTGGTTTGTCTCCAAACACTGCCTCAATGTTTGTCGGGCAAGCGTGTATAACAGAGTTTCTCCCAACAACTGAGCTCTCTATACAGTATTTTCTTCCCTATGCCAAAGGATAAAACATTAACATTCACAGCTGAGATTATGGAACTTAACTAACTGCATACAAAAAGTGGAGATTCCTAGGTTATGTTATTTATCGGTGTTGGCAATGAAGAACGTTTGGTGTTGGCGAACGAACTATTACCTTATTTATTATCAGACACCTATATATAATAAATATGTACCTGACAGTATTTTCAGTTACAATGGTGGGAAGAAAGTTACAGTTTAATTGCAAGCTTGTCTTGCAGGGATTCAGCAATATGCTTTGAAGTGAAGACTAAATACACATAGATCTTGCTGTAATACATGTTCAAGGGAATAGCACTGTGCCAAAAGAAATTCAGCTGATTGGACACACAGTATTCGAGTGATGAAGGTACAAGTTACGGGAATTTCTTCATTTATGCTTAAACTGGAACTACTCGAGAGAAAATAACTACTCACTTTCTGCATCAATCCTGTTCAACTATTTGTCTTTAACTGAAACAAAGCCAAGAGCACCCATCAGTCACATGCATGCCATCTTGCATGGCGCTTTACTCTTCTGTCACTCACTCGGTCAAAATGTTTCTGCTGCTGTGCATAGTTTTTAAAAAGCTGATGTTTTTTTTACCTAATGGATTCAGTTAAATTGTCTTCCAAAAAAAAAAAAGAAAAGTCAAGTGAAGGATTTTGTTTTGCCTTTAACTAATGAAGTTATTTTTATATAGATTTTTTAAAAAAAAATACTGTATACTTGAAAAAGCTTATTGACAATTCATTAACCCTTCCCCACTGTGTTCCCTTTTGGATAATATTTAAACTTTTTAGTTACACATCAAATAACAAAAAAAAAAAAAAAAAACCGAGGTTTTCTTTTTGAGGCCAAAGCTGAAATACACATGTAAACTGTCTTAGAATCTTCCTCACTGACAGATTAACAATGAATTTAATACATTTTAGTCACCAGAAATACGCATCTTCCACAGAAAGCTATATAATGTTATCCTTAGAAATGTATTGTCACAACAGCACCCATGAGAGCCTGGTGGTGGTGCTCTGTCACCTAAAACACGATCTCCCTCTACACTAAGAGTCCACAAATTCATTAACCCTCTAACTAAGGCCAACATTTCTTCCGGAAGTACTTAAAAGTAGATTCCAGGAGCAGCGCGGCATGTGAGGATTTTTGAAATAAAGATATCTAAAGTAACAGTCACTCTGCTTGTTACATACAATCTTTCAAGGACCCCTCAGTCAAAACAAGGGATTTGTTTTGTGATCTTTGAAGTCAGTACTCACCTCTGCCTGTTCTCAACAGGTACACCCTGCAAAGTTACAATAATTAACTGCCTTGGATGAAGAAAAAAGCGAGTATTTCACAGTCCCTATGTATGTACACAATAATCTGATTAAAACATATTGCTGGCTTTCATCTTCTAACGCCTCCCCCCCACCTTTTCCTAAGGCATGCCATAGTCCAGCTTAAATTCATGAAACTCTCCCCCCTTTACTCCAGAAAAAAAAATGGTAGAGAACCCTACATTCAGGTGGGGGTGTGATTGCAAACCCCCCCCCCCATTTTTTTTTTTTTTTTTTACTGTGATAAATTGGTAGGGATATATAAAAAAAAAACTGGTAGATTTTTTTCCTATCATTATTTATGCACCAATTTAATTTTAATTCTGTATACAATCCTGAAGTGATGCCCGATAACATCATTTAATATATCAGTTGGTATGAACCCTCTAGAATATGCTTTATTATTACTAACAATTGAAAAAAGGCCCCATGTATCCATCAGTGTTAGACACAACACATCATTTGAGTGTGAGAACAATTATAAATTTTGACAGTAAATATATCATAGTTATATAAACCTATCTGTCATACATTATTTATGACTCTCAAAATATTTTAACAATAAATGTACATAATATATATATAAGAAAAACAAATTTTTGTTCTTACTGTATCATGTGAAGTGCTCAATGTTCTGAGAACACTGGAAACAAATATCTTTGTAAATCTTTAGTAATTGTGTATATCAGTTCAGTCTGATGAATGTGGAGGGGAGCTAACTGTTGCTGGTATATAGATGTGCGTGCTACTGAACTGTAAGTAATGATCAAAACTTGTGAGTACTTAATTTATTTAGAGTCTTTGTCTAGTGGATCCATAACTTAGATTTTATTCTAGTAACTTGTGTAGCATAATACACAGCACTCATTGAACTGCTCTGTCTTTGTTTGTTTGAAGTTGAATTACCTTCCACACTACACACAAACACTCAAGAGACTAAGAAATACCTACAAGTTTGTTCAATTATTGCCACAGTTGCAGAAATAAGTTGTTTCTGCTTGAATTAAATCAACTTACCTTTCAATGCAACAAACAGACAAGATGTGGCAGCTAAGATGGGGGGCACGTCTAAACAGATATTCCATTTTCTATTCTATTCTGTATCTGAGAGAGAGAGAGAGAGAGAGAGAGAGAAAATGACAAACACAGCTTGGAGAAAAAAGTTATTGCTGAAGACATTTAATGTTTGTTGACCGGTCAGTCAGTGTCCTCTGACATACTTTGACGACTAGCAGTAAAGATGAATGAATAGAACATTTTTTTTCAAAAATCCACTCAAACCAGATTTATACAGAACTCTAGTTAGCGAAAATTAAAAATAAGTCTCGACAGTCTGTCATTCAGAAAGATGTAAGACAAAACATTTGGATGGGGTCTGTTTTCCATTGTCTTAAACAGCCAATATCAAACATTATAACCAAAGGGAATTAACTCTGTTTTTGCCTTTATCTCCAGTTGCTCATTCAAGAAATTATCAATACCTACTCAGCATTTTAAGTTGTATTAGAAAGGCATACCTCATCACAGCTAGTAAATTTAAAGATTACGTGAGACTTTCAAAACTATATAAAGAATAAAATTTTATTTCAGTCTTTACCTTGTTATGTTGTGATGTGAAAATACTTATTTTACATCAGCTTAACATTGTCAGATCTATAGATAGAAACAATTTTCTCAAATGTCTTCAGCAAGATTTGTTGTTTGAGTTTAAAGACTTGCTGCTTTTTGTCCACCCACCTGTGGTTATTGTTCAGTAAACCACCTTGTCTTGTTAGCTCATCTATTTTGATGTGTGGTTGTCACAATAGAACTAATTAGTCCCAGTCTTTGTGTTTTTCCTCCTTTTGTACATATTGTTGAAGTTATGATATATTAAAGCTGTAAAAAAACCTATTTATTTGCTATGTTGTTGTTTTTTTGTCAGTCCTATCATCATGTGTACAATCACCTTCATTTTAGAGGCCTAATGAATAGACAAAATCATGGCAACATGTGAAGGTGACAGCACAGGAGCATCTTTCTACTTTGTACCTCCTCCCTCATTTTCAACTAGCACATTTCATTGTGAATTGATGATGAAAATATCTTATCACACGTCCTAAGGAATGCACTCTTTAAACTTGGGGCAGTGACTGAACAGAATCCCGAATGTTCCTGTAGCTTTGTATTTGATTATGGCCACTACTTTCCTACATTATAAGATAAATCATTTCATTGAGCAGTTGTTAAAATGAAAATGTCAGCATGTGAAACTCCATGCAGGCTAATATTTTTCATCATAATTTGTCCTTATGCTAATTCCACTGTTTAGCTAAAAAGAAAATACTGATTGGAGGGAGGTTTAAACAAGATACCATGGTAACCCTGAACATTGGAGCAAATTTTAAAAAAAAAGAAACATTTACTTTGTTTGTATACTTTTTTCCTTGAATAAATTATAAATCTTGACCATGTATGGTAAGCTATAACATGTATGAATATTAAACTAATTAAAGCCTTTTCTTATTCCAATAACTGCTGCAAAGCTTTATAAAAATCTTAAATTTCCCTTCTTTAACACACATGACTAGAAGCATGGAAGTCAGGCATAGAATTGTTTTTTTGGTAACAATATAAGCTCTAAGGAAATAGTCTATAAAAGACAATGGAGATGATCAGATTGTCTCAGGTATACTAAAGCATACAACTTACAGGGTTTCTTTCAGTGTCATTATTCATTTGTTTCTGTTACAGTAGATCTGTGCAAGTGTTTGCTGTATGTTGCAAATTTATCAAAAAGGAAATCAGAAAGAAAAATGATTACCTACTTTGAGCAGATTTCTATTTAACATTAACCCTTTAAGTACCTACAGCTGGTTTGGCAGTGTATGTGGCATAATATAACCATTCATCAATAATATTATCTAAGTAATAAAACCACTCAGAACCAATTAAAAGGATGGTAACCTATTTTTCCTTTTCACAAATATGCATTAACTTTTTTTTGTTTTTACCTGTACTAGAAACACTTAGTTTGATAGATAATTTTGCTAATTCACAAATATAAATGGAGAAGCTTCAAATATACTGTTTCTTAAATATCAGGTAGATCTAATTACAGTCCACACTGTCTTTCTGTGTGCATAGATTATACTAATATTATTTCTAATTTGGCAAGGAAAGATATAATGCAATATGTGCCTATCTATCACTTGTGTAAACAATATTTATCATTCATTATAACCCACTAATTGTGTGTGAACAGTTTTTCCTCTGTAATAGGCCAGATTCTAATTTGTTATAGTGTTACAATAAAAAATGGTTAGTTTGCTTGTATATTTTCTCAAATGGAAGCTGGCCAGAATGGTCACAATGAAATGCTGGCAGTGGCTGCCATCAATATTGCAATATAAACTAGCATTTCTGAAGTGATGGGAGAGAACTCTACCTGTGATGGAAACAATAATGTAAATGCATCTCACACACTACCTGTGGTAAGTTTTGATAACAAAGTCTTTAGAAAATTTCCAGTCACCTCGCCTAACGTTTAATACCTAATGCTTTGAAATTAAATTTGACTTCTAATGCTAGATAACTATATAGATAAACATTACTACTTTACTTTAGGACAGTTTGAAATCAATGCACAAAGTCATAATTAACCTATACCTGTAACTTATGCAAACATGCTGAGTTACATTTGTACTACTTAATATAGGGGAGGTAACTTGAATTATTAAATTGAGAGAGATTATTTATTATTAATCAATTGTAAACAATTATTGCATACCACGTTACAATTAAGACAGGCCAGTCAGCTGTAATGGTTAAGGAGGACTCTGTCGATTAAAATCTATCATTTCAAACAAACTTAAAAGTAGTTACATATTTCTGATAGTCGACCACCTATTTATTTGCATGGTTGCCATAGCAACTTTGCAAGCTCATTGTTTGCAAAAAACACTGGCAGACTTGAGTAAACAACATTCATGGATTCAACAGATTACAACAGTATCTTTAAAATCTTCCTATCAAGAAAGATAAAATGTATATTTTTAAAATCTTTATCAAAACCTAATTTTCTACTGTACAGTCATGTTCCAATTGCAGCATCTCATAAAACATTTTGTATGCTAATTGTTAACTTAGTATCACCAATAGCTGCCATGCCATGCAAACTCCAGATTTTAACAAGTTAGAGTCTGTGCAGTGAAATTTACCTCCCCAGCCCCTCTCATCTACCTGCCTTGCAAGCTACTACAGACATCATTTTTAATGTGAGACACACAATAACTGCTGGCAGAAAATATGGGAACACCTATTAACACAACAGGTAGATTAGTGTAAATTACCTGGAAAACTGAAAATATATGCAGGTGTGTTGTTATGATAAGCATCTGTACTCTTTTAGATTACAATCTTTATTGAGTTTAAGTTAAGAGGCAACAGCAGTCCATTGTTTTCAAATTCATCTGAGGTTTTCAGTACTTGGACACAGATGTAGGAGTCATAATTACAACAACAACAAAAAAAAGCTAAAAATGCAACATAGTCAGATATAAGAAAATATTGTTAGTGATATCATTTTTAATGCTTGAAATCACTGGCGAGTGTAAAAGTTTACTGAAGATAAAAGCCCTAACATTATAATGAAAAATATTTAAATATTACTGTTGAAATAGCATTTCACATCTGTTTTATATTTTAATATCCTGTCATCTTTATGAAACTTATGGAGAACACACACACACACTATCACTCATAATGCCATTTTCCAGGATATACTGTGATGCATTAAAAATGCAAACTGTACTGTTTTACTGAATTTAAAATGTCAACTTGTGTATACATTACAACAAATCCTGAATGTGTTCTCTGAAAACTGGGCCCCATAAAAACATAGCACATGTGACAGTGCATATGTGATAAAATCATAAATGACAGATGCTAAGTTAAATCAGGTTATGGAAATGCTAAATGGTAGCACAGAAATAGTTAACATTACCCAGTGATTCAATCATTGTACCAGCTGTGGCAATCAACAGCCAGGTGACTACTAGTGCACACATTTAACACAGTGTGTCTGTCTGTCTGTGGCATTTTCACAAGTATCTCTAGATAGTAAGTACCATTGGCAGACAAACTGGTCTTTTGCTTGGCTACAAGAGGCCTTGAAATGATGATATCAGGGATCATCAAAGAATGTACGATTTTTAACTTTTCTCATGATTCGAGATTTTGCAGATAGACGTACCTACAAAAGTTTGGCTCTGGAAACGTTAGGTAACTTGTTAAAATATTTCTAAGTAGAGAAGTTATAGTTTTCCACCTGGAAAAATTCTCTCAAAGCCATTTCCCCTAACTACCAAAATGCCTATTTGCTTCTAACACCCAAAGTTTACTGTTTTTAACGACTGAGCAGATTAAAGAAATTAAAAAAAAACAGGATAGTTCATTCAGTCGCAGAAGACTTGTTCCATTCCTATTCTAAAACATTTATGTATCAAATAAGTTCGCCATCCTTAAAACCCTGTAGATGTGTTTGAATCACTTTCAGGCTCCTGCAGTATTGATATAAAAAAAGCAAATTTGGAGAAAAGTTTTCAGATGTTCGTAACTTTTGATAAAATGACCAATAACAGCGCATTTGTATATCAGATGAAAGGTAATTTATCAGTGTTTCAGATGTTTTTTTCAAATTCTAGCACGAATTTATATGAAAAAGATTTTATTTACAAAACAACAAAAAAATAATTTTCTTATAACAGCAAAAGTTATGAGGAATTTGAATAGTTAAATAATTTGATATGGTGGTAGGATTTTATAGGACTAGCGATAGTTATCACTTGGGTGGCTAATATATAATTAATTATTATTTTCTTAGAATGGGTGGGAAGTCCAGTCTTTCTCCAACTACGTGTTCCAGAATTGTTGAGCTTCAAAAGCTGAAATTTCTGTATTCCCAAATCACCAATGAAATCTGAAGTGAAACAGCTTGCAAACAGCCTGGAATCTCTACCAAGCCACTGGACAGTATAGTGATCATTCATAGTCCGTCTGGCCTAGAAAAACTACCCAAAGATTGGACCGGTGCATCCATAGGCTGTCTGAAGCCAATCATATGAAGACGGTTGTGGACATCCATAGGGAAATTCAGCAGTGGAAAGATGGGAATAAGTGTGTGGATTGTCAGAAAGAAGCCATTCGTTTCCTGAAAGAACCACTCACGATGTCTCAAGTTTGCATTTGGGGAGGGGAGCACGTCAACTGGACACCAGAAATGTGGCCCATAGTCATTTGGTCGGACAAATCCAAGTTCAATTTGTTTGGTTCTGACAGTGTGCAATATGTCTGATACAGAATTGGCAAAGAGTTCGATCAGAAATGTATTCTTCCGACTGTTCAAGGAGCTGGTGGGAGCATGATTTGGGTCTGTTTCTCTGGGCACAGGATCGGTTCAATTTGCACATCTTGAGAAATATCTTCAAACCACATGCTGATGAGAATTTGTCCTGCTGGAAGATCCAAGTCAAGGGCAATGCACCCATTCACACTGTGAATATCGTTAAGCATTGGTTCCAAACCACGAAAATCCCTCTCCTCGAATGGCCTCCTCAGCATCTGAATTTAAATCCAATGAAGAATGTGTAGCACACACTAGGTAGAGGGATTAGAGCTCCAAAGCCGGCAAAATTGAACAAGTTGTATGAAAATATCAAAGTAATGAGGTTAAATCACGGTTGACTATTCCAACAAGCTTATCGATTCAATGCTCTCTCATTACTGGGCCGCGATCAGTAACTTCATCTCTCCTACCAAATACTAGAACACATTTAATGATTTGGTTGTCAAGAAAGTGCCTTATCTTGCAAATATACATCGCCTAGATCGGATCATGAAATCCACTTATAATTTTTGCCACCATAAAATGCTAGAATTATTTTGTTGAGAATCAAAATTTGTTCATACACATTTATGGCGAAGCTTAAAAAGCATTTTAAACCCTGGTAAATTATGCACTGTTAGTGGTCATTTTAGCAAAAGTTATGAACATCCGAAAGCGATTCTCCAAATCAGCTTGTAATTTTTGCCACCACTGTATAAGCATCTTTGATGTCTCACTCAAGGATAAATCAAAGCCCAACCACCTGTACAATTTTTGGAAGAAAAAAGTTGCATTGGCTGGCAGGATTAGCACAAAAGTTGTTGGAATCATTAATTTTCATGTAAAACATCTTTCAGAGAAGTTCACTAACTTATTCACTAGCAACATTAGAAGAATCCATTTCCAATCACCCCTTCCTCCTTTTCATTTAGTTGTGCGGTACCAACACACTGATGGACAATACCAACATCACTGAACTAGGTGTGTGTGTGTAAAAGCTCTGTGGTGGATACTGATGGCACTGACAATTAGTTATTTTCAGTTTTGACTTAATATAAAATTACAATTTTGTTTTCTGGTTAAGATAACCAAAAAAAAATGGAATTGGGGAATTCTTAAATGCCAAATCAGAAATTTTGGTTTGAACAGATTCAAATTATTGGCTCTGGAGAAAGCTGGGAGTAAATCAACAACAACAAAGCCCCCTCCCATCCAGTAGTATTTTGTTTTTTCAAAATACAAAAAGGAGCAATTGCAGAACATCGAGGGAAATACATTTAATAATATAGTTAATTCTCTTTATCCACTCAAACTGATGTTCATAGATTTGGCTTCCATAAAATATATTAACCTGAAATTATCAATTCTCTTAATGTTACTCCTTAGGAGCCTGGGTCATCACGCTAATGCTCAAAATATTTTTCATTAGACATAAAAGTGGGCTGCTAAAAGTCTATGTATCCAAACTGCTCAAGACGTGACTGACTTCAGATAACTGGAACATTTAGCTATCTGGACATGACTTTTCCCATTACTATTTTTTCAGTATCAGCAGAGCTATAACAGTTTATCTTTCTGAGCCAGAATATTATGCACAGTAGATGTTCCAATGATGAATTCATTCATGAGGATTTTGCAGCACTTACCTGGCTCTACTCTGTGAACAAAATCTACACTTCTTAGCACTAGTGTCTACAGAGGCCATGGTAACAAACTTTGCTGTTATGTATTTAAGTAAATACATCACTTAAAAGCAGCAATAGCTTTGTGTCAGCGCAATCTGGAAACAATGCAGCAGGTATAACCAATCAAGATGATCCAAAACAAAATTCCACAGCAAGAAATATAAACACTTAAAGTGTGGATCCAAAAAATTTTGGTTCATTTGCATGTTTGGGTTTAGAACTGATTGAGAGTATATGAGCAAATTCAGATGATCAAGGTTTTTGGATAAAAGGACTTGTACTGTATTACCAAAATCGCTTGTGGCCTCTGAACTGTCCCCGCGTACAGGCTGTGGTCGTGTCCGAACAGTCAGCGGGTGCGGGTAATATAGTGCTTATATAATCAGCACATGGATGGTGATTCATCCATTCTTGCTGATCATAGTTTTCATCCAATGTCTAGTTTTTTGGACATCATCATCCATCTAGCATCCATATTAAACAAAGATAATTTTGGCAGAAATCTAAAAATGAACAAACCAAATTCTCCCTTGATAGATGGCTTGTGTCTAACCATTTCACTGCAGATTTCAATTCAGTCATTCCCCAAGTGTCATTGACTTTTTAAAAAAAATTTTTTTTACTACTTTATGTGAAAAGTTAACATATATGACATTAAAATTTGTTGAAACCAATATTTTATAATGGAACTTGTTATTATCAAAAAATAGTGGAAAATATGTAAAAATGTAATTTATAATAATTAGCCAAGCTAAGTCAAATGATGCCAAAATTACACCAGAAGCATAAAGGTAACTAATTTATGAATAACTTCTCTGTGCTAGTACTATACAGTACTGTAACAGTATTAGGCTACAGAATGAAAAGTTGGATGCTAAAATGGATATATTTTATTGTATCAAATGATCAGAAAAATTCAACATGAAATATTTATCTACATTTATGTACACTGGCACATTTTGAAATTTTTCTGCACGATATATTTCAAAACGTGAGATTATGCAGAGAAGTTTATCTGCATGAGAACTGCAATGCTGTTTGTTTTCTCTTGCAGTTACCTTTACCTTCTTATAACATTGGGAAGGTAGAACTGGACATACACAATAATTTGGCTTGTGTTGCTTGTTCTCATAATGAGAGAGGAAGTGTCTTTCTATCAGTTGAAATTCCATAGTCGGGCTGGAAGTCCGATGATCTTGTCTCCTACAACTTCTAGTAAACCCTTCCAACAAGCCAACAATTACTTGCTCTCTGAAATTTCTTTAGTTTTTTTGTAGGGTTTTGAATGTTATAGCAAATCCTAGCAACTTCAATAACAAAATTCCATAGGGATGGGTACCATTTTTGTGCTTTCCTGTTGAAAAGGGATGTTGCACACATTTGGTCAAATTTACCCACATCCCCCATATTGTACAGTACCTGGACATTTGGTTTGTCAACCAACCTGTCACCCTTTTTGGATCTAATCTGAACCTTGGTTACACCAGAATCCCCAACAGTTGACATGTTCACCTTGCCAGAGAGAAGCAAACATGGAGGTTTTATTTTCCAAAATTATTGGATGTTCACCCTGTTTACTTTTTTCATATCAGGAGGCAGCTCTTGTCTGTTGGCACAAATAGTGCTACAGGCTCCAGTATTCTTCAACCTCAGAAATCATGGAGAGCAACACTAAAATTAAAATGATCCATATATACATTAAGGCCTTTGTTCTCCTACTCTGTGATGAACATAGTCTGTACAACTAGTCTAGCCCTTATTTGAGGCATCTTTGCCCGTGCACACACTGGACTTCAATATGTAACCTGAGTGTCACACAGAGACCAAACCTTTATTCCCCATTTAGCTGAGAGTTTGGATGGTAAGTATTGCTTGAAAAGGTTTCCTTTGAATTTTATCACTTTCTCATCTGCACCTATTTCCCTGAGGCTCATACACTGTAATGTAGAGATCTTTGATCATATCTATGATTAAGCCAATCTTATAGTCTGTCATTCATCTATCTGCATTATCAGCAAAACGAATGCATGCACAACAGACAAAAATCCAGGTGTTTGAGTCGACCAAGACTTATCAGTAAAATATGATTCAGTGGTTGGTTTATGAACTAGGCCCATAGCTATTTCTAATGCTACAAATGCTTTGATATCCTGAGCTATAACATCTTTCCACTTATTATATCTAGACTTAGGTGGTAACCGCCCCTTCTTTTCTATCATTTCTTTTACATACTTGCAGTTTCTTTACTAACATGTTCATAAATGGTATCAAGAAACACTAGAATGGGTACCAATTTATATCCAATTACTTTGTGTACCTGCAAAATCCATGACATCTTTCAACTTATTTGGGTTATTCTTTTCTACATCATCTACTTGACCACTTATAATGTTCTCTCTGAGCCAGTTCTGTGCATGTTGATGGGCCTTTATCGGTATTCTCATCCTTATCACTAGTAATACCCTTTGTCACATTCATCAGCAGTTCATAGTCACTGGTTTTTACTTAACCTTGTGACTTCTGTGGTTATTTAGTGCATTTATGCTTTTATTTTACAGTAATGTGTCAAAAAGACCATCACATGCCTTATGGGTAACAGTAATAAAAGGTAGAGAAAGCATAATTCATTATCAATTGATATGAAAGTTGAGGTATTGCAACGACTTGACTGTGGTGCATCTGTGAAATGATTGAGAGAGAAATATGGGGTGGGTATCACCATATGATTTAAAACAGAAAGACCAATTATTGGAATTTTATGAAAATGAATCTTGAAAGTTAATGAATAATATAAAAATTCTGCATAGGTAAAAAAAAAATGATGAACTTGATCATGTAATATCTTTCATATGTAAAACAGATCTGAAAACCAAAATCCAATATGCAATCGGCCATAAGCTTTTCAGATAAAGGATACTTGATACACCTTACTGTATATACGGATGTAATTATGCCCATAACTTACCATTATGGTGAAAATATGTTTGTTTATGTTCGAGTTGTTCTATACCCTGCCACCAGATGGCAGTGTAGCCGATGTCTCTGTCACTTAAGAGTTCTAAAGACTGTAGTAAACCACTGTGGAAGTGGAGACACTTTTTGACAGCCATGGAGAAAAGTTGATTACCACAAATATTGACATTAAAGATTTCATTGACTGTAGTTGATCAGTGCAGTGAAAGAATTAAGAAAATGATAGACTTTAGAATCCTGTATACCATGTAGGTCCATATAGTTAGTGAAATGTAATTAAAGTGTATTTTGCTTTTTTCAATTCTCTTGTAATGAGTTTTGTTTTTTAAAAAAATGTTGTGGGTATTTCCGTTCTTGTTTGTTTGTTTTCAGACAGACAGACAGACATCTCATGTCTGATGCAGAATAAAAGATTCTTCATCTGGCTGGATTTTGGTTACTGTGCTTCATCAGTGGCTTTGCTGCTTCACTGACAATCCAGTTGTGTATAATCAGATGCCAGCAAACAGTCAGTGGCAAAAGAAAGACAAAGGGCAAAGAACCAATAAAAAAACATAGCGAACAGCTCTCACTTTAGTCTGGACTTTACCAACCCTGCCAAACTTCTAAACACAATAAAAGACCCAGCAGAATCCAGGGAGGAAGTCACTGCTAAATACGGCTGCAACATCAGAACAAACATCAATGATTCATGACATTTTCTTTAGAGGGCTGGATTCCAGTGGCTATCTGATCACTCCTGATCATGTGCAAGGAACCCTTCCATAAAGGGGACAAGCTAACTGTAAACATATCTAGTTAAAGAAAAATTTGATTCACTGATAAAACTATTTTATGAATGTATCAATCATTAAAGTTTAGTTGACATATATTTAAATATATGAGTTGTCACCTTTTTTTTCTTGTTTTGATTTTATTTCGTATAAAGTCGTCCTTCATGACCAAAGATAATGAAGATGGCAATGGTTCTTTGACTGCATAACTGAATCGTTTACTGGTGATGGCTTGTATTTCGCATGAAATAGGGAAAAGCAGAATCAGGGCTCAACTGTATACTTTTTAACTTAGTAAATCCTTTTATTATCCAGAAATTATAAAACTGTTCCAAAAATGTGTTATAGGATAGTTTTGTCAAGGTGAGAGCCAGTTAAGAATTGGTTGTGGAACATCCACCACACCTGACAAACACAACCCAGGCAGGCATACAATGCCAAGAACCTCCTGCCACCAAAGCGAGTTTCTATCAAGCAAATGTGCAACTAAAAAAGTTTCTTCAAAAAATTACAAATCTCAATGGAAAATTTACAGTATAATGAATTGTGTCACAATCATTATTATAAAACTTTAACTTGACTACACACTACTTTCCGCTAAATATTTAAATTGTTGCATGTTAAAAATATTCATTATAAAATGTAAGAGAATGAAAATTTTAAGAATATGAATCAAGGGAATTTAGTCAAACATTAGAACTAAAAAGACACCACCACGTGGCTTTAAAAATACGTACATTTTAAAGCCAAGTATTTGGCAAATACAGATGGAAAGTAAAAGTACTAAGCTAATCAAAGAATCCTGTTAATCAAAATAAATTTGGACAGAACATAAGTAACATTCTCAGCTACCATGGCAATAAATAGCTTGTTTTGCTACTAAGAAACTAGAAGTTTGCATTGTTGTTTTGTTAAGTAATCAGTTACTTGGAAAAAATTAATTTTTAATTTCCCAGGAATGATTAGTAATGTATGTCATCCTAAATATAAAGAAAGACTAAAAACTTTGGTTGCCCAATCTGGCCTAAAGTCTTCTTTAAATGGAGTGACTGAAGTCTTTAAAATCTTATTTGAAAAAGAATGCATAAAGTTAATTTCTTTTTATGCTACATGTACGTCATACTTAAGAAATGTTTTTTTTTTTTCCAAAGCAGGTAGTAATTTTAAATAGCAAATTATGCCAAAGTTTAAAACATGACTGACTAACTGTACACCCTCTCCTTCCATCTGTTTCCCATCAGAGAGCTATTAAGGTTTTCAGCATTCAAATGTAACATGTTCATTATGGGATCAGTAATCAGCCATGTATGGTTCAATTATTTCAGATAATACTACCAAATATCAACTTTCTGCCAAAGAACACAGGTACAGATTTAAGTTGTTAATAATAGTCACATGATACACCAGCATTTTAATATAAATATGTATAAATTATTAATTTTGAATCATTGCCTTTTGCATTAGAAATACACTGTTATACTTTGTTGTCCTCCAACTTCTTTCGGCATCAATGCTAAAGGTTACTTCCAAAATTCAACAGATGCTACCACCTACAACAGAAGTTAACCTACACCAAGAACCATAAAAACTTAGGTTACTTATTAAGGCCTGGAGCTTTTTTGTTTTTGAAGGTTGTTTTGCCTATTAAATTTTCTTTAGTATTTCTTTCAATTCCAGCAATTAACAGTTAGAAATATTATACCGCTTCCTGGAATATACTTAAAAAAGCAAATAAAATAAATACAAAGGGAAGATTTGAAAGAGGATGAACACAACTTATGAGCAACTGCAATGAAACAACATAATTTGTATATTAACTTCATACTAAGCTGTTTAATTTAAAAAAAAAAAACAAAACTTGCAACTTTTTCTTCTCCTTTTAGTTCTTCATCGTTAGATGCAGTTCTTCCAAAAATTTGTCTTCAAGCCTCTGTTTCCCATGCATGCCTAAGTGCTGAGATATGTCCTCTTACCATCTCTCCTCTAGTTTCCTTTATTCTCTACATGAGTACATTAAAGATTTTTTTGGGCCATCTATCTTCTGCCCTTGTAACATGATCAGCCTAGGTCCATTTCAGTCTCAAATGTTTCCACTAAATCAGAGGTTCCAAACCAGGGGGGTCACGAAGTGTTTTCTTGGAGTTTGCGGAACCTTAGAAGTTTCAATTTTTGTCGTATGACTGAGTCAAGAAACTGTTGAGAAGTATGTATTTGTTTTGTTTATATGTACCATATTTGCCAGCTTATAAGACACTTTTTCCCAGAAAAAAGTATACAAAAATTACACTGCGTCCAATACACCGGTATTACCGATGGGAGGCCGAGTGCCGAAGGTGTAAGGCTCGTCTCCAACAGCAGGTACGCCCGGTTGCACCATAGGCCCCTGCGGTAAAACACTTGCATCACCAGCCCCCCCAGCTTCCTGTCACTCTGCCACCCTCATAGAAATATGGAAAAATACAAGCCGGCGACAACGGCCGCAACTCGAACTATTACCACAGTAAGGTTGATGCAATCGAGCCACGCTCCCATTGGCTAACAGCATTGGAGCCTGCAGCTGAAAGACTCAGCACCACGAAACTGGTCTCAAATGTCAGAAGCTGATCCTACAGGAAGTTTTCAGCAACAGAGCACAGCAGTAGTGCAGGTATCATATGAAGCCAAACAAAGGAAGCCCACACAATTTTGGAGAAACGCTCATCAAACCCTGTATGTTGAAGATGGTGAAGTTAATTCTTGGGGAAGCCAGTGAGAAAAAGATGCAACAAATATCTCTGTCCACTAACACTATTCAGAGGCGGATTTCAAATATGTCCGTAGACGTGTTGGATGAAGTCAAAGTTTCTCCATTGTTCTCTCTTCAAGTTGATGAATCAACAGACATGAGTTCATGTTCTCAGTTGCTTATCTTCGTGAAGTACATTCATTCAGATGACATCGAAGAGGAGTTCCTGTTTTGTAGTGCACTTGAAACCACTACAGAAGTTGATGATATTATGGAGAAGATAAGTACCTTTTTTGTGACTGAAGGACTGCAGTGGAAAAACGTATGTGGTGCTTGTACAGATGGAGCACCAGCTATGAAAGTGAAAGAACTTGCTCCCCAAGCAAAGGGCATTCACTGCATGATTCACCGATATGCTCTTGCCAGTTCGACTCTTCAATCAAATCTGGGGCCCTCAACACCCATCTGTTCAAAGAACTCTGCAAAGACATGAATTCTGACCATGTTCTTCTCCTCTTCTACACTGCTGTACGTTGGTTGGGAAACGTGATCTCGTGGCTTGCTTTGATGAAGATTTGCTTACTTAGCAGACATTTTTTGACCAGCTGAATAAGCTGAACCTGAAACTTCAGGGAAGGGAAACACACATTATCCAATTTCAAGAAAATCTGCAGGCATTTGTATCCAAACTGCAAAACTGATGTTGGAAAGTAAATCTTGAAAACATTACCATGTTTGAAAAACTCTGCAATGTGATAGAAGAATCTAGATCCTGGAGATTACTGGGCACCTTGAAACCCTTGAAAAGGAATTTCAGTGGTACTTCCTTGAACTCACAGGAGCTGCTGCTACTCTGGTACAAAATCCATTCTCTGCTTCCCTGGATGTAGCCAGGATGAATTCTTGGATCTGTGGAACGATTCCCTGGCACGTGACCTGTTTTATGATAAATTACTGAGTCAATTTTGGTGTGCTTCGTATCAGTCATATCCCAATGTTACCATGCTTGCCTTCCAAGTTCCGCTTCCATTTGCCTCCACCTATCTCTGCGAGACTGGATTTTCAACTCTTGTTCACATCCAAAGAAAGGCAAGGAACAGGCCGAATGTTGAGGATGACAAGATTGGCTTTGGCAAATATACGGCTGCGAATTTCCAAGCTGGCTGCACAGATGCAACAAGCATCACACTAGGTCACTAGATTTTGAGAAAGAAAGATGTGTTGAAGGATGAGTGTAAAATGTTTTTTTCCTGGTGAATTTCTCTCAAAACTGTCAATATATTCAAATAAAGCTCTTATTTGCATGATTTTTTTGCTACATTTATTCTTTAATTTTTTTTCCAATTATGGAAGTGTAGCAGGGGGTCACAGGTCTTTTGAGTATTAGAAAAAGGTCCACAAATCCAAAAAGAGTGGGAACTACTGCACTAAATCTTTTAACACTGTCATGTCATTTTTTAATTTTGTTTATTCAATCTTTTAATGTTATAATCAGCATCACTCTCTCCATTGCTTTTGTATTCTTTCTAATTTTATGTCTAAAAATATTCATATTTCTGTGGGGCTTCAGCTTGTTGCAGGTAACTAAGATAATACACAGTAGAGAACAAGCACTGAGGCTGACTACAATTTTTCTGTTCCAATCCTTAACAGGAATAATTTTGAGTACTAGCTGTGGTAGGATATGATGAACTAAACGTCTTTCTCATACATTTTCCAGTTTGTTTTATTTACAATTTTTTTACTTCCTTTATACAAGCCTTAAATTATATTCTTTCTGTTTTACAAGTTACATTGTATCAAAATTCACCTGTCATAATTGTTTTATTTTTTTACTAAATAAATCAATTGCCTCCAACATGTCAATAAAATATTAAAAACAAGATTTTTCTCTCATTGCCTTCAAACCATATCTACATTTGCTTTGCATTTTAATGAAAAATACATAAATGCAAAACTAAACAAAAAATATCCAAATAATCATTACTTCAACCAATCCATCAGCATCCTTCCTGATTCATCTTTTAAATGTTTTCTTGCTATAGTCAAACATGCAATCACTGTGCAATTCATCAAAATCACTCGTCTAACAACTAAATGACTGTTTGGTTTGCAAATCCTAGACTAAATATTCCTTATTGAACACAATACAGTTTATATTTTATAACACATCACTACAAGAAACATAACCATTAATTTGCTTGTTGATACATAAACCATACAATATAACAAAAATCCTCAAACTCAACACCAAGAAATGTCATCAGAACATTTTCTAATAACCATTTTTTCTTCATTCAAATGCTACACTCATGGCCCACTTTACTGACATTTTCTAATAAATCCACACCTAAACAGTCACTTATCATCTACATTCAGCCCTAACAAGTATGCATGCCTAAGTGAATATTTTTTCTCAGCAGCAGCTATTCCAAAGATTATGATATAAATTTAGCTAACCTGACAATACACACTATTCTTCCCTTAGAATCTTAGATTAAAAATATGATTTAGCTGGACATGTTATTTAATAAATTATGCCATTATCTAAGCAAAATTATTAACTACTATGTAATACACTATATACAAAAAAAGTTAAGATTGACTCTTTAATATTCAACATTAAGAAATATAATATACATCTTGATTTTAAAGTCTATTACATGATGAAAAAAGTTGCAATGTAATTAAATGCTCTCTTGTTTATATGTACACAAAACAAATCTTTAATAATAAATAATCTGCACTCTTTGGTTTGTTAGAAAACTGCTTTCTAAATAAAAAAATCTCTGGTGAAAACACAACAAAGGCAGATAAGATGTAATAATAGGAGAAAACAATATTTAATGGTTTTATACAAAAGCTACATGATAAAATGACAGTTTACTCATAAATGATAGTGCATTAATTATTACTAGCTCATGTCTTCATTGGCTCTGGTTGTTCAAATTTTTTCCCTTGCATTTCCAACTGAGCCCTAAAAGAACAAAAACAAGATTGGAAGCTTTCAAGCAGCTTTCAAACTGCATTAATATTATATAGAATTTTCTAAGCAAACCAAACTTAGCTTTTTAATTTTCTTCATATTAACATGACTAATGTTTCTTTGGACTTCAGTAAACTTTTGCTAGTTTCTGAAATGAGTAAAGACTTTCTAACACTTTGAAAAGTACATTTACTAATGAGTAGAGACATTCAATACTATCACCATAAATAAATACTGGATTTTTCAGTTTATAGCTCAATACTTTTCATCCTCAACTACCCAGGCTGAACTAGACTTAAAAACAGCTGTAGAAAACTACCTGATGTAAAACTCAAAACAAATATTCATCCACACCAGTGATGACAGGTTACTGTTGTGTACCCACTAGAATAATGTACAAAACATTTCCAGACTCAGTGTTTACTATTTAGTATAATAATAGCAATAACAAGTTAATCTAAACCAGTAGTGTGTATCTAAAATAGTGTTTAGCTTAAGAAATTCCCCCATACCATCATGCTTCATAATAAAAACCCCACCCCAACACTAAACTTTTCATTATTTTATTAATTTACGAATAAAAATGCCTTGTCTTTTCATTCAGATCAATTTTAATTAATTTTCTTTCTTGTACACCAAATACTCCTTGGTGTGAACTACAGTAATTAGTGAGAAACCTGACTTGTTAAAGAGACATAACTCCAATTTTAGTAGACAATACATCATCATTACTAAAATTATTTTTCAAGCTCTAAATAACAAAACAACTGTGTGTAAATAATTTAGTGCTCTTAATTTCACCTTTTGTATGGATAAATTTCAAGATTTTCTCAATTGAATCATTTTGTCTTCTCTGACAACTAAAAAACATGGTGCCTTTACTTTCAGGTAGAACTAGAAAGCAAGTTACATGAACATTTTAAAGATATAATCGCTAAATCTGCTTGAATTTTCTCCATTAGTGGTGGATGTATATGATGATAATTTAATATATGTAACCAATCAGTAGTAACTCTGAAAAGAACAGACCTAAAAATACCCACCCCCTCAATCTCAAACTGTGTGAGTGTGCATGTACTTGTTCTACAATGTTGTTTTGCCCAACTATTATCATCTTCAAAATCAATTACAATTCTGCTATAGACTCTTTATAAAATCAAATTCAAAAACATGGAAATCTACAAAAATAACCCTAGTAGAAAATAAAGATGCATAGCAGAGTATCATTAACACAAACCTAATCAAGGAAACAGATTTCTAAAGAACTTTAGTTGAGTTCAGTATGTACAATGAATGTAACTGAAGATAGTTCAAACTATAGTGATATTGCAGTAAAGGAAGAAATAAGAAAACAAGAAAAAATATTTAATTAGTAAAGGAATAAAATTGTCATGAGTACAGGTTTATAATTTAAGAAAAAGATAATTTTCAATTTGGAGTTAGTATAGGAAACAGGCCTAAATTGTGATGCCATTCAGTCTAAGTCAATGCCCAGTTAATATCTCAAACCTAGACAGATCAAGCAGCTCATAAACATTGCTTACCTGAGTTGCTTCGAAAAATCATCCTCCACATTATCATCATCCCAATTGTCTTCCCATACATTTACATCAGTTTTGTCTTCCTCTGCTCCAGTCCAATCTGTTAAATACAAAGTTCCTTCCTTAGCAATTTTGATCTTTTGTATATGAAGTTGAAAGTTTACTCGAAGGTTTTCTATATAAACCACAAATACACAAGCACATAAATAAACTGATAACCAGACGTGACTGCCAGCCAACAGTATATTAATATTTGTTTAATCTTAGTAAATACAGAAATGGTATGCTAATCTAACAGCAAAATTGTACTTTTAAGATTCCAATAGAAGACTTCAAAAGTTTTGAATATTCTATAATCTGCAAATGAAGGTAGTCAAATACTGTTTGCAGAATAAGAGTTTTTTTAAAGCTTTTACCATATAAGCAGTACATGATTGAAAATTCTTGTTTATTTTTTTTGAGAAGTATATTGTAATAATGTGAAGTAGACAAAATTCAGCAAATAAATTAATTTGTATCATCAATTTAAAAAAATTTACAGAGTCTGAAAGAAAAATTACCAACATTAAACTTTGGAGAAGGAAAGGAAGATGATATATCATGTGACAAAGCATGGCTTTCAGCTCTTAACTGATAATTAAAATGGTCAAACATGGATATCAAGAACTCAAGGTTTCAGGTCCAATGATACAGTAAATCAGATTTTGATGTACTAGTAATCTATATTGCTGCAAGTCCTGCAGACTTAATTTTTAAGAGTGTTGTAGTGTAAAAAGATTTTGTATCACTTGCTATGCTTTAATTTCAATCCTACCAAACTCCCAGATGATGCATCACCGACACTTGAATAAACATAATTAAAAGCATTTCACTGATAACATGATTCTTCAGGAAGTAATAATCAGCTAAATTAACTGTAAAAACAACTTAAAAAATGCATCTGATTGTCATTGAATGCAATTTATTTCTCTTTGTTTCAATATTATATCTGGTTGATGTATTTTTGCATAAGTTATTGGCTATGTATGAAAACATTCAAATTAGACTGGAAAATAAGACAACCGTAGTTTGTCATTAAAGCTTGTAAATGAAAATTGGTATAAAGATGTACAATCTTTTCATAAACCTTTTATTAATATACTACAATATCTCATCATAAACTTGATATTTTTTTCAAAGGATGTAAGCATGAAATTTCAGTTGTAGTTCTGCCATCCTCTAAAACCCAAAGCCAGAAGTTACTCTAAGCTACCTGGTGCACAGTGAAGGTCAGAATGTATGGAAGGCGATCTTTTTTATGAGGGGTAAACCCAAAAGTGGCCAGTAATAGATTGAGATTTTGCAGGCAACTTTTAAATCTCTGAATCAAAAGTTAGACTAGATTCCACAGGTCTTTATGCTGCAGTAGTCACCTCCTTCCTGTTTCACTCCTATCTGCATCCATCCACTGTATTCTTATATTTTTCATGGCATGTGTTGCCACTTGCTCTTTCCTTAAAACTAGATGTAATGCAATTAATTTAATTGTGGTTTTCTTGCTGTTTAAGATCATATCAGTTTACTAAATCTTTTAGTTGTCCATAATAGGCAAGATAATGATCCATACAGGTTTGTGCAGTTTTTTTGTTGGTAGGATCCTCTTATTAGCCTGGTTATGATTTTCACTGTTGGTGTCATTGATGGTTATCAGCTAGATTTTTTTTGTTTGACAATGCCAACCATATTTTTCAAGCTCTGTATGTGTAAGTTTTACAACAACTATGGAAAAATTTTCAGAAATCAGAGAAGTGAACAAAAAAAAAAAAAAAATTTGTAAGTAACAAAGATACAGAAGCATTTACATAAATATTGTTAAATTTCTTAGAATTTTCAATTTGAAGTCAGTTAAATATTGGTGAAGATCTTGATGTTGTCCACTTTAAATTGATTCACAGTTAATGACATATGCTTACGAAAAGGAAAAAAAAAATCCTAAACCTAGATAAAGGAGAGAAATGTGTATATCTACTGCATGGTCTCTACAATACATTCAGAACTGCAATCCTGACACTGCATGTAGTAAATATAAGATCTGTCAATTATGATTCAATTCAGTATTATACATAAAACAAATTCTTAATAAAATTTGAAGAAACAGACTGGAAATTAATATGGAGCAATTTGAATACATACAGGGTGTCCGTAAAGTTACTATACAGTCTTACAAGTTACTGGTCGTTGTTTCAATGCCGGTACGATGACATTTCTCAGTTTGTCCAGGTACCTTTCTCCTGTAACAGTTCCGTCGAAGAACTGTGGACCCACAATTCCATCAGACGATATTCCTGCCCAGACAGTTATTCCAGGCTGGTTCAATTGGGACGTGATCGTAAACTGGTAAGACTGTATAGTAACTTTACGGACACCCTGTATATATAAAAAATAATACTTTGAGATAACTTTTTCTCAAATGTCAAACTGAAAACAGTTTTTATAGTACAGTATATATCTGCATCAAATTGAAAATCAAAATTTATTTTCATTCAAAAATTTAATATCAGTTCTCAATAATCATATCTTTTTTATCCTTTTCTTTATTGCTTATATAATTTTTTTCATTGAACAGTTGGATATGGGTAACCAGACTGCAGGTTCTTCGTCGTTTTTTCTCTAATAGTTTAACTATTTTTATGCTGATAATGGATGCTATGTCACCCAAAAATGTAATTTCATGTAAGCTACACTGTTTTTATCACTATATCACTTTTTTCCCCATATTAAAACCAGTTACTATTTGCAACTATTTATATTTTTTCCCCAAGTCTGTCTGTTTTTGTTTGTTTTTTTTTTTTTTTAAATTTAACATGTTTAGAGGAAGAACTGATGTTTTCTACAATATTTATTCAAACACTAAAGCACATACACATTTGAACACAAGATGAAAAGAACAGGAGCATTATTTCAGCCCTGGACCAAAGCAAGAAATTTCCATTTAATTATTGTAATATCAGTAGTATCAATGCTGAAACAAACTTTAAAATGCAGAACATGCAGTTATATTTCATATCTATAAAAATGATGATTCTATTTAGTGACCAGTCGGAAAGTTTGACCAGGAGACCACAATGCATCTGAAGTGGAATTTTTCTAGTGAATCTGAACGTTTAATGCTGGATATTCCCCCAGGTGTGTGTGTGTGTGTGTGTAGAGCAAAGCTATCTCATACACTTTATAATCTTACCAATGTCTAATGAGGAATTCTAGGCCCATAAACTTTGGCGAGACCATACAAGTGTATGAGAGGACATTTCTGCACCCTCATCTGAGGAATGCAGCAGCCATTCTTAACCAGGTTTATGACGATTTTCGCTCGAATGTCAACAAGGGGAAACCTAGCCAGGTATGGCGTGGTCAGCACACTACAAGCTACCTACAAAGCAACTAGTGTAACAATCCACATCCCTGTCCACCCCGTAGTAGTCGATAGAGGTTTTCTTTCTTTAAACACGTCGGCTGTTTGCTTCTTTTTCAGTTGAAATATATTACTACTATTACTGTTACTAATATTAATCATTCGTAGAAGTAATTACGAACTGAACAATACCTGCTAAACTCACTGAAGTCGACTTATAACTACACTTATTTCATTTTTTCTTTGACTGGTGGAAAAGAACTCGCGCCTTAAACCAGATGCCCACCCACGGTGACGGCCGGCTCCAGTCGAGGGGAGAAAACAACCAGCAACTGCTTTTCTTTTTTTTTTTTTTTTTTTAAAGATATTTTTTTAATCTCAGTGTAATACGTAGATAAATTATTAGTCTTTACCCTCAGCAGGAAACTCCTCAAATTCATCATCTTCTTCAAGAAGTCCCAGATCAGGCTTTTTCTGCTGATCCGTCATGGCGAAGAATGGACTTTTGAGACTCCAGGTCGAAACGAATTACAATAAAGGGAAACTACTCTTGTAAAAAAAAATACATTTTTAAAAAAAAAAAAAAAATAGAGTTTAATTAAAGAAGGAAAAAGTGTAGATTTGCAAAATATCTTTTTGTAAAACGAGAAAAAAACAGATAAAATAAAAAGGTAATTCTTTTTAGAAACTATTGTAATATTTATATGCTTCACGTACAATAATAACCTGTTAAAAGGAAGGAAAAAAAATAGTTTTAAGAAATATTAATAATGATAATGTAATATACTACAGCACCATAATAATAATAATAATAATAATAATAATAATAATAATAATAATAATAATAATAACATATGTATTTAAATACATGCACTAAATACTATGCTGTCCTGCTGTCTGACCGCCTTCCAGAATAGAAGTCAAACCAGCATCTCCCAGACTCTCCCATCCCACCATTCCGTTTAGCTGATTTAGCGTAGGTATTATAAAAAAACCTAAATTAGGCTATTTACGGAATCTGAGCGAACCGCACATAGATAGATGGATGTAAACGCACGTTATTATGTATACCTTTAGCAGCTGCCTGTTTTGTTTTAGTCATTTTGAAAGAATGTTTAAAATCTTTTTAAAAGAACTAAAATTAAGTGTAAGGAATCTAAAACTATTTATTTGTCCTCCGGTAAAATTCAAATACATATATATGTATATATTTATTTATTATTTTTTTTTCTCTTAAAAAATTAGATTGTTTCCTAAATAAGTACTTTTGAACTGTCCAGAAATTTTATAACTTCTATGTCAGTGCGTTTATTCTGCACTCACACACACACACACACTCTGTCTGTGAGAAACCAATATGATAAATACAAATATATACCATAACAGTTTCGTTTAAGTGTTCGTGATGGCGGAATCCACAAACCGCTAATCTACCCGATCCTCGGTTTAGAGGCACCCGTTGTAAACAGACGAGACGCTATGGCCGATCGTGGTCGCTTTTCGTCTGCTGTGGTGTGTTGTGCTATCCCGTTAATTTTCAAAATTGCAGAAGGATTTTTTGACATTGACGAAATAAACTCTGTGCATTATGGAATAGAAATTTTGAAGAAGCCCGTGTCACTGGGCCACGTAAGTAAACAACAAGCTTGTGACCGGCAGGTAAGCGGGGCGGTCCGTAGCTGTCCGTCTGGCTAGAGACAGGACAGAGAGAGAGAGGGAGAGAGAGACAGACAACACTGTTCTCTCCCTCCTACTCCCCCACCCCCCAAAACTTGAGAATATTGTAGACTTAATACGAGAATCTCGCCTCCCCCGACCGACCGATCCGCCTCACTCATTCCAATATGGTAGGATATTCCCCTCCCCCCCCCTAACCCACCCCCGACCGACCGACCCGCCTCACTCATTCCAATATGGTAGGATATTCCCCTCCCCCCCCCTAACCTACCCCCGACCGACCGACCCGCCTCACTCATTCCAATATGGTAGGATATTCCCCTCCCCCCCTAACCCACCCCCGACCGACCGACCGACCGACCCGCCTCACTCATTCCAATATGGTAGGATATTCCCCTCCTGACTCTCCTTTGAAGCATTTGTGTGGGTTTACCACTACCACTAGGAAATCGCCGAGGCCGAAAGGATGCGACATCGATTTCATGATGTTGTTCGTTGCCATAAAAACAAACTAACCAACCAACCAACCACCCACCCACCCAAGTTAGAATGTGTATACGCTACACTTTAGGCGGCCCCTAATATTTGGGAAACGCCAGAGATAGTATCAGGTAACGACGTTACTGGCCCCCTTAGTCACTGAGACAGTAGTAGGCGAGAAAACCTGATATTTTGCTCCCTAAGTGCAAAAGAAATTTCTGTTCAGGAAGCTATGTCGTGTGAGAGTCTCTAGCATGAATGACAGCTTGACACTGGCATCTCATGCTCCTGATAAGTCATTGAATGGTGAGGTGGGACAGGTTGTCTCATTCCCCAACAAGGGCTTCACCAAGTTTCTGTAAGGTTCATGCTAACACAGGATTCTTTCCAGTGGCAGCCTAAAGCATGTTCTAATAGCGTTTGATTTGATTAAGGCCTGGAAAATGAGCTGGCCACTCTATACCGGATGATTGTCTCTTGCTCCAGATACTAGTCATCAGGATCTTACCTCTGTACATTAAATCTGTCATGGTGTCTTTCTGGAAAGTATGGAGGTCAGTCTTGCTATCCCAGCTAATCCATTCCCACATATTTAACGAGCCACTTCTTTAGCAGTTATGTTTAGGAATGTTGGCATTTTGAAACTGCTTACCTGGGCGCCTCAATTCGGGCACATCTATCAGTATTATCTATACAAGATCTGGACTTGTCCATGAAAATTTTAGGGGTCCAGTCTCTCATGGTCTTTCCTTCATGGTCTACAGCCCAGTCAATTCCACTGTTTCCTGCAATGGCTCAAGGTAGTATGTGAATGCATGTCTTTTTAACTGCATACTATTAGCCCAAAGCCATTTATGTACAGTTTGTGTTAAGATATTCACAGCTGTCTGTTGCACTTTGAAAGTCAGATCTTTTTTTTTTTTTTGGTGTGGTGCTAATTTTGGGGTATGTGTGTAAGAAAGTCAGATCTTAACTAAGTTGCTCGGAAACAGTTTCTTATATGCAAGGGAAAAAGTGATCCTGATGATGGCATGTTAACTTGGATCATCCCCAACCATGTCATCTAGCAGCAGCATACCAAAAATGGATGTCAAGTCCAGACTCTGGAAATTGTTCTAACTTTCTTAGCTTACCTCCCACATGATTTGAGTTTCTCCAATCTCCAGCATACTAATCTTTTTTTGGCTAGTTCTGTAGTCATGGTTGGGGGCCGAAAGTAAATTGTACAAGTATTAGATGTAATATTCATGTTTTTTTGGTAATCATTTAATTCTGAGCAAATGTTGAGAGAGAGAGACAAATCCAGTTTTCTTGGAAATCTTTTGGTCATGTTTCACAGGGAAAGTAACTTATTAACTTTCCATATACCATATACTGATAGAGGTACTCTTGCATTTCACTACCCTTCAAATCTGTGTTACTTATCACAGATTGAACCATGAGGGTTGTGACACAGTATTTTTAATCCATGTCACACCAACCTCATGTGCTTTGCATTACAAGATGTTCACTAAATATGCAGCCAGTTCAACAAAAATACTAACTGGTAGTGCTAGGTCGTGGTGGTATAAGGGAGGTAAAAATTGATGTGGTATATGGAAGGTTAAATACCTGTTCATCTACTACTAGATTTTTATTGAGTTTTATGCAAAAGAATTTTTACATAAAATCATTTAATTAATTACTACTTGTATATTATTCTTTACACAAGATTTCAGCGAACACATTATTTTAAGAAGTTCTACACATTATGGAAACAGATGGTCAGAATCTGTCATGGAATATAAAATGGTAATGAATAGTTATAGCGTGAAGCAGCTTGTTTGCCTGCTTTTTATAGCTGAAAAAAAGAAAAAAAACCAAGAAATCAACTCAGCAATGATACCAACAAGTTGTTGACTGGTGAATAAGTCATAACCCAAAAATCTAATTTTATTTTTATTTTATTCTAATTACAATTTTAGTTTGATTTTTTTTAAAATTTAGTTATGGATAATACCAAAAGTTTATTAGAAATATTCTTTTTTAAAATTAGTATTCTGAATTTAAATGACAAGCATGTATATCATACTTAATTAAATTTATTGTATGGAGAGATATTATATGTATTTTACAGATGTTAGTGGGTTGGTTTAGGTTTTTCCATTTATCTTAATAGTGGTAATACAACTAACTAATGAGCATACCTTGTTTAGTAATCTTTCCCTGTTGACATTATTTATATATAAGCACTCTTTTGTGATGGATGTTTATATTTTTGTACTTCAATAAGCATTATCTCTCATGTGAAGAGGATTTCATGCCAAGACCCTGTTCTACAAGATGGGTCTAATAGGGATTTGCACAAGAAAACAAAAACATCTGGTATAAGAAATCATGCAACAGGTTTTCCTTTTGACAGTCAATGTATTACAAACATTGTTTCTAATCCCCACAATTTTGGTTAAAAGAATTTTTATTTGTTCAAAGAAATTACAAGTTATGCTTTATATACACTTGATTTTTGTTTCAGGAAACATTTCCAGGTTCGGTGTTGCTAACATCAAAATATGGCCAGGAATATCAGTGCAGCTTTCCTGACCACCGAGAGGAGGAGAAACAAGTAGAGGAAGAGGAAAAGGTTGCAATGGAGATTGGAATCCCTGAACTTTTAAAGCCCTTGGAATCTGTTCCTTGTCTCTTCAAAGTGAGCAAATGTATGATTATTTAAAGAACTGTTAAATGAGAATTTTGTAAATTTGATGTAATGTGTTGAAACAAAATAAGTATCAGATGAAATAGCTAAATGTGGATCAGTGGATTTGTTTTAATTAGTAGCTTTCTTTTATTATTATAATTAAAAATGGATAAGCAGTGTGATTTACATAATAATACAGGGTTATAAAAACATGACTTTAGTTTAATTATTTTCCATGAACAATGAAGATGTATAATAGATGTGATGAAAGCTAGAGGCAGTTGTGGCCAGTAGCAATGAGGTGCCAAGGAAGTTAGTTATCCAGCCCAGTTTGGTGTATCTCCCAAGCATAGTTTTTTCCTGCTACCCTTCAGCTGATCAGGTGGTTTCCACTTTCTCCCACATCTAAAATGAATGACTTTAGGGATTTCCCTGCCAAAGTCAACATTATCAGGCCCTCATGGCACGAGATAATGCTCTTGAAATACATGTATAATCTTTTATGCTTTTCTACCAATCTGGTTTATGTAAAACATCTGATACAGAGATTTCATCACTTGTGTTTTACAGACAAAAGATTGGTGGAGCTATGAATTTTGTTATGGAAAATACATCCGGCAGTACCACGTGGAAGGTGAGCCCATGGCATCAGGTCAGGTGGGGCTGTGTGTGTGGGGTGTTCACAGCTGGATGGAGTAGCTAGAGAAGCAGATGTGTGACAGTGTTTCGCTTGTTGATTTCTCTTTTTTAGAATGACCAATTAAGATGACTGGATGTTTGTTCTTTCAGATGGAAAACCTGTTGGCAAGATAATGTATCTGGGCTATTATGAATCTGAATACAACTGGGACAATAAGAGTGTAAGTGGAAAAAAAAGACCTGGTAATTAATTATCACGTGCATATATGTGGAAATACAACTTATACAAAAATAGTGGTTTGTACCCATAATTTTTATCATTAGAGTACCTACAAATATAGCCAATATATACTTTAACATTACTTAAGAGTGCATTACATATTTGCATTTAGAAGAACAAAAAAGAAACAATGGATCAAACTGATTTGTAAAGTTTTATAAATGCTTGATCATCATTTTAAAACCAGTTTTTTTTTTTATGATAAATTTTGAAACAAAAATGGCAAATTTTTCTTTTTGTGGGCTTTTACATAGAAGCCTCAAACTAAATTACATTGATATTTAACAGATTGCCTTTTTTCCTTATCAAATAGTTTTGACAGACTGATTCACCAAGTCTCATTGGAAAGGAAAAATCATCAAAAACCCAGATGATTTGTAGATAAGAAACTGAGGCAACATTTTAGTAACTTGAAAAGTGGTTGAAAACAGTATTTGGAAGCATGTTCCTAAGAAAACGTATAATTATTCAATCAAGATGCAAAATTTTCTTTAAATGCTCAGTGAGAGGTTGAAAGTCAAGATTGGTGGATTGTTGTTTGTCCCTAGTTAAACACATTCCAAAGGTTTTTTTTTTCTTTTCACTGAACAATTCTGTATTTTGATAAAATGGCACTCTAAATGTTATTTAGGCAAAGAAAAAGAAATCTTTGGTTGAATTTGCAGGATGCGAGATTTGATAATAATCGAAGAAACCGTTATCACAGTCAGCAGTATAGCAATGGCTCGAAATGTGACCTGAATGGCAAAAGCAGAAAAACTGAAGTTAGGGTGAGTATATAAAGAAAAAACATACATATTTTCAGATGTTTGTGCGCTTATTTTGTTACTCTTTCACAGCAGAAACACAGTAGCATCTGGAGGCCCCAAATTTTGGGTGTAGGTACATCAGAATCTAGGCAAGGTTTTAAGCTACAGCAAATAGGTCTGAAGCCATTTTTTTCATGTGTCCCCAACAAGTTCATACGTATGGAAAAGACTGTAAGATGGCATCTATATGGTGGCATGAGATTTAATAGTATTGTTATCAACAGGAGAGCTCTTAAATTACTAGCTCTACAAATGTATTGAGATATACCAGTTATGGTGGTGATGTAAGTATGGAGTAACATTTTTTGATACCATTGTATCCTTTTCTAACTAAAAATAAGTCTCTCTCCCTCTCGCACGCATGCACACACAAAGAAACCACAATTGAACGATCAGACCTCTTCTATTTTTATACTTAGATAATTTTTTTTTTCCCTTATCATAATTCTTAAAGTATACATATTCACCCTATGTACATACTTTTTATTCAGCAGTGAACCAGAAGACTAATTGAGATTTTTAAAAATATTTAGTTTGACGTGTATACAGTGTTATCCAAAAATTTTCTTTGGGTATGTATATTTTGACAAACCACCACCACTCTCTTATGTTTCTGTCATAATTTAAATTTTCCCTTTTTAATTTTTAATGCAAATGGGAAGTTCTCTGCAGCTGTTGTTGGTCAGATGTTGTGAACCCTTTTTTTTGGTTTTAAAGCAGATGGAAATTTTAGTATTTACATATTTTGAGTGGCATCAGTGGATTGCTCTTATTTATAGGAGACTAAAGGAAACTTGGTTTGTCTTATTTTCATCTGATCAGATAGTCTTGTAAAAGTTTAAGTTAATTAAGCAGTTTTTTCATGATGCACTTCTACCATACTTAGAGATGTGCTGATTTGATTTCATTACCTTAATTGCATCTTATTTAAAAGAATATTTGTACTGTGTTGTAAAACAATTTATTTATTTTGAAGTTTTTATGTGAAAAAGGAAGCAGCGACTATATTGGCCAAATTGATGAGCCAGAGACATGTGTCTACATTGTTACAATTTACACTTCGAGGACATGCCATCATCCACTTCTGAAGCCAGCTGCAATTCGGAAGCTAATCTCTATCACCTGTAATCCGGTACTGTCTGAAGAACAGTATGGGCAGTATCTAGATGATTTACAAGGTAGGTAAATACTGTTTGATTTTATAAATAGATTTGTTAAGCTAAAAGGTTGTGTTCATTCTACAATATACTGTATATATAGCCAGCAAAGTTGTGTGCTTTCTGCAACCAGTGGATCGATTATGTATTTTATGTTAAGTGTAGCTCAAGGAAGAGAGCAGCAGTCTTTCTAAGGTACATTTTTTTCATTCATCCCTAGTGAACAGATCTGATTGTCTGATGTAGATAACCATATATCTAATGGATTCCATACTCAATGTGTAGCTTGTCCTTGATATGCTGACTACACAAGTCTTATGTGAAGTGACAGCACCATTGCTTAACAGTTGTGATCTGAACAGTGGAGCAACTCCTTGGTCAATGTGAAGCTGTAATGGCTAGTTCGCTTTCTAAAATTTTGACTGCCTCTACATATAAGTTGTAGATCATCAGAGAAAGCAGACAGCCTGTGAGCAGTAGGAAATGTGCTGTCCATTTGACATCCTAAGAACTTCATTCAACATTGGCCTTAGTTTTTATCAGTTATCTCTCTTTCTCTCTATACTACACACATTACAATAAAAACTTCAAAGCAAACTGCTGGATATTTCCTTTTATCCAATATTTTCAACTTTTTTTTTTCACTTGTTCACAGTATATTTCACCACTACTTACACTGATTATTTATGAGCAGACTGATTTTGAACTAAGGTACATTCAGTGCTATATGCTAGGGTGTAGAGACGAACAACAAATTTTAACATCCAAAATGTACTACAGGCATATAGCGCTGTTTTGTTATAACATATTTTATCCTGGGGGAAGATTCCTACATGTTATAATGACCTCCTTCGTATAGTGCTCCGTTACCAAGAACGCATCCTGAGTACTGTAAGAGGTGTACCTGTATTAGTAAACTGGATTTTTTAAAATCAAGAGCTTAAGTTCATATATATATATATATATATATATATATAGACAGGTTAAGATGATTTGTATGATGATGATGATAAATAATATAGTTACTAACAGAATTAAACTGTGAAAACAGAAACCATAGTCTTTGTCAAAAACTGTAAACAGTCAAAGTGAAATAAGAGCAGTTCTTTTACAACACAGTTTATTTCAGACTTGAAAAAAAATTTTTTTTACAATTATTATCCATCCTTTAGTTGAAAAAAAGAAAGCAGAGGAAGAAAAGAGGAAACAAGAGGAAAAAATAAAAATGGAAAAACTGAATGAGATGGAAACAAAAGGTATTGTGCATTAGTAATTTTTCACAGATTTTAGCCGAAAACAAAAAAAAAAAAAACAGACAAAAATCTGTTATAAATGTGGTTATTTTTACTTTTGATAATGACATTTCTAGTATATTGCAAGGCATAAAGAGAGTTTTCAAAATAACACTAGGAAAACAGTTCAGTGTCAGTGTTGTGTTATTTCATCATAAACTGAAAATCCAACAGCTGACAGTCATCAAAGGGTTAGTCTGGACATTTTCATCTCTTCACCATCATCAACACTTAATTAAGAGAAGAACTGTTATTGTGCAGTGCTAGTTATTTATCAATTGATTTGAGTTGGTCTCAAATGTGTGACCTGCTTCTCTATCTTTTAACCAATTTGGGCAACTGATCACAATATCCAAACAAAACTAACAACCAACAGGTTGCAGATGAAGCCACTTGTTAGAAACATTTATACACTGCTAAAATAGCAGCAATGCACACTAGTAAACCCTGCTGATGATGACAGAGAAGGACATCATAAAAACAGGTTCACTACTTACTACTATTGATGTGATGGAAAACCCCACATTAACTCCCTGACTTCTGTAAAATAACACATTGTCAATTTATCTGTTTTTGTCTTGACAAACTGTGAACAGTATTTATCCCATGATTACATCACAGTGGTACAATATGAGAGTAGAGAGTGTCCATCATGAGCAGCAAAGCATTCACAGTCATCAAGCATGGATTGGCCTATGTCTCACTCGAGAAGCTGGGAGGACTATGATTTGTCACCTGGCCAATATTTCAGAGTTTTAAACAAAAATATTATCTTGCTGAACTCTGGTGAAAATGTCCATAAAATTCACATCAAACCTGGATTCATGTAAAAAGCTTGTTGTGCCACTTTCATTGACCCAGATATTTTAAATCAAAACCCATCATTGCCGTAAGTAAGCATTGTCAAAAAAGAAGAGTTTATTTTAGCCATGATAAGGCAGTAATGTTTTTATTTGTTTTGTTTTGTTTTTACAGATTTTTTTCAGCTATCAGAAATATTAATATCTGTTTTCTCTTTTTTAAAGAACAATATCCCTTGGAGTCTACAGAGGATGAGTTCTCAGTTGTACAGCAAAGCTCTACAGACCAAACTGGCAACCATAAGGATGTCTTACAAACCAAATTAGCCCAGGGTCTGACTAAGGGACTACAAGATTATATACGCCAAGCAGCAGGTAAATAGTGGCACAGCTCACATTCAGGATATGAAAGGGTATAATCAGCTAATCACAGCAAACATGTCTCTTATTTTAAACAATTAATTCTTTCTTAAAGCACATATGTCACACCACTGAAAATTTTTACAAAGTCTGCTGTCAGTAAAATAGTTTTTCATTCATTTTATGCAACAGTATTTTTCACTATTAAAACTACTCTTTTTTTATGCCTTTGCATTGTCTGGTAGTTAATATATAATAAGCTGTGTCTGTGGTCCAAACTTTCCTCTTGGTGGAATCTGAAAATAAAAGTTTGGTCTGTTTAGTTTATAATTTTTCAGTATAAACAAAGAGAGATGATGAATGATCACAATAGATGATTACATGTAGCAAAAACTAGCCATCTTCCCTAAATCTAAATTTCTTTAATAAGTAATTTTTCATTATTATTTCTGCCTAAATAATTGCCTGTACTATTAAATGAGTAAATAGTATTGATAATATGGAAACAAGTGTGAAACTTCCTAACATTTTGTTTCCTGTTATGCAAATGATGTGTAAAATGTAATTAGATAAACAAGAAATACAATGTATAAAATACAAAAAAAAAACACCAATGAAAGAATTAGAAGGAAAAAAAAAGTACTATTTGTATACAATTCTTTACTTTAGAAAGTTCACTCTACTTACTCTGGCATCCTCTTGAACAAAGAATTGAGTGCCAAATGCCTTGCAAATAGTAACAAAGATCACCGAGCTACATTTCAGAGTTCTTTGAACTTTTTCAGAATATATATATTCCCACAAATATTTTGATGCTATTCATATCAGGACTCTGTGATGACCAAAGGTAACAAGCTATTTCAGGCATCCTTGGAGTTTCTTTCATTTCCAAGTAAGTGGTAACAATCTAGCATGTATGTTTGGAGTATTTTCTTGCTGGAATATGAAACTTGAACCAGTTATATTACATCCATTGGTTTTAGCTTGAAGAGTACTAAATTGCTTTTAATACTTAGAATCTATTCCTCATCAAATCTAAGTATTCTGCACATCTTATTTAGTTACATATTAGTTTGGGTAATTTTTACCAACTTGTCTTTGAACAAACTATCTCTTCTTGCACCCAAACATTAAAATTTTGCTTAAGCTGTAAACATTACATTTTCCCAGTCTTTAACATTCCAATTCTTGTGATTTTTTGGTCATCTTTTGTAATGGCTTACTTGCTGCTATTCTCTCATTAACATACTGCTACTGCTGCTTCAGGATCCTTTTCACTAGCAAAGCACTAGCTTCTTTATTTGTGCTCTTACATTGTTAATTTGTAAGCTCCTGGCTGTTTTTCTCTCTCTCAGATGTCGTAACATCAGATATCTTTTTACTTTTGGTTAAACATTTCTTTCTTCTGTGGCCTTTCTTGTTTCTTCTTGATACTTTTTCACCAGCTTCAAAATCCTACCCCTGGAAACTTGGCATTTCTTTGCAGTATAGTCACATTTAAAGTCCTCATTTATTTACAGTTACTGTTTTTTCTTGTCAGATAATTCTGCACACAGTGACACAGTGTAGAGAACTTGCTCAAGAAGGATGATCAGAGTTAATGTTCATTGGTATAGTCAAATTTCATTGGCTGTTTCTGTTGTTGGATGAAGCAGTTATTATCACCTGATTTGTATTATTTTGTGCTTGGAAATAATATAACTAACAAAAAACGTTTACAAGTATATTTTCAACAGGTAAAACATCGCATACACATCTTTGTATCTATAATTTATCCTGTACCACTAGAGGAATTCTACAGAGAAGGATTGTGTACAAAATATTAATTTATGTTTTCTAATTCTTCTATTGTTGTTGTGATTTGATACCTCATATATCCATTTTTATCTATGCATTTATGCACATGCATGTTATCTTTTGTTAGTGAGTCTTCTGATTTTATTCTATAATCTTTGTCAATAACAATTTGTAAATATACATCAAACTTTGAACATTTAACTAGTCCAAGATTCTCAAGTTACTTCTTGGCTAAGTCAGGAAATTAAATAATTAGGAAATAACCCCTGATTACTATACCAGAGCTAATTTTTTGCTAATAGCAAATTTACACCATAAAGTGCTGATTGCTGCTTGTTCTAAGTTAAACATTCTGTCTTTCAAGGGCCAAACAGTGATATGCAAGTGAAAGTCATTGACCAGGATTCTGACTTAGACAGTGTTGTGGAAGAAGTTCTAGACAAAGTTAAACGGGAAAAGAAAAGCAGTGTGGCAACTACGACTGATTCATCAGACCATAAAGACAAGGGTGACAAGACAAGCACAAAAGACAGTCATAATGATGTTTTAAGGTACAGTTAGATCTTAAACAGTTTAATAATTTAACTATTATTATTGGATGACACATCAAAAGGGACAATTAGAAGATAAGTATAAAAATAGTTTTTTTCAAAAAATTGTTTATTAAGAAAAGAAAATCTTTGTAGGATATATTCTGAAGCTGCTTTGGTAATGAGATTTTATAAGCTTACTAAATGTTTACATTTTTCTAAAATTGGAATCATCATTTTATTTATTTGCACAGTTTTTCTGTTTATTTTTTCTAGTTCAGAATTTTTTTTATTCCTGCTCCATCTAAGTAGTTGACATTTGGACAGTTAAAATAAACCAAAAATGCATGGCTTACTTTAAATATGTTCTTTACTTTCATTGTAACTGAATCAAGAATTCAGTCATATGAAGATGTTTTTTTATGTAAATATTTTATTCTGGAAAGTGATGCTCTTAAAGGTGTTCAATGGAGCTCATATCTTGACTGTAGTCTCAGGGAAGTGACTGCAGTCATTCCATGTCTTCTAAGCTGTAGTGGTTCTGGATGTATATCATGTTGCCCCATTTTTCTTTGAGATGCAATGTTCGTGGCAAAGGTCTCCTTCATCAAATACTGGAAAGAGGGCATTCCCAAAGATGAAAATGTAACCAGAAAAATTTAGATGCTTGTCAATGAATGCAAGATAAGTTTTTCTCCCACGCTAAATGCTCATCCATACCATTATCCAAATTTGTCCATCCTGGTCATAAACATACTGGATCAGAAACTAGACATTGTGGTGTAGTTGCTACACTTTCTTCCTAAACTGACAAGTTATTTGATGCAGATTTCCTATGGACAAGGAAAATGGATGGCAATGCGGTACATAAACTAACCTCAGATTTGCCATCTACCCAACCATGAGTAAATGAGAGGAAATATCTCAATCACCATTGGCTTTCAGTGGTTAGCTAGGCCTACTAACTGAGTAGCCAGTTTTATAGTGGCAGGGATAGATAGATATGTAGACTGCATTTGAATTCACTTTTTTGAGCATGTTCAAATTATTATGACAGAGATCTGGTTTACACATTTATGGGTGGAGTGAGATTTTCTTATGTTTTATTTCAATTTTCCTTTTAGCTAAGATGCATTGTTTTTGTCTGATTTGAACATTTCTTGAATTTCAAGCAACTCATAATCATGGCAGATGTATTGTTTGTGTGTTTTTTTAAATGCTTGTAAAATTGTCTTTGGACAGAGATGAATCACCTTAAATAAGTAGATATATGGTTGCTGTTTCTGAGAAGTTTGTTTGTATGTTGGGGAGTATAGTTTGGCATTTTCAGAAAATGTGTAGAAAAGGAACAAGTCAACTACAAAATGTATATTTTTCTATCCAGTTGTTTAGTTCAATAGCTTCTTCGTGGTTAATTTCAGAAGTGTTTCACAAAAGATGTTTGTGAAAAAAAGTATAGATAATTAATTTTTTTAAAAAAATTATGTAAAAAAATTATATTAACTGAGATAACAGTTAGAATAAGATGTAACAAGTCTAAAATTTTACAAGAATGTCTTATTGTTCATATATTGGAAACAATTTCAATAAGAAGAGAATAGTATTTTACATTGTTTTCAAGGAAAGTAATGTAGAAATAACTAAATATCCCAGTATGTTATACTTGTTTTATCCAGAAATTAACATGTTTCCTTCAGGGGATAGCTAAATGGTTTCAGTAACTATGTATAGTACATGATAAATTCACAGGGATGCATGTTATAAGAGCTGGTAATTTCCCCTCCCTTATTTTGCTATAGATGGTACTGTTTTGTTCCAGATATTGTATAATCTAGCATCAAACCAAAGCAATAAAACAAGTAATACATTATGTAGGTAAGGACACTGCAAGCCAAATATTTTACTGTATGTATATTAAGAACTGGTTTTAGTCAATTCCAGATGTCTGAGTTTTAAGGAAATGTAGATGGCAAATTAATATAGGCCCTTAGTGAACAATTACTTAGATAAAAATGCAAATTTGAGGACTGTATCACATTCATTTATTATAAACAGTAATTTTATTAAAATAGATGTATAAATAGATAAGTAAATAAAACAAAAGAAAAAAGTTTTATTATTAACAAACATCATTCTAACAAGACTCATAAAGTGTTCGATTATTTCCATTTTTTATTTATTAGGGACTACCAAATGAAACAGCTGTATTTCATTTGAACATTCCTGGTATAAAATGCATTTTTGAGAAATACTTTTTCAAATATCTGTCATTAAAAAAATTAAGTCCTGAGACATTTATCAACAGGGACAGTTCTTGGAGGTTTTCAGTAACTTCCCTTGGAACATACCCTAAGAAGAAAAGAAAACTTGTGTAATCAACAGATAAACGGTGAACTAATCTTCTTGACAACACCATGCGCTTATTTCTGAGTAAAACAAACAAATTACTGGGAAGGTGAAAAGTTTGGAATGAAAACATGGAACAGCAAGTTCTTTAGTTTCTTCTTCCTGATATTTTTGCCTAAAAGTATATAGAAACTTTTTAAAATGTTGAAGAAAATATGATATTCTTTGCAAAATAATCTTGGTAGAGAGAGGATTGTAGATTTTGTTGTATGCATATACTGTATATTGTGCATGTCTGTTTCATGTAATTCTTAATCAAAGGGAAATAACTGACACTGATTTTAAAATTGTGGGACTTGTTTTTCAGGCGCGATAGTCTTTAGTAGTTATAAATTATTGTTCATTTTCAAAGAATAAAGTAATGTTGTTATCTTTTTAGTTGCCTTATTATATATGTGTAAGAATAATTATTGATACAGGATATGTTTTTTGTTTACCTTCCAACACATAATGAAATGTTTTAAATTTCACTGGAGATAGATTTTATTTTGAGATTATGGTTCTACTTTTTATTTGCAAAAGGAGGAACAATTGGTGACTGACAGCAACATCAGTACATGGTGAAGTTTGTATCTGATGTGTTATGTATATTTTCACGCAGGAAGAATGTTACAGTTTTGAAAAATGTTTAGTAATCTTTTTTATTTTAAAAAAAGTTTCCCGTTGGCACGATTATAGTCTGGATGATTTTTATTAACTTCAGATTACAAACACCTAATGATGCTAGCATAAACACAGATCAAGATGATGATGACGGCGTTTTGGATGAGTTTGATAAAGGTATGAGGTCATAATCACACACTTTTAATATATTTTACACACAAACATTTTTTAAGAAACTAACATGAATGCAGGACAAAGCACATCAGAAATAAAAATAAAAATAGCAGCAAAAAACTAATGCTGGAAAAGATGATGAAGATGATACTGATATTTTCTTGAAATTATTTTAAAAACTAATTGCATTGTAAAAATAAAATAATAGGTACATCATCCTGTTGGAGGGTCTAAAATAGAATTGCTGTAACAAGAACAAAACTTTATCAAGAGTAATTTATAACTCTGTACTCTATCCCAGAAATCTACCTTAGTTTTTTACATGTATATTTCCAGGTCAATAGACTGCCTGTAGTCATTATTTGGATCTATGATAAAGCAGCATTGGGTTATTATGAAGAAAAAAAGTGCTGCCACTTAAACTATTGGAATGAAAATGTGTCAGTTTTTGGGAAAGTAAGGCAATCATGAGATAATAGTATTATTTATTGTTTCACACTAATTAAATGAAAAGATTTAAAAACTGAATTAACCTTGTAGAATGCTGGACATACCTTATTGTGTGGGATTGCTTTTTTTTTTAGTAATGGCGTGTAGTTCATTGTATTACCAGACAGTACATCCAAAAATGTGTTGAATAGTAGGTTTGAAGGGTCAGAAACTTTATATAATTTGAATGGCTTTTTGTTCTCAGAAGTAACTTTGAGGTTTTTATTTTTTTTTTTACTAATTCTGTCCCTTCAATATAATGCATATCTTAAAATTAAAAGTCATCCCCATGGACCTTTCTTCATGTCTTTTAACTGGTATTTTAACTTCTCAGGTCTTGTTTGTTTTACTCTTTAGTGGTTTTGATGCCACAGTGGCTTGTGGGCTTGCTTTTGTCTACTTACTGTGGGTAAGTAAAAGGCCCTAAAAGAAAATATTTTGTTTTTTCCTCATCCATCTTTAGTCATTAATTTCTTTTTGAGAATCAGCATTTTACATACACAACCAATTTTGTTGTATTTCAAAAGTTAAAACAAGCAATAGTTTCAGTTGCAATAAGAATACAGAACGACAAACTGTGCTAGGTGACAAGAAAACAAATGATTGTATATTGTAATAAAAAATAAAAGGACAACGTAACAAAGTTAACTGCGAACAAGACAATAAGTGCACATACACCAGCTTAGATTTCTGTTATGAGAAGTGACCCTTTGTCTTTAGCTTGCCATAATAAGTTCACACACACAATTTTGACCTGTAAAACAGTCCCTTAAAAGGCTACAGTTTTTTGTTTAACTCTTTATTCAGCCTGCATGATGCATCTTATTATTTTTTAACTATCATAAAATTTGTAAAGTATAACAAACAATTTTTCAGCTTACACGCAACTTTTCCAAAGTGTGATTAAAAATTGTTATTCTTCACCCATTGGAAGGGAAGTAACTTCCTTGTACATTAATGAGGATTAAAGTCAGTGATCCTAGTAAACTGACCCTAGAGGTGATCTGCAACTCGAAAACGTTTTGCTTCAATTTTTTCTTTTTAAAATGGGCTTCAATATCAAACAAAGAAATTTATTGCTGCATTTGTAAAATTATGATTTTTAAATTACATTTTCATTCATTTGTTAAACTGAATGGAAGTAGGATTTCAAAGAATCCTTGATCAGCCAATTTCCTTGTTTTTGTCCTCTGCCAATGTTTGTGCTCATGTCACCCTGTGAATGTTGCAACAATTAACCACTGTACAGTGGAGCAGTCTCCCCAAAAGCTTACCCAAGATATCAGTGTCTGACTGTGCGTCAATATAGGCAGGGGCACCACTGAGACACAATGGAGATAATGTGTGTTGAGTGTTCACAGGTGAAAGACTGCTCGCTTTTCATTCAGCAAGTAAAGAAATGAACACGTGAACACAGTAAACCTTTCAGAGATAAGCATTTGATTCATTCTTCACTGCATACATCAGAAGTAGGTTTGATATAGTGTAGTGTCATCTGGGAAACCTGAGAGAAATGTTTAACTTGTCAACATAAAATTGTACTCTTCCTTTACCATTTCTTTCAGAATGGTTAGCAGGAAAACGTTTTCTTACATAAAATACCAAGGTTTTCTGATGTTGATACTTAACAGTCTTGTTCTTAATTTTGTTAAATGTTACAGTTTAGACTCAAAAGATGGAATTGTTACATTTATGGAGACCTGTAATATTGAATGTTCACGCTTTAAGTGACTTGATTGGCTCAGTTTAATAAGTTCTGGAGCACTATAAGCATTGCATTTTCTTAGAATTCTGAAAGAAACTAATTACAGATTTTTTTTTTTCCCCCCCCTGAAACAGACTTTTGGCATAAGATGTCTTTTTGTTGCTGCTCTTGCCTTACTAAGTCAAAAGATAACCATAAGTGAAATGTAAGATTCCCTAGATCCCTGACTCCTTTTAGTGGTTATACCGTTTAAAATTTTACATGGCAACTGTCCGATTATGTAACTTTTCTCTGAAGTTTTTAAGTAAGGCTAAAAGATCCCCCCCTCAAAATGGCAAATCCTAATGATGTAGCGCCTGTGACTTAATCATACCGAAACCACGTGACAAATCCCATCTCTGACTTTGCCTTGACACAGCCTGATTTCATCAGGGACCCGCTCTGAACCCCGGAGAGGATTCTTTTCTCATTAAGCCCGTTTGACCAGATTGATGTGGACTCCAACCCAGTTAGATCAGGACAGTGAGGCAAATCAATCAATCCGTTATTTTTTTGTTTGACATCACCCTCCCTCGCCGTCTTACTAACAAAGCAAATGCTGCGTCATGTGCAAATTAATGCCTTTAAGCTACACTTGTTTCCCAATGATGCAGAATCCGTTTTAAACACTTCACTGCGCAGACAGAAGCTTAATTCACTCAACTATACCTGATCTTATGTCTCCTTTGATAGCTAAAGGGAATAGATGTTATTTTAAAATTACTGAGCTTCAGCCGTTGTTCACTGAGATAAACAGAAAGTTTTTAGCTGACACACTTTTTTTTTTTTTTGTCTTTTTTCTGTAGGACGAATAGAATCTATGCCATATAAACCTAATGTTTGAGGAGGAGCTTCCATTGCTCAGAATGTTTTCCTTTTGTTTGTTTGTGCCTCATTGGGTAAGAACCCTGACACAACGCCGCATTTCCATGTTGGAAATAATCAACAATTTACTGGTTGTCTATTTGCATATGTCTAACTGGTGGGGCCAGGAGAAATAACCCCTGGCAACAGCAGCTCTGATAACCGGAAGACAAATTATATTTTTTTGCTGAAATCGATTTTCCGAGCACACATTACTGTGTTACTTTTTAACAACTGCTGTTTTCCCATTTTCAGTAAATATACTTGTTTACAGCAAACCTTTAGATGTTTTAACAACATAAGACATCCACAAAGTGGTGTGTTGGGGTAAATACCCATCTTACTATGGGTGAGAACAACAAACAGATCAGGCCTACCTGTTACCTTTTTGGTCATTATCTTATTTACAGATAAACATTGTTATATCTTTGGGTTCTAGTAATGACCATAAACCCATTCTGCTTTTTAGTAAATGGCAGTTTAAATATTTACTAAAATCTTAATAATTTTTTTTAGAATGTTTTGCTGGATTTGTGTAGAAACCATTAGCTCTATTTTGAATCAAACACACACACACACACACTTGTTCAAGCAACAGTAGTGATGCTGCTGAATTAGTGGCTTCTGTTGATCAGTCCTATTGTAAAGAAAGCTGCTTTCTTCTGGTGATCATACTAATTCTTTCTATACTACCTGGCAAAAAACTATCCTTTAGATTCCTGCAATAATGATTTTTTTTCAAAGTTGCTCAGATTTCTTTCCCTTCCATCCTGGTAACTATAAAGGGCACAGAAACATGCTAACAGCATATTTTATCTATTTTACATCAAAATAATTGGCTAATTTGTTTCATCACTGATGGCTGGCATCTATTCCAAGAAAAGTAAGAGATTTCTCTCTCTCTCTCTCTCTCTTTCTCTTTTTAGCAGGGTACATATAATTTGAATTACCATTTTTAAATAAGTAAATCCAGATCTTGATTTCACTCCCACCATCATCACCTTTCTATCCATGCAGATTTGTTGAGGTCTCCAGATTTTTAAATACTGCCAAATGAAAAATCTTTAATAAAACTAAATTTAAGGATAAATTAACAGATTCCTGAACTTTGTCTTTTGCTGGAATAAGAATGAATTTTAGTGGGTCTCTCTTTTTTTGTTAATTTCACAAAACATTTGGTTATGTTTCCGCTAGCAGAAAAGAGAAATAAACATACCAATGTTCTAAGGCAAGTCTGTAAAATTACAACCAGAAATAAATGAGACAAAATGACGACAATCCTGCATTATTATACAGGGAAGACTCCCTGGCAATGGCTGCTTAAAGCCACATTATGGTAGCCTTATTATGCATTTGGTTCAGCACTCGTTTTACAAAGGTCTGAATCTTCCACCCATTTTGCAGAAGTTTAATATTTCTTCTAATTTCTTCAAATTTTGCTTGTAAATTTATTTCTTGTCTGTCTGTGCATGCGTGTTTCAGAGCAAGCATGCCAGAATCACTAGAACGCTCCATGTCCCTCCCGTTTTCCTCCCAAGCACACATTTCTTTAGAGATGTTAACTGTTGTCACACCTATTGTTAAGGGTGTTGTACTCTTCCCACACTTGTTTTTTTTTTTTTTTTTTTTGTATGTTCTTTTTTAGACTTTCCCTGGAAATGCACTTTATTCATAGCAGGCAAAGTGGGGCTGGTCGCCATTCCCACTTGAGAATGTAACTTTATCTAAGGCCTGCAGTAGTAGTGCTACTACTACTACTACTACTATGTTCCCTGGACCAGAGCATTGGACACCTAAAACCCAGCAAAGATTTGTTTACGCATTGTGTTGTGCACAACTGATCTGGACTGCTTCACACACTGACAAACCACACCCACTAACAAATTAATCTGTATTTCTTTACACAGTCTGCATAAACCAGTTTCTCTTACTCGCATTCATTTTTTTTCTTTAGGAAAAAAAAAAATAAGAAAGATAGAGATACGTGAGCTGTATCTAATTTTGTTTTCTTTTGTTGTTTCAGAATATCTAAAGAATGAAAACTATCTCATTTTAGAATTTTTGTGTGGAATATTTGACATTGTAACTCTTAATTTTATAAATTCTTCAAAATCAGTTAGACATCAAGAGATTTAGGACAAATAGAGTAGAGTCCTATATTAGACAGCCCCATCCTCATAATGATGTAGGTAAAACCTGCTTTGGAAGATGATCGCCACCTTTGAGTCTTAAATTGTCACAGAAATATATTTCTTGTATGAAGGCTGAATCTCAAGCTGATTGAAAGCTGTCCATCACCATTATCACAGTCGTGTTAGGATGTACCCAGGTCACAATATCCCCACAAAGATACTATCATCAGTTGTCAAACACAAAGAACAGAAAGCCTGGTTACGCTCACCTTGAAATTGTAGTTAGAAATGTTCAGAGGCCAGGTTTTGTGTTCCTGTTCAGTTTTTACTTTAGTCTATCAAAATAGCCTTCAGTCTCCATAGATACACTGAAAAGATGCAAACACAGAACTAACTGCTTCATTACATTTAAATGTTTGCTTACATAACTGAATTTTAAAAAAAAATTTTTTTAATGAGTTCTTGCCTTGTTAAATGTTCAGTATATTGCTGAATAAAAGTAGAAAAGTATTTTTTTCTCTCTGTCTACCCAGCTATGCTAGCGCTTTTAATTTTTTTGTACTCTGCCTTCATTGAGATGAGATATATTGCTACTATTCTAACTCTTACCTCTTCACTCACTGCTGTGTTTTAGGACTGGTCATAAATAATTGAAGAAAAACACTGAATAATCAGTGCTACTTTCTCTGAAGAAATATCCATATTTTTTTTTTTAATGCAGTTTGTGATTGGTTCTCTTTGTTTACACAGAATCGACTAAACATAAAGGTGCACATGTGGAAATGGGGGAAAGCACCTATCAGAACATTTGGTTAGTAGTTGGAAACAATTGGAGTAGTGTCCTCTCACAAGGTTGAAAGAAACATTACAACTGGCTAAGCTCCCACCCAGACATTGTGATTGTGCTTAGCAAGTGTCTTGGGCAGCAGAGTAGAATGAGTGCTTGACTTGTTGTAGCTGACTATTAATTGTTCACTGGGCAGGTCAAACCAGCCTTTTCTACTCCAATACTAGATTACTGCAGTTTGTACCAAGAAACCATTGCTTGCCATGTCTGCACACAACAAAAACATCCTCTGAAATTGCATGAACTGTTAACCCAAAGCCGCTACATCAGCGGTCACAACAAGGTAGCTTAAACTTGCCAGGGTCATGCAGCATTTAATCTTTTGATGGTGTTGGAAATTGCTGCAAGAATTTGTCTTTTTGTTAATTGAGGAGATGCTAAAAAAAAATGAGAACCGCTGATCTGTGTGGAAGACAACTTGTCTGAGTGTTTCTAAAATCATGGTCTTTTCTTTTTTTTTCTGATTAGTTTGATGATTGTTACTGTACATCTTGTTGTTTCATTTCATCCTCAGACTGAAGCTGCTTTTCCGAAAACGTGAATTATAATGGATGTTAGGAAGTACACCTGAGGGCACTATCGATGCCATGCTGGTTTGGGCATAGTCTTTACAGAAGGTGTTTCAAAAGACTCTTGTGTTGTATGGGAAAAGCAAGATTAGTGCTGAACTTTGGGGAGATTAAATAACAAAATAAAATAACTTTCCTGAAGTGTAGTAGTAATTCATAATGGCTTCCTGCTTTTTTGTAGCATTTAAACTAACTTAACAAATGGAAATATTATGAGGTTTTCTCATTTGTTTTTTTTTAATCTGAAGATATAGTTTATTTCTGTTTTTTTGTATGTTAGAGCTGGACGAAATAAAGACAACCAAGCAGGCAGATTTGTCAAGGATTGTAAAAATGAAAAACAGGATACAAGATGCAATGCAAGCGCAGTTTCAAGACATAGTAAATGAGGTAAGTTGGTTATCCTTGATGTGAAACTGCTATAGATGAGAGTGTGGCACAGTGAAACAAAGCTGATCAATTGAGGAGGGTGTATTCATATCATCATTTATTTTGTGAAGAACACCTACCTACTTCATTTCTGGTTTCCATATTGAAAGCTTTCTTTTCATAAGATCGTTTATTAAATTTCAAGTTATTAACTGTGATCTGTATAATTAAGTGGCAATTATGGTGCACACAATAAATCTAAAATTGCTTTAACAGTGCATATACAAATGAGTTGAAGAAAGTACTGGGTTTAGTTAAAAAAGGAGCACAATGAGATAGATGACTCACTACACATTTGAAGTGGACTTTATTAGAATTGTTCATTAATAGCAAGTTAAAAAAAACAACACATCACATTTCTATTAAAATAAGTTTGAATAAACAAGTTTCAAATAATTACATACCTTCAAGTAGTACTATATGTTTTATACCTATATATCAATTTGCTTATTAGAGCCAAAAACAGGATACAATATACATTCATTGGATAAAAATGTGAATGATTTTTAGCTGGAAGCTGGTTTTAAATATCCCATACCCTGTTTCAGTATGCTGCTTCAGGTATCTTACTCCGTATCATTAAAGGGGCAGTGTAAGACAAATTATGACTCTCTTTTTCTGATTCTTAATTTTATCTGCATCATCATTACAAAAATATTAGTCCAGTATAACATGAAGCAGACTATGGCAATTTTTTGTATGTTGTTATAGTAAGTTCAATTAATAAGCATGATATGAGCAAAGACATTGTTTACCTCTTACTCTTCCTCTCGTTACAAGTGGTAGGAACCCAGCAGTTCTTATGCAAGTTCTCCAAAGAAATAAATGCCTATCTGTTAGAATTTTAACTTGTTTATGCTATAACTATCAAAAGTTGCTTGCTGCTGGTAATTTATTCTGATACTTTGGTTAATTTATTCTTACATTCCTTTTAGTATTATTGTTACTGTAGAGAGTCAAACCTTCACTAGATCATTCCTCACTTGTCTCATGTTTTTTGGTGGTTAGCCTGTTCCGAATGGTTAAATCTTGAAAAAGTCCCACTGAATCTGTGTTGGACATCAGGAAATATTTTTTAAACAATTTTGTATTATCTGCCTTGATGCTTTTCTAAACCAGGTGGTTAAAACACATCCATATATAATTAATAAAAACAAACTATATGCGCACTTTTAGCAGAGGGAGGATTTAAAGATGTTCTGGCCCTGTGACTTGCTCTGTCTGTATCAAAGTCCAGAAATGTTTAAGGAAAATGTCTCATAATAAAGTGGTTTTTGTTTGTTTGTTTGTTGTTGTTAAATTTTTGCTGAGCTCTGGTCCAACTCACTAAATTAAAGATAAGTGCTTATTTAAAACGCAAGATCTGAATATTAAAAAGAAAACCTAAACCTTGGATGTTTTATTTCTTGTAAATCATTTTTATTGCAGTCATACACTTATTATCTTCACTAAAATATTTTCCAAAAGATTTTTCCTGAGTTTTCTTAATAATGGGGTGGACATGAAGTGTTTTTAAATACTTACAAAAGGAGCGGATGTCTCTGCTTTTGATGTTTTATTTTCTGTGTATTGTGCAAGCTGCGACTGAAGCAAGAAGTCGTCCAGATCAAACTGCCTACAGAAACTCTGCAATACTGTGTGTGTATCGCAAATGGAAAAAAAAATAACTATTCAGATTCTGTCTGACTTAAGATCACTATTTTAAAAGTTGTTTATTATACTGAGAAGTAAAACTTTATAAAAAAACTGTTGGCTATTTGGTTGATTTTTATTATGTACAATGAAATGCTAGAATTTCTTCTGTTGTTGGATGCTGCTTTTGTATTTTCTTGTATGTACATCAGTACCTCATCCCCAAAGATGATTAATTTATTGATTGGTTGGTTTCTCAGAGCCTGAATACGGATACCTGGTGTTGAAAAGGTTAAAAAAAATTTTTTGTTTTTTTTTTAATTAATATTTTTCATTATAAATTGCAGCCAATATTTAAATTTTTATAATTAAAACCTTTTTGTTTTTTTTAACGTATAATAGTTATCAAAAGCATGTTTATCATAATAATTTGATAAAATTACCTGAGTTTATAATGCAGTTTTTTTTTTATTTATTTGTCTTCACAGTAATGAAAAACATGAAAATTGTTTGGTTTAGTTTCATTGACCTTTAGGTTTTTGAAGTGTCCTGATAATGTGAAAACTGTTTAGAAATGGATTCACACTTAATGTCTTCAGCAGCAACGTGAAGACCATTTTTCATGTAGCGCTCAATTGCTACTATACTTAATATATGGTTTTGGTAAACAAATGCACTATCCACCCAAATGTCATGGCTCTCTCCCTCCCTCTCTCTCTCTCTCTCTCTCTATATATATATATATATATATCAACTTTCTTCTTCCAAATAGTAACTGTTCAGGAAAACGAAGGTTCTTTATTTAGTTTATAATCTGGACAAGTCTCTCTTGCTATGTATGTTACCAGGAAGGAAGTCCAATTTTACCTGCTGTATCTTGTACAAGGTTTTCCACTTTCAATAGACCTCTTGCTGTGAAAGGGAAGAAGAGAATAAGCACTAAAAGACATCACAAATTTTGTTTGTATGTTGTATGGAAAGAGAGAAAAGACAAGATGGCATCAGTAACCATGATTTACAAATATAGTTTATCATTCATTCACAGCTTGATTTGACTAGGAAAGCAGAACTTAAAACTGGAAACTCCAAATAATAAACTGATTTTCTTTTCTTTTCCAAAATAAATACATTCAGTTAGAAGTGAATTTCTTATGCAGGAAACATATATAAAAGCAGAGTCTTTCAGTTCTTTAAATAATACTTTAAAAATACCTTCTTTTTTTTAGAAAAATGAGATCATGCATTTTCACCATAAAATAAAAGCTAAAAAGGTTAGTGAATGTTAACTGTCATATATATGACTTGACCTCTTGATATAACACTTTCTCTATTTACATTGCATTTCTCTTGCTGCCACATCAACATTGTTTTGTTTTTGAGTCTTCTGTACATTTTTTGTATGCTTCTCTCTCTCTCTCTGACTTTCTACTTCTCTTTCTTCCTTCCTTGCTCTCCTTTCCATTGCTCCCCTCTCTTAGTCCTAATTATGCACTCACTCACCAGTATAATATTTCATACATAAATCAATTTATTAGTGCACACAGTTACTTGTATGTAAACTTGTCTGTTGGAAAATCCATTCATGTTCATAAACTGAGGTTTATTTTTACACTTTTATCACAAGATTTTGTTTCATTCAAATCACTTCTAAGCTTGATGGTTTATTTTACACTGGTTACCAGTGAATATTATATATATATAGTTTGAAAATCTTTTGATATGTTTGTTTATCTGTGTTGATATTTATGTAATTTCTAATAATAATATGCATTTATGCTTACTGGCAGTTACAAATTTAAAACTATTTATATTATTTATGCAGTGTCTCTGGCAGTTAACAGATTAACATGATAATAATAGTTATAAATTAATGAGATTATGCTTGTTTTTTGTCTTCTCATCACCGTTATCCACAGTGCTATTGCTGTATGTTTACAGCTTTACAATTTGTATTTTATATCTCTGGTGCTTCAGTTTTCTCAAAAATATTAGTGAAATCTCTCTTTCTCTGCATGAAAGCTGCCAACATTTGCTTGGTGCATTCTAAGACACGGCCACAAAGCTGTTATTGTATAGTGTGCCTATTGTTGAGTTACTAGGGCAGGTGTTTAATCTTCTAGGTTCTTAACAAAGAGTTGACAAACTTGAAAATAAGTTTAGCAGAAGTGAAACAATAAAACAACCTCCGGTGATAAAAGTAGGTGTCCTGAAACGGGGGATACAAATGGAGGAAATTGGAAGGAAAGTAGAATTCTGTGGTTGGTTCTGGTCTTAATAATTATATAAAGTGCACAAACCTTTCAATTAAAAAGGAAAAAAAAAATCATAGGAAAGTTTGTTTTTCAGAGAATAATTTTTTGTCTTTCCGATGCAAGATTGTGGAAGAACCAAAATTATATGTAGACAATTGCAGTAAAACTAATATAACAACATTTACATTTCGAAGAAGGAAAAGAAACAAGCAAGCAAGCAAGTTGGGGATTAGGGTTGTTGCATTTAAACAAAATATTGTTTTTTCTTATTTTTTACAAATCTGATGCTGAGAGGGGAGTGTTTATTTTGTTTTTTTAAATGAGTCGTATACAATAAACAAAAAGAAATGAAGCTGTAAAAAAAAAAAGATTTCTTAATTCTTATCATTTCTTTAGATAGAGTTGAAAAAATCTAGTAAAAAAAAAACTAGGAAATTGTATGGAAATAATTTAAATTACCAACATCCATGCACGCATGCGCACACCTTTTTCTCTCAGTTTAATGTTTAAAAAAAAGATATACTAGGTGACCGACCATAAAGTTACCCATATCCATGGGTAAATGTTTTTGCATCACCCTAGAAATAACAATAGAAAAATCTATCTTTAAATCAGGCTCTTAGCTTGACCATGTAAGTCTCACTTGTAATCGTGATTTATAAAAGTTTTTTTTCTAAAATTGTGTATTTGCTGGTTAGATTTAAAATTGTCACATTAAAAATTTTTTGTCATTTTCTCGTTAAGTATGTTGGTGTGGAAAACTACAAAGCTGTATATGCTTCAATACATTAACATTGCATTATTTTGGAAATTCAGCAGGTTTAGTTAGACTCTATCAAGCAAAATTAGAAAATTCTAGGGTTATGGAAAACTTTTGTCCATGGCTGTACTTCCTGCAGTTGGTTGCATATAACTACCAAACCATAAATGTATGTTAACAGAAGTACACAGATTCTTCAGGAATGCATTTCCAAAGTTTGCAGATTTTACCACTGGAGAACACTACTTATGCTATGTGACTGGGACAAAGTGCCTGTTTTAATTTTTAAAAAATATGTATCTTCTGAAATCTGTATATAATGGTAACAGAAAATAGTAAAATATTTAGTTACCAACACAAATGTATTGAAATAATTTTATTAATGGACTGGTGGCAAGAATGTGTTGCTGAATACTGGTCTTTTAAGATCATTCATCTATGGACAGTCATGATACACCATTGTTTTCTGATAGCCTCATAACCAGTGAGATATAGTAACCATGGTAGCCAAACTTGCAAAAATATCCTGCTGATGAGTTGTTTACTGAAATCATTGGTAACATTTAGTGGTGGACTATCTTGCAAGAACACAGTATGCTGCTGAATGCTCCTTTTTTGCGAGGTGGGTAATACCATGTTAACTAACGTGTAGATAATGTGCATCAGTAACTAAAACCATGATCTGTGGAGCCTCAGAAAGATAAGACTCAATAGCACTGTTGGCCCACAATCATCTCTAGGTTATGAAGAGGCTCTTCAATGAATGTACAAGTATGTGGATTGGTCTAGTCCCTGATAATGCAGTGGTGAGAGTTCAATTTGGTCATGGAGATTCATGTTAAGTCTGTCATCATCCACGAAGTCAGTATTTAACAGCAAGCAGAAAGCAGTTCCTGCAAACATTTTTGGTGTCTTGTGCATCACCTACCACACAGTTTATTGGGATGGGGGCACAACCTGGCAACTGGATGTGTGCTCCATTCTTCTTGTGGATTGCTTTGCCAAATTTCTGATGACACTTGTTGAATTTTTGCAACAACTCTTGCAGGTGTAGGTGGACATCCTGATTATGGCATACTGGACAGGCCCTGTCTTCTCTAGTTTATGGATGAAGGCTACATGGGATATCGTGACAAAAGGCACACCACATAGCCTCCCTTACATTATATTCACTGCTATAGAAAAGCAACTATTATGCAATCTTAGAGAGAAACTTTGTTCACAGGCAGACCTGACAACTCTGCAAGCTGATATTCAGTGGGGATGCATCTCATATCGTCTGTGCGCTTCTGTTAGCATGTTATTGTTTGGTCGGTACAAACAACCAGCTAGAAATAACTTTATGGTCACCCAATACATTGTTTTTGTTCTTGCTGGGATTTTTCTGTGACAGATCTCAGACTGATAGACATTAAGAATGCTGGAAATATTGAGTTCAGATGTATTGAAAACCTGTTGCGATAAATTACTTTTCTTTTTTCCCCCAGCAAATAAATGCAAGATCCTTGTAATTGTTTCCTGCCTCTGTGTGTGTGTGTAGCAAATTAAACTAGGCTAATTAACCAGGGTAACACAACAGGTGTCTTTGTTTTATTTCTTTTAGGCAGAAAATGAACTTGCTGATGAAGGATTCAAACAGCCAGTTGATAAGAGACATGCATTTGCAAACCTTGCAAAAACATTACAGAAGCTTCTGCACAGACTCGAAAAAACTACAAAGGGCAAGTATGGTTTATATATTTTAGTAAATACTGGACAACTGGAATTTATCTATTATCTTTCCTATTGCAAATAAACTAAATTTTACCCAGAATTATTCTCCATGTGTATTTATTAATTTTTTTTATAACTGTTGGTTTTAGGAGTTTGAAAAAGAGATGTATTTAGACTTCTTTTCACCTGGACTGACTTACCTCTTTTTTATTATTTTTTTTAATATATAAAAATCAAAACACAATTATATTTTATTTAAACAATACCTGAAACTAGTAATATTAAAAGATTTTCAGTGCAGACCATCATTACTGTACCGTTTACTTTTTTTTAAAAATATCAGTTAATTCTATAGTTTAATTAGTCTGGAAAGCCACCTCATTATGATTTATGCAAGGCCCAGGGAAAAAAAAAAACTAAAATGTACACCAAGCAGGAAGTACAAAAGAAAATATAAAACCAAAGGTTACTTTGCTGAATGGTTTAGAAATGTATTTCATATGGCACAAAGGAAAAGATTCTCTAAAGATTGGTCCAAAATACACACTAGCTATTATATATACATAATTATCTAGCTTAGTGATTGAGTCAACAGTGAACAGTATGTACAGAACCTGTTCATGCAAAATTAACTTTTTGACTGTTGATAAATAATAAAAATTACTGTCAAAACCCCTGAAACACAGAAAAAAAATGCAGAGATGTAATTCAGTGTGTGTGTCTGTGTGTGTGTGTTTACAGACATTTATTTACTGTGCGAAAATAAAACTTTCTTGGGTTGTTGTTTAAATTGGGTAAAAACTGGAGAGAACTATGTAGCCATAAAGAGTAAAATGCCAGCTGTAAGATTTCATAATACTTTCTAGCCAACATCACCATCCAGACACAGAGACTATAAGTGTTTAGCAATTAAGCTTTTAAAATAAACTCTCCTGATGCTTGCATCCTGGTTTGCAGACTTTTTTCTCTCTGTTCATCATCTTATCTGAGCACCTGTTGGTGCCTGCAGAAGGTGTTTAGGATAGAGGTAGACATGGAGACTGACAAACAGTTCAGTGTATAGGTAGATCACAGACATACACAACTAAAGCAGCTGGAATGGATTCTCTTCTGTGAGGCCTTGAGAAATCATCTTTGATCTTGTTTAATTGAGATAAATATTTATGAAATGCTATGGGTAATCTGTTAGATGAATCATAAAAAGAAAAGAAGGAACATGAAGTTCTTATGGGTATTGTTAAGACACTTACTGTTTATAAGTTATTTGAGCATGCATGGGTCTCAACCACATAAGTAGATGCATGTGTAATATTTCAAAATGACAAATACAATAAAAATGTCTTTGAAGTGCACACAATTTTTTTTTATTTTTATGTTTCAAGACTGCATAAGTAAACAGCACATCATGCCAACAAAAGTAGTATTACTTTGTCAAATATTCAACTACAAGGAGAAAGAAACATGTTGGGAAGCTTGTTTGTTTTTTTATAAATTGGTCTTTAGTTTATTATAAGGATAGACCTATAATTGAGACATGGAGCTTATTATCAAGCAATTTGTTTGTTTTTTTTAAAAAAATGTGGTCAAGTTTGATACTGGAGAGACTTCCCTACTCAGAAAAGACACTTTTAGAAACCACTCTTAACCAGTTTTACTGCAGGTTCATGTGTACTTACTTTTGTGTGGAGGGCATGTATTATACACGCACACATGTACACAACAGAATTCTTTTAGTATGCAATGTTTCTAGTTGTCTGGTATATAGCTATAGACTGACAGAAATAGTGGTTTCAACATTTTCATACCTGCCTTGAGTGCTTATGTTATCACACTACCTAAGTACTAAAGGTGTGTTGGAAATCACTCCAGTTGAATTACCTATATGGTAAGCGTTACTAGTGCTGCTGCCAGTTGTGGGTTATGGTACAGTGGTGGTATCTTCATCAGATGAGGAGGCAGAGGAAAAGTTTTTTTTTTTTTTTTTTGTTTTAGTTCTAAGTGTTGGTCAGATGTGTGCCGGCCACCAGCAGGAACTCAAACTGCATTATGGGATAACCCTGCTCTAATTTAGTTCTGGTTCAAAAAAGTAAAAAAAAATTGGATTTACATATACAGTATGTCTTTAGCCATTTATCCACTGTTAAACAATGTGTCAAAAAAAGAAATAATAATCCAGCTGATATTGTACCAAACAACGAATGTTTTTCCATAGTGTAAATCACTAACCTTTCGCAGAACAGTAAATATAACCAAGGACAACAAAATCACATTTATCCTTTGAGAATATTGCTTCGTTGGATCACCATAAAGTCATCCAGGATCTCCTCTGTCATATTTGCTCCTCGTGGTGATAGCGTGAACTTGAGACCACAAAAGACACATTCAGCTGTAAGTTGGAACAGCCAGTGCAACTTTAGTCAGATTCTTCAGTTCAGGTCGGGTGTTTCTTCGCTGATGCCAGCAGTTAAAATGTTTTCACGTTTGCTTAGTCGGGGCTCATGAGTAAAAAAGAAGAAATATAAATACCAATGTTATTTTTTGACACACATTTTTATCTCCTGCAGAAGACGCTCAAGTTTGTCATCTTCCTCTTTGGCATTTATTATTCTTCCATCATCATTTATTTGCTGATGGAAGATGCTTGCTGCTGCTGCTAGACTAGCAGACAACATTTCAAAGCTGGTGAATAATTTTGTAAACTGAACTTTAGCTTTGGTTTTTTTTCTTTCTCAAATAAAAACAGCTGGTACTTGGCTTATTAAGAAAGATTGCAGCAAGAAAAGTGTTATTTTCAAGTAGAAATTTTCCTTTTCTTTTAGTTGAGTCGAGCAGGCTGTTTGAGAAATGTGTTACCACTATTGAAGTTTCAGTTTGATATTTCAGCCATAGGCAATAAAAGTCTCCCATAGTTGACTGGAGCTGTTTTTGTTGTTATTTTTGCTGGTTTGAAGGAAGTTACTATTTGTCTAACAGTGTTCCACTTGCCATCAGTGTTATGAAGCTGAGAATTTGATGATGCCATATCCTGGCAGAATTCCTTCAACATGAGCAAGTGCTCAAGCATATCTAGAGTTAAATGCCTTAAGTTTCAGTTTCTTATGAATAACCATGAACCTCTGAGTTCTTATTTTTTTTTCAGATATAATGAGAGTTTTAGTAACTATATGAGCAATACTTCAACCTTTAAGTGCATCATAAACTGCTAGCTGAAGGGAGTGAGCTATGCAGCAGATACTTGTTACTGTAACAGCCCTATCCCATCTGAATCTTTTTTATTATTTTTTTTATGACCAACTTCCTCTTCTGTGTTAACACCAAACATTTTGCTTCACTTTATCAACTGTTATCTGTTGTTATGATGTTTATTTGATGCACACTGATATCATAGTTTATAACTACTTCAAGAAGTATGTTCTTGAGTTGCTGGGATGTATATTCTCCCTTAATTTCTTTCATAGGTATGGTGGTAGCCCTATTCAATCTCTCTGCCTTTCACAAACTGGATGCTAATAATCCAAAAAAGAGTGATTCAAACAAGTTGCACAGTCACTCTAAAAAGAGAGAGAAGCTTTCACTTCTTTGATGGACTGGCGAACATCATTGGCACCACTAGACACTTTTTTGTAATATTATCAGTGTTAACACAAACATCACGACATAAAACTTTAAGAATAGGATCAATTATCTTTCTAAAGCCAGTCTTCCAAGCATAAAATGGTCAAGTTGGTTCCAGTTTCAGACCTCTAACTCTTACATTTTAGGTGTAATTATTCCAAGTTTTTTATTTGACTATATGCTGTACAAATTGTATTATTATTTTACAATTTTATGCAAAATTCCAGAATTTTTTCACAGACCCAAGATTTTCCAGAAATGATGCATTTCTCTCTGCTTTGCATTTCGATCTTACATGTATTGATATAGTTAAGTGATGTAAACTAGGGCATTTTAAGAAGTAATTATGCTTTTTTTATGTATGTAATCCCATGTATTTTGGGATATTATTCCAGTGTTTCAATGCATTCCAGTTTTTCTATGCACCCAGTTGTAAGCATCTAAGGTACGCTGATCATTAGAGAAAAATGGCTGAAAAAACACGGTTCTGCTTCATCTCCATTGACGATTCAAACAAGGGGGAAAAGTTTATAGCGAGCAGAAGTTTAGGCAAGAGTATTCAAAGAAGTTCAGTGATATTATATCATCCTCAAAGGACATACTTTATGCAAGATGTGCAATTTGTGTTGATTTCTCTCTTTCTCAGAGAGATGAAAATGACATCAAAAAAATTTTCAACAGTTCTAAACACCAGTAAAATTGTTCGAGAGCATCTGGAACTAACAAACCCGACTCATTTTTCATGAATCTCTATACCAAATCAGAAAATGATGTGATCAGCGGAATGTTTATTCACTTTCTTGGTTTCGGACCATAATATTTCTGGATTTGGAAATGGCTAAAAGACAGAGATTTCTCTAGAACTAAAACCACCGATAAAGAAAATTGAGATTGCACAAAAAACATATTTTTCTTCTAAGAATTTACAGAAGACTTCCAAAAAAGAAAAACCAAGAGTGCTACTTTCAGGACTCTTAATCAGTAGTACACTACAGTTAGTAAGTCCTATTAATGAAAGAAAACTTCATTAGTAGCAAAACTATTTCTGTTTATATGTTTTTTGGGGTAGGGATTACTATTCAAAATTTAATGTTGACAGGTCTGCAGTTTGGCTTCATTGGAGGATTTAATTTTCACTTTGGTTCAGTTCCAGTTTAGAAGGGTGGGGGGATAAAAAATCTTGACTAGTTTTTATTACTCTGGTTTTGGTCAGATTCAATTACCTGATCACCACATCTCACTTCTCTTCTGAAGAAACCCTGCGTCTTTCTGTGCGGTCCCTTAGGTAGTTCATAATTAGTTGGAACAGAAGTATTTGTCATAAAAAGAACAGCAACAGGAGTTTGTACATATGTATTTGACGGCTTCTCTAGCTGAATATGCCACGTTGATCAATGTCTGACAGTTCTTGGCATCATTTAGAGAAGTTGTATAGAAAGCAAGTAAGAATCTTCAGATTTGGGAATGTCATCATTCAATCTTTTGTTGCGGAAGTCACATTTTTTTTTACTAGCATATATAATTAAGTTTCTCACTCTAGATTCAAGTTTTTTATTATTCAAAAATAAAACTTGTGCAGTTATTGTTATGTTTATTTTTGGCTACTTAAAAAAGCAGTACTTTATACACTGTGTACTTGACAACAGTAAATTTCTTGTTCAAGTGTAGCCCTGAACATATTACTGTTTCTTTTATTCTTGTTTAAGATAACTGATTTTGTTTCAAATGTCTTGTACCTAAAATATTCTGATGTTATTGTTTGCATGATTATCATAACTAGTACCATTTGTTTGCATATAGTTTTAACTACTAACTGCTTTAAAGGCTTTTAAAAATTTGTCCATTTTATTTATTTAAATTACTCTTTTTATGGTAAAAAATTTAAGTTTGTAGTAGCTGTACCTTCTTTTACTAGCATAATTTCAAAATTTGCCAAATAAAAAGATTAGAAAATTATAAATTTACATAAATGTCTTTGTTTTGTTTTTTTTCATATCAATTATGCGTATAGGCCTGGTGGAATGGTCCCAAGGAGGGCATATGCCTTCTTTCCTCTGGCCTGGCAGTTGTCATGATTTTCTTCTTGTATTTTTTGATATTTAAATTAGATTTTTACACCAAAACAACCCAATACCCTTAATGCATTACTTTGTACACACATCCAACAGCCATATTGTGAATGATAAGATGCTACAACAATGGACATCGGAGAGTTTGTGATAGATAAACAAGTGAAATAATTTTGTTAAATCATAGCTTGGAAACTATTTATATTGTGTATTAATCTGTAACAAATTCATATATGGTTGAATGTGGTCATTTCAGACATCTGCGGTAGAATTATAAATCAAAATGTTAATGGCAAGATTACTCTTGGTTATTTTTGTTGGTTTTTTTTTTAAAGAAAATGAGTGTGAAACTTGACATTCATTTGTTTGGAATTTTAAAAAGATTAGAAATTTGAAAGATGATATAAAGAGATTGTTTCATTTCTTTAGAAGTTTATCTACAAGCAGACAGATTTATAAATACAAAAGACATGAATACTCAGCATTAATTCACATGTCACAGTAGTTCTATACATATACAGTATATGTTAAGATGCTACCTACTGGACCAGTGTGTGAGTAAACATAATAGAAGTCTCTTAAAACTAAGATTAAATATATGAAATACAAATTGCAGAAAATCCTAAAACAGATATAACTTTTTGCTCGCACTTAGAGAATCTATAGCAGTTCAGATTGCAGGAAAAGGCACCATTTCAAATGTATATTTTCAGAACTGTTGTGTTATGTGGGCTCCTTTCTTCAGCAAGTACACTTTGGATTTGCCCCCGGGTATGTAAAGTTTCTCGGTGCGTGCTCTACCTGTCACTGGTAATCTGTGAAGTGTTTTTTTACTCACCTAATAGTGCGAAACCATCAATGGAAAAATTTGAACAGTGTTATGAAAATAAGGAAACAAACATTACCATAGAAATCTTTCTGATCATTGGAATTTGTGATATCATTATTGGCAATTTTAGAAAAAATTGCATATACAGATCTGCCTTAGTTAATCACTGCCAGGTTTTCTTTCTTTTATTATTCAAAAGTAAAATGATGTGGCAATAAAGATATTTTATAACTGAGTGAAATTGCATCTGCGGTTTAATTGCACATTTAAGGCTTTGTGCATCTGGCACAGTTTGATAAGATCTATACATTCGTTAATGCAAGTATGGCACAGGGAGATAGCAGATGATTAGAATGAAATAGGTTGGGCTTCACTGCAATGACACAGGATGGAAACTTGACATACACCAATTAATGAGTGGACACTTGTGGTACAGCATGAAGTAGGAATGACAGTTATTCATGAAATGTTCCACAGTCCCCTTATCCTTTACCAATGCCATTGACTTGAGTAACTAGATAATTTACTACTGAGACTGACTAACCCTGGTTAATATGTCTATTACCCTATGGAATTATTGAGGAGGGTATATTGATTGGTTCACTGGTAGTAATTTTCTCCTGCACTATTTTAATGTTTGATTAAGAGTTTGATAGCAAGGGACAAGCTTGCAATGAAGGAAACATTGCTGAAACTGTTGTTTATGCTGGGGTTCTATTGTAGTGTATCATATGATTGCAAACTTGATTTTAATTCAGCATCTAGAACCCATAAATTCCAATAGGTATTGTGGAAATGCTGTTTAGCCGGTCATCATTCCACATGTTGGCGATCACTTGCTACTAGATCAGTATTCATAGACTACTACACCATGTGGATACATGATGCGATATCTTCAAGGAAGTGCAACTGAGTTCCTTGTTTGGGCTGCTATAGGGTGGATTTGAACCTGGAACAGCACCTTTGGAATACAATCTGCCATAAATATTGAGAATATGTTTAACATGGTGTGCTTTACGATATTGCTTTTTTTCAGTATCCCATTTCTACTTTTTTATTTGCTATATTACAGTGCTGTTTAATACCAGAAAATAACATGACTAAGTAACAGCATATCTTTGTTTCCAGAATATGGGTAATTTGTCATATTATGCCACTTTTTGGTCAGAAATGTATATTAAATTATATGGTAGTTTGCAGAAATTTTGTTTTTGGAAGATCTGGTGATGCTGAACTGATGTCAAGGTGTATATTCAAGTTTAGCTACACTATTCAAATCTTGAAACAGTACAAATTCTTCAAATTGGAGCACTTTTCTGTTTGTGTTGAATGAGAGAAAGAAAAGGATTTATGAAAGAAGCAGCAGCTGTCATTGTCATTATTATAAAACTGAATTTTCGTTTAGATGGCTTTTATGGACTTATTCATTTGGCCTCAAGCATTTGGAGAATGATATTTGATTGATTCTTGTATATTTAATAGTTTTAAAATTAAAATGACCCTCCCCTTTCAGGTGGCAAATTATTAATAAGGGCCACTGACTGAAGCAGACACATCAGTTTGTTTTTTTTTTCACTAACTACTACAACAGCATGTTGACCTTTGGTTTGTGTTTTATTTTAGAAATAAAGAAAGTCGACCAGGAGATTGAACAACATGAAACCAAAGTTGCAGAGGACCAAATAACTGATGATGACACACTGAAGTGGAAATCAAAAAGTGAAAGTAGCAATCAAAAAGACATTTTTCAGGGACAAAAAGGTGGTAAAAGTGATATTTCTACAATGACAGGTAAGTATTTAAATGTGTTCTCAAAAGAAAAAAGACTAAAATTGAAAATGATAAGAATAGCTGCAGCTATAACTGTCTAAACATTATACTTGCCATCATGAGTTTTTTTTTAAAAAAATAAGCATTCATGTTTTACAGAAAATTGTTTTTACATGAACTTTCATAATGAAAGAGCTATGATTATAACCATTGGTTGGTTTATCACAAGAAAATTTCATTTGTATGAGGGTTACAGCGAGTGCTTTTTCATTGAGATGACTGAAAATTGTAGAGCCATTTTCAGTAACAAACATTTATCTAGAAAGTTAAATCACCATTCACAAGCATCTTGACTATAGCTTTTCATCAGAATGGTGACTGTGTATGAAGTCAGAGACTTCCTGCCCCCCCCCCTGATGCGTTACTATCCTTTACTATAAGTTTTGTCTTTAAGGTGATTAATTTTCTTGTCAGTGTCAAGACAGCTTTACAAAATGGCAAATTTTCACCAGTCCAGATTGCATACAAGAACATTGTTTTAATTACTCTTTTCGCATGTGCTCTTGATTCTAATTAGAAAATGTACATTATTGGAGTTTAAATAGTATGGTTGGGAAAATGGAAGTATTCTTTACATTATTCCTCTAGAGATTATCATGTGTGCATGTTAAAAAGGAACAAGAAAGAGAAAATCACAGGTATAACAGTGACAGTTGAACTTTTGTTTTTGTGTGAGGTTTAAAACTCTTCTGTTGCTGAGTGGTTTGTTTTGTTGTTTTTTTTGGAACTTTGTAGAAGGCATTTTTGGTTGTTTTGGCACCCATAATGTTAAAAGAATCCTCCACAAATCAAAAAGAAAAAGAGAAAGAAAGAAAACTCATTGAGATGAGAATTCTTGCTAATACGAGGTCTGTCGAAAAAGTATCCGACTTTATTTTTTCTTGTGGGAAGTAATGACGTTAGGGAGGCAAAAGTGTGCATAGTGGAGCCGCATGCCTTTATGCACATGCGTGGTTTTTGGTGGGCTTGCTGGATGCGTCAGTCACTGTCAGGCAATCAGTGCGTGAGGTGCTGTACTACTTACTCGTCACATTTTCATTTCGCCCATGATGACGGAACGTGTGGAGCAACGATCTTGCATGAAGTTTTGCCAAAAGCTTGGAGCTACCCAAGCGGAAACAATTTGCAAAATTCAACAGGATTTTGGTGACATTGCCATGGGTGTTACCCAAATAAAAGAATGGTACAACTGGTTCAAAGATGGCCGCACCGGTGGAGAGTGATCAGCGTTCCGGGAGGCCGTGAACAAGCCGCAGTGCATTTTTTATCGAGAAAGTGCAGACGTTGATAATGGAGGATCATCGTTTGACAGTGCGGGAAATTGGTGATGCGGTTGGGATCAGTAAAGATTCTGTACATGCAATTTTAAAGGAGGATTTGGGCTTGCACAGCGAAATTTGTGCCCAAGCTGCTTTCCCAGGAACAACAACAACTTCGTCTTGAGGTTGCGCAGGACCTGCTGGATACTGCCAACAGGGATCCTGAGTTCCAGAATACCGTGATAACTGGAGACGAGACGCGGGTGTACGGGTACGACCCGGAAACCAAAGCTCAGTCATCACAGTGGAAGCACCCAACGTCGCCAAGGTCCGGAGAAAAATCAAGGTGATGCTGACTGTTTTCTTCGACTACCAAGGCATTGTGCATCATGAATATGCACCAGAAGGACAAACAGTTTCAAAGAAGTACTATCGGGAAGTCCTCTGACATCTTTGTGATGCAGTTCGGTGCAAGAGACCAGATCTGTGGGCCTCGCAAACTGGCAGCCGCATCACAACAATGCCACGGCTCATTCGCCAGGCTCCCTACTCTCCAGACATGGCTCCTTCTGACTTCTGGTTGTTCCCAAAAATGAAAATGCCACTAAAAGGGTCCCGCTTTGAGAGCCAAGAGGACATCATGCGGAATGCGACAGCAGAGCTGAGAGCCATTCCAGAAGAAGCATTCCAGACGTGCTTCGAACAGTGGAAGGATCGCTGGGCTAAGTGTGTGGAGGCGCAAGGGGTCTACTTCGAAGGGGATTAGCAATTGAACCCCACCAAGTATGTAATTTTTTTTCCCCCAGCCTAAGGTCGGATACTTTTTCAACAGACCTCATAGTTTCAAATGAGCATTATTTAACATAGATCTGTTTGTTAATCTATTGTCTGGAGTATGCTGAATAGGACTGTACTAATTGCATCAGAAATTTTCACTTTACAGGTCAAGCAGTTTGTAACAATTAACTCTTCATTGAGATAGAGAAAACATCCTTACTTTGATTGTCCTTCATATTTTTATTGAAATACTTGGATACCCTCATTGAAACCAAAGGCTGTGCTCTTGCACTGGTCTTGGCAGCTCCATGTTGTTCTGAAAGTACCTACACCAAAAATTTGGAGCCTCTAGGTGATACAGTTTGGCCATAAAAGAATAACAAAAAACCGCACAAGCACACAAAGCTACAAAGTTATTGAACTCAGTGGCCATGACAGCACATTTACAGCAAGTGATAAGCAGACAAAACAACCTGATTTGACAGTCAGCATAGGCAGTGACCCAGCAATATCCTTACTTGTTGCTTTTATTCATTTAAAGAAGCCATATTTGATTACACCAGTAGGAATCTGGGTGGGATGGGAGAACTCTTTTGGCATGTTGTCAGAGCTGTCAACATTGTATTATGGGTCTTTGTTCTCCAGCAATCTGAAGCATGTATGTCCCTGCTTGGTAGACTGATGTCTCCATTCATGCTAATTATAAACCAGTCTGCTGATCTTGGCAGCTTCCTGCTAGTATTGCTTGTTCACGAAAGTTGTTTTTCTACTAAATGTTGTTATTAATAAATTTAAGTGGCATCTATTTACTATTGATAATAACGATAATAAAGCCATGTTACTAACATAGAGAGAAGTAGTATTTCTGTGAGTTAATTCACCTGCCTAAGATAATGGAACATTCTTTTGTTTGATTTTCTTTATTTTAATGCCTAAGGATATTTAAGGATATTAATTTAAAAAAAAACAAGACAAATTGTCAAACACTTGATATATGGGAGATTACATTATCACTACAATTTAGGAGAAGGGAAAAAGAAACATTTGCATACTGAAATAAACTGCTGCAACTAACTGTTTTTATAGCAGAGTCTTGTAGGAATTTTGTTGCCTAAAGATGATTTTGGGATATTTGCTATTTTTCTGCAATCTTTAATTTTAGGGCAGAGAGCCTTTAATTAGCCCTGTACAAGCAAAGCAGCAACATGTGTTTTTCTTTTGATTACTTTGAGCAAAAGATTACTATTACCTACACATTGAAGAGTTACTTGACAATCTCCGACGAATGTACTTGCATGAAAAAAAATTAAAATCTGAGTACAAAAAAGTCACAGAAGAAGTAATTATGCTATACTGACTCATTGCAAACCTTGTCACCAAAAGATTCCGACACCTAAGAATGGTCTAGTAGTGTCAAAACCCATCCTCATCGACATGCGGTCTAACCCTAATGGAGAGTGCAGATTTATTATGAATTATCAAGACTACTACACTTTTTTTGTTGCAATCATTGAAATCTAAAAGGGCTGAGGACATTGTACATAATTTGTTGGGCATTTTCACTGTTAGAGAATTTTCAATTATATCTTCAATGATTTCTTTCTGAAATGTGGCCAGAACTGAAAATTGTTCTTGGGAAACCTTGCCACAGTCAAGGTCCAGGTTCTGTAGAGTAAGCCAACCAGGGTGTCCAAACTATGATGATAACCTACATGCAGACAAACAGCTTGCTGCACTGGGCTGAGCCTATCACCAGGCATACAAGAAAATCTGCATAAGGTCTTGTTTGGTACTACTAATTTGCCCAAAGAAGTTTTAGCCAATTTAAAAACAGGCAAAGCTGAAAGTAGATGCAAAATTGCCTTAAAACCCAGCAAAAATCATAGAACAATCAAAATGGCTTCAGTATTAGTAGTACTAATCTTGTTGGGAAGTATGGATTTATTATGAATTATTGGGACTGTCACAAAGTTTATTTTTCTGTGACAATTAAAATCTGAAATGGCTAAAGTTGCACACAATACGAAGATGAAATTATTTCTAAAACAGCCATACAAATCATGCCACTGGACAACAAAAATATTTTTATAGCTTGGTTTGTGAAAAAGAATGTACAGATGTTATCAGTTATGTATTGTGTAACAGATATGTTCTTTCAATCTGCAGAGTGTCTTTTAGCAAGGAGACTCAAAAGTAACTCACCCTTTGCATTAAGAAAAAAACAGTTAAAAAGAAACTTATTTGAAGCTCTCACTAGTTTGCACACCTATGTTTGAAAAAGCTAAAACAGATGGCTTTATCAATCAAGTTCAAAGTGTAAAATCAAACTTTATGAATGAATAAGATAAGATGCCTTTTTTTGTTAATTTCAGGTGCTGTGTTCTGTATTGTCTCATGATCTAAACACATTCAGTTAGTTCCCAGCTAAAGCTTCAAATTATAGATTTTTCTAATTACTTAAGACATTGGCCAAATGACATGGCCAGTATAAGTGCTGGCCAGATTTTAAACTTTGGCCATAACACACACACATATATATATATAAACAGATTATGTGGCTATAATCTCCAGTGAAGAAATAATCTCTAAGTGTACATCTTAGTTATATGTAGAAATGTAGGGCACTTGTGTGGCTTCTACCTTCTACTGTTCCTTCAAAAGAGCAGTGTGTTTGGTGGTTTAGTGCTTAGGCTACCGGATTCCCTGGAAGACTGAGGGCCCCAGTTTGATTCCAAGTCAGGGTCAACTCAGTTAGGCATTGCCATGATTTCTTTTTCCTCTTTATATTAGGACACATGAATTTCCTCTGGGCACCCCAGATTCCTTCCCTGCTGAACTCAGAAGGACAGGACCCCTTGTGGTACAAAATATAGGCAATGCTCTATACAAGATGGTATTCTCTGAAGTAGTGATATGAAACTATATAAATATTTTTATATGCATGTGATAGTTCATGTTGAATTATTTTAGCATTCAAACCAAATAAATAGTAGGAATATACAGTATGTTAAAACTACGTAGACATTGGGCAATTTTTTTTTCTTGACAGACTAGTACACTGATAAATGTGAAGAGTATTCCTTTGAAGATCTTTCCATGAACCAACATCAAACGTCACATTAGATAAGCACGATCAAATTCATTAATGACTTGTGTTTTTAAATATGTGAAGCTGAACAAGCGGTTTTAATGTGTTTACTGACACAAAGAGTATTGCATATGTGTAGATATATTGTTGTCCTGTAGTGAGTTGACATTATTATATTCAGTTGGATTAAAAATTTTTTACCTAATGTGCTTTGATAATGCACTACATATTAAAAGAAAGAAACATACCATCAAAACTAGTACTGTGCTAGTGACATCTGAAGCCGAAACATCTAAAAGCTAAATTAAATAGGCCTATATGAATTAGAACTGGTTGTTAGATGTTTAACCTGCTTGTTTGGCCTTTTAGCTACAAAAAAGGGAAAAGATTAATGTGTTGTATGCAGTAGATTTGTTGACTGTCCTTGATACAGCAGTACATGGGAGTAGGTGGGTGCACTTGTAGTTATCTTGACTAAAATTGTTTAGGGTGCAGGCAGGGGATCTAATTGTTCATCTGGACTTCTCAGCGCACACACACACACACACACACACACCACACACACACACACACACACACAGAGACAGACAGACAGACAGGCAGAGTTTCCTAAACAACCTGCATAACATAATGCTAGCATTATTTTTGAAGTTGGTTAAGCTTAAAATTAAACCTGGGTTTTACCTGTTAATAATTTAGAAAATCATCTCTCGATGCTAAAATACTCACTATTAAGTTCACTTGCTTAGAAATGTCTTAGCTATCAAATGAAAAAAGCAGATGAGATAAAGCACACAGTAAAAAGAAAACTTTTGCATTAATATGCTAAACCAAAAGAAGTTTGACGACAAAAGAATCAGTCTTGGAATTGTTTTGAGGCTTGGCAAACATTTTAATGAGATCTACTAATAGGCTGTTGACATTTTTAAAATATCATTGCATTATTGGAAGGTTTTCTAAAGATTGCTAACATAAACACTTTAATACTGATTATGATTAATTTGGTACTGGGTTAAGATTTAATAAAACAGTCTAAAATATTTCTGCTAAACATTAATTCCAGTTAATTATTTAAGTAGGCTAAGATTTGCATTCACTAAATGTGAACATGTGGAATGTGAAACAAGTTTCTATATACTAATAATTAAAAACACAATGCCACAAAAATCTGACTCATTGCTCAGCTCTGGTGGAGCTCGGCCAAAATTTGTTTGCCAAAAATATATAGAGTTTTTTATATAGCTTCCAGTCACTACAAATAAATTAAGAAACACTATAAGAAAGGTTTGGGCATGTTTGGTTTTGAAATGTTTATACTTAAATATCAGCAGATAGAAATTTGCTTCAACTTCTACAAAAATCTACTTTAATATTGGAACTAACAAGATTTTCAATTAATCAAAAAATATTTTTTCATAATAAAAGAAGTGGACTTTTATTTTTCAGAATGTTTGCATTAGTTTAGTTTGTTTTATTTTTTAGAACCAAAAAAACAAAAGGGGATTAACAAAAAAGGATTTTTGAGAAAAAGAAAAAGGAGGGTTGGCTATTAACAATGTGGGAGAAAATGCAACACCACCAAACCATAGAGCATTCCTGGCTAAATATCTCCTTTGACAGAGTCCTAATTACTCTACATTCTCCAGAGCCCATCCATTGTATGTAAGATGGATGGGAATGCCCGACCTGATACCCACAAGCCATACAATGTAAATGCCAGCCAGAGACATGTAAGCAGCAAGCTGAGCCTAGCAGCTAGAATAGCTTCTACAGATGTGCTTCTCACAGGTTGCTGCTGCTCCCACCAGTGGTTTTTATAGTATAAAAAGATTCTGAGGCAAAACAACTACATAAACATTTCTAAAAAAGTTGTTTTTTTTTATTATTATTCTTATAAAAAAAAATGTAAATTGCAGAAGATCGTTTCAAGCTCAACAACTTATCTTTTCGAAAACACACCCCTAAATTATACAAATAAGATGCCAAATGTTTGTTTTAAAGGGATTGCTTCATGTTTTGGCAGTTTGCATACAATGTGACAGTTTTTGCAATATTTTTAGATGCCCTTAAACTAATCAGTTATTGTATTTAAGTATGAGCAAAGTAGGGAAAGTTGTGTTTGAGTAGTAATAGGTGAGTTAATTAGACCTTAACTCTCTCTCTCTCTCTCTCGCTCTCTCTCTCTCTCTGTGCAATGCACAAAAAGAAATTTTATGCCGATTTAAAAAAAAAAAAAATTACCAGTACAGAATCGTTCTCAAAGATGATCAGTGGAATTTGTCTTTTTTTGAAAAATTTTTTAATCTGAACTTTCCCATTAAGATGTTTAACAGCAAGTATTTAATGTTAAGTTGTTTCCTCTTATATTTGTGTTTTCTAAGCCAAGCCTACTAAAGACAGAATTAAAGTGCGTGTAACCCGAGTGAGAAGTAAACTAGATGAAAACAGGGAAATTCCTTCCAAAGAGAAGCTGCAGCTTGAGGAATCAGTCAAAGAGGGTTTGGAGAAAGCTGGGTTGGACACAGGAAGTAAGTTCTCAGGCATATAAACCAACATCTCTAAAGGTAGTAAGGATCACAGCCTGTTTCATCATAGCATATCCAGGCTATTCATAAGTGACAGTCTGGATACAGAAAACATTTACGTAGTGTTAGTGTAAAATGATAACTGCTTCATATACTTAAATGTACCAACTTCTATGTGTACAGTATTTGTTAAAAAATAAAGAAATTTTGGTTACTGTAAATTTCAGATTATTGCCGCAGATATTTTTAATTCTTCATTCATGTATAAGCCGCAATGGAATGTTAAGTCACAACTTTTTAAAATCTTTTATCTATGATCAGTGACATTCATTTACAATAAGGTCTGTCAGGTTGTGTAATGCAGCGTATATCCTTAAGCCTTTGACATTAAAATTTATGTTTACCTATGCAACTGTAACATCATAAATAGTAACAGATTATTTTCATCAATAATAATTTTGCACACATTTCAAGTACCAACATAATTTCATATCGACTTGCTGCTGCATCATAAATCATCATAAATTATCCGATTAAACAAATCTAATTTTATTTTGAAATAAACTGTTACTATTTACATTTACTGTCATGTTATCACGAGATTGTCAATGGTGCTATATTTTTTAAAAGGTATGAAATTTAAATATTTGCTGTCCTGAATGTCACATTATTGTCCACACTACACACTCCTCAAATGTTCCTTTGTAAATCCATCAATCTCCTCATCCTTTGTGTCAGGATTGAAGAGAGCAGTGATCTCAAGTGGAATGGTGCAGTCTGTCTGTCATTCTGCCACTATCACTATCCATGACAATCTTAGATGGCTCATTGATCTTTGCCTTCCTGAATCCCTTGATGATACAGTAAGATGGAACATCCTTCCAAACCTGGAGCATCCACTCAGTTATGCCAGTCAGCTTCACTCATCTTATGCATCCTCTCTTAGTGAAGCTATGGTCTCCCTAGTTCATCCAAGTCTCCCATAGCTATCATAGTTTGATCTTAAATGTCTTGTTGACTGAAATTTCAAGGGGCTGAAGAATTATAGTAAGGTCTCCTGGAATGATATTGGGAATGGAGTTCTCTGCTTTGACCTCTTTCATGTCATCTGTAAGGTGAGCCCACATGGAACCCATAACCAAGATGATTTCCTTGGTCTTGAAGAAGCTGTTGGGTCTCTTTCTATAGCATGCTCATACATCCATCCATCCCTTGGAGTTGACTCTAATGGGTGGAAGTTTGTCACTGGCTGCAGAACCTGCCAAAACATAATTAAAGTTGGCCTTCTCGTCCCCTGTGGTTTGAATGTTGATTTCCTTTTGTCCAACCTGGTTGACCATCCAAGACTTGGGCACATCAAACATTAGTGGTACTTCATCTATATTTATTATCTGTTAATCATGGATGTTTTATTCATGTTGAGTATCTTTTGTATACTGTCTAAAATTGTCAATCTTCTCTTGGTGGTAATTGTTGGCTGACTGGTGTCCTTGCCCTTGTGGATAGGTGTTTTCTGTGCATAAACCAAAAACAACAAAATGGGCTGCCTTAGAACTTTTCAATGTTCATCTATTTGGCTACTTCCTTTGCTTTTAGATGAATTTGTACTGTACTGATACTTCTGCATTGCACCCTCTGTTCTAATACTCAGCTCTCTATGTCATGTTCAAGTTCAATCCATCTTGCATATCATCCTCTGTTTGCCGCCTTGGACTTCTTTGTATTTCACAGTGTGTCATCGTCTTTTCACCAGTTGTGAACTTCTTTTTTACTCCATACTGTTGACCAGCAGCTCTGCTACTATATTCTTTTGCATACATCACAACCTCTTGTTTGAATGCTGCTTTTTAGCTTTGCCTTGATGATATCTTGATCTTCAGAGGGTTAGGTTATTTATTGCAACCTTCAGCAGTATGTTAACCGAGATTGAGTAATTAGCTGTAGCAACTGCAAATGACATCTGTAAAAGTTGTTACCTTGAGTCGGCTGTCAATTCTGGATATAGTGGCAAACCAAACCTTATTTTGTGGCATTGACCAATAAAAGAGTTTACCTATTTTTCATGGTGGAAAGTGAGTCATGGAGGCAGTGACTTTTACTGCCTGGCATGAGCAAGTACAGTAAAAGTTTATCCTTATGGAGAGCAAATGTTTGTGAGAGACAGCCTTTTAGAAGGGTCAAATGTTCACTATGCTCAACTATGAGAAAGTGGTTCAAGAAGTTTCAACGAGGCTGCTTCTCTGTCAGCTGTTGAAGTCACAAAGGAGTGGGAAATTTTGAATGCTAAGATAGAAGTGCACACGTCAATATTGAAATTTTGTCAAGCATCTGGGTCACAAAGGAGGGGCATATATTTTACTAAGATAAAGCAGGATACCAGCAGACTCCAAAAAAAAAAACTTCAGTGAAAAAATAATTACCTCATGACATGTCAGTAAATGAACTTTTTGCATATACTTTAAACATTAACTATACACATCCGTCTCAATGGGAACATGACGATATCAACTCAACAGGCTTTCTAGACCAATCACCAAGTGGTGGATGCTTTAGGCCGCAATGGTATACAAGCTGTGGCTCCAAGAAGATTCAGAAAAAAAAGTAGCAGCTTATAATCCAAAATTTACGATAATAGAAATTAATGCTGAAATTTAAGGTAAATTTCCTTAAATGTATTTGTTGTGATTACCCACCGGTAAAATGAGCTGAGGGAAATAAGTGAACCACTGTTAAAAAAAAAAAACAGCATTAGTTTATAATATTTTAGAATCCAATAAAACTGTAATTCTGCTACTTCTGGTTAATCTATTTTTAAATAAATGCTTCATTATAACTGATTGAAAATCACTCTAGTGCAGCTGGACCAGAAAATTTGGTTATCTATCTCAAGATGGGTTCCAGCTGGCCGAGATGCCATACTAGCGTGTTTGGCAGGGTAATTAGTAGATTTGGATCCACACTTTGGCAAGTGCAAGGTAGCCAAAGTGAATCTGAACAGGATGAAATGTGATTTAACATTGTAAGCTCAGGTTCTGCAAGTAAAAAATCACTTGATGTGATGTCAGCTGGAGGAAAGGTAGAATCTCCCCACCACCTCGTGACATTCTAACATACAGACAGATGCCTGGCTAGTTACTGTGCAGAATGTGGATGCAGTTTATTTTTGGTTGTTGGAAAAAAATTATAACACAGCTGTATTTATCTCTTGAAGATTTTTGACACATTAAAAATTCCTACTGAAGAAACTGCCTCAGATCTTGTTCCCTCCACAAAAAAAAAAAAAAAAATGATGAACAGCTCTAGTATCAATATCAGGAGGTAAAGCTAATGAAATCTGGCCGAAGATTAGTTGTAGAATACTGTTTTCCAGCTAGGATTTTAGCTCCAGATACAGAGCAGTATCAAGAGGACATTTAGCTTTCTGCCCATTCGAAGCATATTTTTCTGAATGTGTTGTTGCCCAGTCTCGGGGCTAAAAAAACAAAAAAAAAAAAAGGTTTTAGTGATGTTTAGTGGGAAAGAACAGCAATTTGGCAAGGGTGGTAACTCTTTAACTGCATTGACTACTACCATTAAAAGAAATTAACTTGGGGCAGCCAGTCAAGTAACACAGTATGCATAATTTCTTTTGTACATGCTTTTGATGAGATACTGTAGGATTTACACTTAGTTATTTTTTCTGCATTTTACTTAGGTTTCTCATCACCCAATTCTTTGTTTTTATTAAACACTTAAACAGTGTATATTCTTATTTTGCAAGATTATATACATCTTTCAATGCTGTACACAGCTAATATTTTTGTCTCCTTAAAAGAGCAATTTATCTCTTCAGATGACAAAGTCCAAGTTCGGATTATCACTTCTGGTTACTACAACAGCAAGGACGACACAATACATATTTTGTCTGAGGAAGACACTGCAGCATTCCAAAACATGATAGTAGCTATACTGGTAAGTATAGATATGCTGTATGCACTACCTCCTCGTCTTCTACTGCTGCTAGTATTCACATTTTTATGCAGTGTATTCATGCTGTCATAGTAAAAGTAGCTGAGAAACCAACAAACTCTTTTTGAAGTAGGATCTTGTCTACATTTTCAGCCAAACATAGATGGTCTTATAGTGAAGATTAATGTTTGAGAGTTCTTAATTTGACAACTCCACATACATCACCCAATATAATGATTTTGCCACTATGGAGTCAGCTACAACAAAGTTGTCATTACTCATTGACAGTAAATGTTTTGTAATGAAGAAAGTTTCTGGCTAAGTTTACAGTGACAATCAAACAGCAAGCATTCCAACTCTGTACTGACTTTTAAGGCTGAGTTGGGACTTTTCTGGGGTTTCTTTTTTTGTATTATTCTCCATTGTTTCAAAAAAGAACATAAAGGATAAAATATCTCATCATCCAAACTCTCCACACACGTAAATTCTAACCAGGTATGCAACCACTTTAACTGCAAACAGTCCAGAAATAATTAGCTCATGAAACCTGCTGGAATGTTGAAAAGTTTCTTTGGATGAAGTAAAGCTATTTACTGTGACTTTCCTGGGGGTGGAATTAATTTTAAATATACAGATTTGTGTTCTTATTTCAAAGATCTGAAATAAGATCTCTGATAGTCCAGTCTGCAAACTGTCTTTAAAACTAATCTGTTTTGTTTTTGAACTTTATTCGTGTAGTACAAAATGTAAGTGTGCTATTTTTATTACATTCAATAAGAGCTATTTTTGTGCACACCTGGTGTTGTTTAATCTTTAATTGATGCATCCATTCACAATTATGGCTGCTGCTTGTTCTTTCTATATCCTTTACTTACTGAACCCTATCAGTTATAACTAATGGTTTCTATTTTTAAAAAAAATTAATGAAGACCAGACCTCTGCATTCTTGCAAAACAGTAAAAGCCTATTTTTTATTACCTTTCTTCACCCAATTACAGCAGTAAAGGATTTAAGCACACAAGGTTCCCTACAGTTGTAAATGGAAATGTTAGAATTTTTAAAAAAAAATTAATTAAATTTGTCTTCTCATACAGGACCCTGAAAAGGTTTATTTACAAAGGACATTTTATTTATCTGGTCTATGAACCTGCTGCCATCAGGGTGTGGAGGTGGGGGGGGGGGGAGACTTGACACAGATCTGGATGGTTGCTTTTGTTGTAAATATTAAATTAAAAATCATTTATTCAACTCCTCCCCCCTACTAATAACAAGTTTTGAAATGTAGGGACATCTCTTCACTCTTTGTACTAGACAGTTAAAGAAGAGGGGCAAACGAGTTTTTGTGAATCTTCACCAAAAGTTGAATAAGTCAAGAAACCAACCAAAATGTTTATAATGAAATCTGGTAGTGAGTGGATGTCTGCCTATCTGTGATTATGATTTGTGTCCTGGAGTTACATCTTGATTTTCTGAAGACAGCCTTAGAAGGAAGCCTTGCCATTGATAGGAAAAAATTGATGTTGTTCTGTTTCTATTTTACTGTGGTCTGTATTACTAAATATTTTCTCCTGTCATTGGACTTATTTTGATATGAACTCTGTCCAAAGTTTCCTAGCATTCTTCCTTCTCACTTTTCTACCATATTTTACTTGCAGGGTGGAAATAATGAGGCATCCAAAGAAGCTAAACGACAGCAAGAACTGGAGGACAGCTACAACTTTGTTTGGACAGGGAAAAAGTACCAGAAAAACGAGGAAAAGTGACCATAATAGTGATTAATCTGATGACTTGGTGGCTATTTACTTCTGTTTACTTTGTTTTTCTTGTTATAGACACTAAACAAATCAAATTACTTTAATACATTTTTTAAAGATTGTGTGCCTTACTGGCCTGGTGTTTGCACATTGAGTGCAACAGTATTTTGTCTTCTCGTCAGCTCTTGTGGTCAGTCAGGTAGGATAGTTCATCTAGTCAGATTTAATATTGCACTTTCACTTCTTTGTATACATTCCACACTTCAGGTCAATCAGCAGTTATTATTGTGTTTGTAGTTTCAGTACTATTAATATGCTTGTTTGTCTGTCTATGTGTGTGCGCGTCTCTCTCTCTCTCTCTCACACACACACACACACACAATTTTAGAAGTAAAATTTAAAAAAGAACATTTCTATTTTTACTTGAGCATTAAAAATGTCTTAGTAATTTAAAAATTGCATTTATTTTGTAAATTCTACAGTGTAAATAAAATTTGAAGAAAAAATTCAAGCTAGTTTTGGTTGGTTTTTTTTCATGAAAATTTTACGTATCGCAGTATACTGAAAAATTGTGAGGAAATTCTGTTGAGTATTAATTTTTGACATGGGGTAAGACAAAAGTCCATATTTATGCTTTCATTGGTAATTCAAGAATGCCTCCATAGACACAAAGTTTTCTCAAAGACATTATCATGAAGATTTATTCCCATGAATAAAAGAAAGGGCATAAACTTCCAAAATTATAACCCACACAAAGTAAAACTTTTACACTATGTATTTTCAGTTTCTTTTAATCAAAAATGATCTTTCCTAACCCATGGAAAGTTGGGGATGAATTTTTCTACCCAAGGCACTACAATGCTGATGGTTCCCCTTTCTTTACAGCTCCATTGGTCCTGCCACTTTATGAATATTGGCATCTCATCGGCTTTTTCTCCATTTACTGTTTCCCACCCTCTGCACTGGTTGGCTCCCACTTGTTTTAATTGATCTCCTAAATGTACAAATGTGTGCACATGTACACACACACACACACCTTTCTCATGGTGCAGTATTACTTCTAGGTTCCACCAGGGAACAGTTACATTTACTAACACTGTAATTGCACAAGAGTAAGAAAATAGTCCAATCGACAATAGTGCTTTCTCCTGACCTTGTATTCTCTAAATTTTTAAATAAAAAGTTGGTTTTGAAGCACTAAGATTTCCCTCAGTACACTTTCTCCCATCCCAGGTTTGTTAAGTACTCATCTACTTATTTCTTGAACTGATTAAATGCACTACCAAGTTGCTGGTATTCCATGCCAATGAAATTACTACTAAAGAAATACATGAGTCTGAAGCCTGAAGCTTCAACTTTAAATAATGAAAAATCCACTACTAAGTGCTCAAAATTTTAATGCACCTGATGATGGAAAATGAAGTTCTGATTACATACATTCTTTGATTAATTTTGCATCAGAATTCCAGTCCCTCAGCAACAACCATCATCCAACAAGGTGATTGAAAAAACATTCTGAGAAGTTTAATATTTTTAGTAAGTTTCACTGCTTGGAACTTTTAAGTGTATTAAATAAAGTTCATTTAAAAGGAACTATAATGACCTTTGCTTGAATATTTTTAGATATACAACTTTGGTTTTGCTCTTTCCATTGATTTTTTTTTGTTTCTTTTCAGTAAATTAAATTGAAAGTTCTTGATCACCATAGGTGTGGATTCAAACCCAGAGGATTTATTTTAGGATATCTACTTGGCATTATTTCATTTTGCTACCTCTTCACCACCCAGTCATGGGCTTTTCTGGTTTCTTCCTTTATCTAAATGAGAAGAGTTCTCATAGGGTCTTTCTAGGTATGTGTGGTGGAGGTTCTGCAGAAAACTTGACTGGTTCACACCTTGACTGCTGCTCGAAGGGAAACTGTAACATTACCTAGGTAACATGAAGGCCGATTAATGCCCCCCCACACCTTCCTCACTGTGAAGCAGTCCTCAGCAAGGCTGACTTGTTTTGACTTCGTTGGGTTTAGTCAGGGTGCTGGTGCTTCGTTGTGATAGGTAAAAAAATGTGAAAATAATTTGAATTTTGCTCTATATTTGTTGGACTGGTGCTGACATCTCCAGGCTGGGAAACTGGGACAGAGAATGACACATGGCTGTTGGGAAATTGCAATGTGGAATGCATTTGCTACTTGATTTTCACCTAGTTATCGGTAAGATTAATAGCATTTACACTTATACTGAATGTGAGTTTTGCTGGTTAAAGTAATCAGCTTTGCCATTATGTGCTATGTTACAAAAAGCAGCACTAATTAATTTGGTTTTGTGGCAGAGTAACTACTATCAGTGCATTTTCACAGCCATTTTATGCAGCTCAAGAGTAGCATTTATTCAGTTGAAGCAGGTTCTAGTGGAGTAGAATGTCAACTGGTGTGCTAATTAATAGATTTGAATTTAGTTTTTCATCTGGGTAAAGTAAGATTTTGAAGGTTATATTAGTGTTGCATGGTGCTTGTTAGTTAAATTGCATTTTTATATATATATATATATTATATATATATATATATATATATATATATATGTAATAACCTTATCCAACACATGGTGTTATAATTTGTTCAAAGTTGCTTCCTTTGCATCAACATACAGCAACATGCCAAAATAGCCTTTACTCTTGAATGCATTGAATAAATGAAAACATACAGATGGATAATAGAAAACAATTCTTTCATGCTATGTCCTGCATAATTGTATATCAACAGTGCATCAAGAAGAAGATGTTTGTGTCAACTCTCTTGATTGTATTTTTTATCATTTGTCATTTTGCTTACCAAATGATGACCATGGACAATTTCAATTTGCAAGTAATGTTTTACGTTCATTGATCACAAGGCATTCAAGTTGAGACTCAAAGGTTAAACAGTATTTGTTGATTAAAAAAAACTTCTAGGGTAGTTAAATCTCATCCCTTTTGGTAAAGTCTTGCACACAGCAATTGAGTAAAAGTCAGAGTTTAATGTAGAATTAAAAAAAAATTATTACGGATTTTCATAATTTTTTGTGGAGATTTTATTTATCAACAATAGCATATTGTTTTAACAGCCATGTTCAGACAAATGTCAACAGCATCAACCAACAAGGGGCAAATCCTAAGAAGAAATGCTGCTTCACATTCAAAGGAGAGTAGCTGGATGAAATAGTAGAAACAGAATCTCAACGATCTAGAAGCAATATTCTTGTACAACTGATGGAAATATTCCAGTAAATTGCTGATGTAGGTTTTATCTGCAAAATTTGTGTCGAAACTAGATATCCAGTGGCTTATCTGCTTGAAAGAAATGAGAAGATAGGTGGAAATTGGATTACATGAAGAAGAAAAGTCACAAATCTGCTGAACTTGTTCTGAGAAGCATGGATTCTCACCTACTAGGGTTTGACTTGTGAAGTATTCTATTATAAACCATTAATGACAGACAGAAGAGACTAGAACTGATGGAAATATGATGTTTAAAGCCAGATGAAATAAAAGCTCTTATAGATAGTGTTCTGCTTGCAGCACAGATGAACATCTTCATGATTCTGTGCAAAATATACATAATCACATGGCAAAATATCTGCATGTACCAGCAAGCTGGTGCAGGAGAAACTATGCTTTCATGTTTTTGGTGTCAATTAACAGTGTTGTTCATGCAGAAGTCATGTCAGAGATTCACCTGTCTTCCTATCATACATCTATTATTGATGAAAGCACAGATATTTCTGTTAACAAAATGCTTTTAATTTACTTTTAAGTTCAGAGATGCAGCATCTGCAATGCATAAGACAGTGTATGATGGAATTATTAATTTATCTGCTTGCAAAGTACAAACTATTCATCTGCTATCAAAGATTTCTATACTCTGAATAAGCTGGACATGATGAAAATGGTAGTGTTCACTTCAGATATTCTGCCATGCTAGAGAAAAGCAATGGTGTTGTCACACAGCTCAAGCGGTATATTCCACATTTAATAGAACAATGTGACCCACCTATTGAGAAGATTTGGGATTAGTCAGTTCCTGGAACAAAGTATCAATGTGAAGACCATTTATACAATCTTCTGCAGATCCTCACCTCAAAGAGAACAATTTGAGGAAATGGCAAATGTAACAGAAAATGAGACTGTATCATGTAAACCTCTAAATGAAGTGATGGCTATCTAGACATTTTGCTGTAAGTGCTTTGCTTTGCAATTGCAAGTCCATTAGATACTTTGAGCATGAAATCTCAGAAAATAGTGACCCAATAGCAAAGTACTGCTTGCCTAAACTCTCTGATTCTGATTACTGTATGACTGTAACTACATTAAATGATATTTTGTATGAATTAACAGAACTGACCAAATGCTTTCAAAAAAGGTCTTTAACAAAAATTGAAGTTGTACAGCTAGCAATGGCCAAGATCCACAAGATGAGAGGACAGTATCTTGGAACAATAGAGCTAATAATCTAATTGCATCAATCTTAAGAGATGGACAATTCAGTGATAAATCCATTATAAGTTTTATTTCATTATTAACCAGCACAGTGATTGCAAATAATTGCAGAGAAACATGAAGCACAGTTGATGGCAAATTTCCAGGAAATGGTGAATTTCAGTCTACAAAATGCAGAACAATACAGAGTAGTTGGTGGACATATGTGCAACCTTTCAGTGCTGATTGTGAGCATGACTTTAGTTTAATAAAAGAAAATCACCTGAATATGCTAATGAGAATCAAATTTCACATTTCTGGTTGTGGAGAAGTAAGCCTGGACACAGTATATAAACTGGAAGAGTGGTAAAGACAAGAGAAAATGTTCTTGACCAGGAACAAGTTTCCTACCCCATCAATGAGTCTGTCAACTACTGACTAGGGCTCTTATTCTAGTGACAGTGATTAGTTGTCTAGGAAATCAAGAAAATAAAATATTTTTTCATGTATCAAAACGAAAGGGATTTTTTTCCCTGCATACATAAAAACATTAGATAAAATACTTTCTTTATGTGTCAAGAGATATAATCTTTTATTTTTTGCATAAAGAAAGATAAAAAATATTTTATTTCATGTATCAATACTAATGATAAAATATTTTGCTTCATATGTCAATAAAATGAATAATTTTGTTTTATGCCTCAAATAAATACCTGTGTGATCCTAAAAGACGACTGACAATGCACATTGCCTTGATGGAGGAGGAGTACATGACAATTCATTCTGCACATAGATGGAAAAAACTAGGTGGATCGTCGATGCTAATGTTTCCTTAGTAAAGCTATTTTTCATGGCAATTTTAGTAAGTGGGGTGTTTATCTCTGCTAAAACTGGTGAATATACATAAAAATTAATCATGCCAGCTTTCCCGTCAGCACAATGAAAACTAAACTGATGAAATAAAACTCATAAAATATGTTAAACAATTTAGTGTAGGAAAGAGTTAATTTTTAATGTAATTTTATTTTTTATTTACAATGAAAAATCTGTGAAGTAACCTCATTCATAGTTGTTATTTTTTTTATTTAAAAAGATGTGCAACAAAAATTGTGTGTGTGTGTGTGCATTATTATTTAGGATTTTAACAAACCATTTTTGTTGGTGATGGTAATTCACATGTACAATGAAGTGAATCTGATAAATGCACTTATTTTGACTTTCATTACAGCAGAAAAAGCTAACATGAATTATTCTTTAAGTCAAGGTGGTTTCTATCTCTATATTTGTTTATTTCCACATTTGTGCATGAAGAAACTGGTGATATTTAAATAGAATGTTCCTGCTACCACACCTATTTTACTGAAGATGCCAGTCTTGTTGTTCTATTTGAAGCCTTGATTAGACTACCCCTAAAAGTATGCAGTCCAGATGATATACACAGCTATTTAGGGATGTAGAAAGTCATAATGATTTGAAAACTAAAGGATTTTAATTCTGAACAATTAGAAAAAAAATCTGATTTCCTAGCATAGCATATTAAAGATTATGATTATGTGGAAATCTAATTGAGACATTAAAAATGCTTAATGTTAAGTAAAAGACACAGAAGTCTCTCTTTTGTTACTGTATTTTTAGCATTCAGGCTACAAGGGTCATAACATTTTGTATTTTATCAGGCTGGTCATGTGGAAGGGATCATTATGTAAGTCGAAAGAATTCCTGCTCCTTTGTAACTATTACCTGCAACAGGTATGGATTTTAGGGTTCATCTTTGTCTCTCACTAATTCTGTCTACATTTAAAATCCCCTAAAGACTTGTTGTTGATGGAATGTCAGTAGAAGTTTTTTAAAACAATTTTTGAATTAAAGTTTACTTTTAAAGTAAATATCCCTTTTAAATGTATTGATTTGTTCTTTATGCTGCTTTTTAAACTGAAAATCCCAAGCATTAAGCATTAAGGAGGTGGTAGCTTCTAGTGTCATCTCATGAATTTTTTTAATGTTATTGAAAAGCTGTAAGTAATGGACACTGTTTTACAAACCTGTACAGGAGATTAAACAACTGAATAACATTAAATATTTATGGTAATTATATAGTTTTATTAACACCTGAATATGTGCACCTTATCAGTGTTTGTTTCACTTAATTGATGGTCAAAACCTTTAAAAAGAACAAAAAAAAGCTTATGAAAATATGCTGA
>JACATO010000344.1:1755000-1756268 GCA_018389105.1 Nautilus pompilius | reverse complement strand
GTACTGCTCCAAGAACTAATCACCTCCGCCTCCCAAATGCAACTATCTTCTTCTCAAAAGTTGCATACAACCCTGATAGATCTACCAACCGCAACGTTAGAACCATCACCACCTGAACCAGGTGATGGAGACCCTCTGGGGACCAAACTTTGTAGAAGTCCCCACAACACTGCCCAACCGTAGACAGGGTACAACGGGACGCCAGCGTTCGCCCCATGCCCATTCCTGAGAACCTGGCGCACAGCCCTCAATTCCCAAAAAACTGATTCCATTACTAACCTAAGCTCCCAGGCCCTATCTCCAAGCACATACCAATCTCCTTAAAAGGGGCCTGGGATTCATTCCTACCGCCACCAACTCCTGACCCAAATATCATCAGGCAGACATCAGCCATTTTCTCTACAGGAACCGCCTCGCCTAATTATTCTCAGACCAGACAACAACAACCTCTCCGCCGCGTTTACACGACAAAACACCCTCATTATCAAACACTTCCTCACCAAAGAGGTTCCATCTGAAATCAGTAAATTTGAGTCCGAAATATCTGTACTAGTCAATCCATAGATCCTCCCACTCCGCTATCACAACAATTTACCACGTCCCGAACGACAGGCTCCTCGGACAACTATCCCGCCGAGAGCGATATAATCATTAAACCAGCAGACAAGGGAGGAGCATTGTCCTCCAAGATAAAATAAATTATGAAAGGGAGGCATACCGCCAACTCCTAAACCCATCTTACTACACCAAAACCGATGTGAACTACACCTCAGTAAATAAAACCAAATCCGAAAACTGGCCCTAAGGGCCCTACAACAGAAAACCATTGACCGACATACCTACGACTTTCTCACCCATCCAACAAACCCAAACACCGACAATTGTACCTTCTCCCAAAAATTCACAAGCCCCCGGAGACTTGGCCCCTCCCCCATCGTACCCCCAAGGCCGCCCCATAATCAGTGACCTCAACTCAGAATCATACAACTCCGCTAAGTTCATAGATCATTTCCTAAACCCCATAGCTCAGACCACTAACACATATATAAAAAATTCCTATCATTTCCTTCAACTTATACGGTCTGTACACATTCCTGCGGATGCCTTACTTTTTTACCGCAGATGTCACAGACCTGTACACAAACATAGACTCACGCGGAGGGCTAGCCACCATATCTCGTCTCTAGCCAAACATAAGATACCCAGAAAACTCCGCCCCCTCATCCTAAGCCTCCTGTTCCTCAACCTCAACCAAAAACGACTTTTAT